>JAPTYO010000022.1:8525784-9015259 GCA_036873135.1 Clarkia xantiana subsp. parviflora
CCGATTTTCACCTTCATCTGGGGTCCGTCGATCTTCACTTCTTTCAGATCTTCTACGGGGGCGGGACGCCCAAACTCCTCTCTAGGATCCGTGTCTGTCTGGAGGACAGTCATGGCTTCACGTCTCCTCCTTCGGGTGGCGTTAACATAACATTTTCGAGAAACCACCTGGTCACCCTTAACCTCTCCGACTCCGTGGTCGGTCGGGAACTTCATCTTCTGGTGCACTGTCGAAGCAACCGCCATTAGGGGGTTAATGGTGGTTCTTCCGATGATCGCGTTGTAGGTCCCCGCAGAATCGACTACCACGAACTCCACGTTCCTCCTTTCTGATTTCCACCCGCTACCGAACTCCACTGGTAGGGTGATTACTCCTAGCGGATAGGAGGTTGAGCCAGAGAACCCGACCATCGGGAAGTTTGCCTCCTTTAGATCTTTCGTCGTCTTCCCCATAGCTTCCAGCGCGTCCATGAATAGGATGTCGGAGGAGCTCCCCCCTTCGATTAGAATTCTCTTCATTTCGAACCCATCTACATCCAAGGTTACCACCAAGCCATCGTCGTGCGGGGTCTCTACGCCTATGAGGTCTTCCGACGAAAAGGAGATTACCATCTCTTCTTTCAAGGTCCAGGATCGGGACCTCTTACCTAACACCACTGCTGTAGGGATTCTAGAGGCATAGACCTCTCGGGCAGATGAGGTATCACCTCCAGCAGCAAACCCTCCATGATTCACGTTGATAGTTCCTCGTCTCTCCTTGCGAGCACCAGATGACTCTGGATCGGTTCTCTTCTTCTTTGGGGACCGATCGCGGGATCGGGAACGGGACCGCGATCCGGACCGAGAGCGGGATCGACACCGCTTATCCCCGACGAATTCCTTGAGCTTCCCCTTCTGGATCAGCTTTTCAATCTCCTTCTTCACTTCCCGACAGTGATTGGTGTCGTGACCATTTGCGCGGTGAAATCGGCAGTAGCGATCCGTGCGAGATCCCTAGAATTCTCCATCCTTCTTTGGGGGGTACCTGGAGATACCTTGTCGTTCCATGACTGTCAGCACCTCCGCCATGGAGCAGTTGAGAGGAATGTCGAGATCCTCTCGCTTATCCTTCCTTGAAGAACGCCTATCGTCCCTCCGATCCGGACGGCCTCAATTCTTGCTACTATCGGGTTTACCCTTTGACTTACGGTCGTCGAAAGGTTTAACCGACTGCTTTCCTTTGTTCGACTTTGGGGGCTCCAGTTCTCCCGCGGCTATCTTCGACTCCTGGACATCGATCTGCCGTTTCACCCTCTTCTGTAATGCCTCCATATTCCACACAGCTTTCTCAGCCACGCTGTGCATCAGGTCGGAGCCATAGGGGGCTGTCAGGTTCCGAATGAAGGTACGGATGGTTTCGCCTTCTGAGATTTCCTCGTCTATCTCTGCTACGCTGGCTGTGTACCGCTGGTAATAATGAGCCAGCAATTCGTCGGGCCTCTGCACCACCTGGGTCAGGGACCTCACGCTCTTCAATAAACGTCTCCGACCCTGGTACTGCTGAATGAATCGATCATGCATATCTGCCCAGCAAGTGATGCAGCCTGGGGGCAGACTAAAGAACCAGGTCAGGGCTCTTTCTCCAAGTGTGTTCGGGAACAGCGTACACACTATGTCTTCACTCGGGGCTCTTCCCAGACATGCCATGAGGTGTTTCTGGACATGGCGAACTGGATCTCCTTCGCCATCGTACTCCTTTATCGTGGGGATGCCTAGCCCAGGCAGGGCTAGGGTGTCGATGAGTCGGGGAACGAAGGGATGAGTGGATCGATCCCTTAGCTCCGATACCAACGGCTTCTGTTCTCCCATGCAGATGTTCACGATTTTTACCACCTGGTCGGGAGTGATGGGACCATTCAAGGGAATGGTCCTGTGCTGTACTGGTCCTGGTCCATCAACCACGAACCTCTCCGGCTGACCGGATGCTCTACCTCCGCCCTGGCCTCGGGGCAGGACTTCCTGTGCGTTCCGACCCTCTGTCGGTGGGGCCACTTCCTCCAACGGGGGCATCTCCTCCTGCCTCCTCGCAGCCTCTCTTCAGTCCAAGAGAGCCTCTACGGCTGCCAGAAACATGGGCATGGCTTCCGCCACGGCCCTTGTTAAGTCTGTAGCTGGGGGAGCCTCCTGCCCCCTATTGCCCTGGTGCTGAGGAGCAATATCTTCGGGATCTCCGTTGTGCCCCCCTGTCTGGGAGAGCTCAGCCGGGGGATGGTTCTGGTTTTCCTCTTGTTCCGGTACTGAATCCAGATTCGTTGCAGCGGGGTGACGGGAACCACCGGATTGTCCCTGTCTTCTGTGCTTGCCAGCCGCCATTGATCGAGTAGAGGGCATATCAGCTTTTTTTTTTTGATTCCCACAGACGGCGCCAATGTTGGATCACGGTGGAACTCCGGTACGGACTTTGACGGCAATCCTAGCTCCTTTGCTCCGCGCGATCCTGCAAGAGGGGATAGACCGGGCGGTGACCCAGAATCTCTCTCCGATGCTTAAATGAGTATCTCGTATGACTGGCAAGCAGTAATCTCACAGTGTATCGAACTCAACGTAAGTGATCTGAGGTGACCTCTTGCCCTTTTATAGGCAAAGAGATGCCTCAGGTACCTGGTGAACCGTTAGGGGTGGTTAGCCTGTATCCCGTGTATCTCGGGTGTGATCTCGCGTATCTCAGCCATGCCCCGCGTATCTCGGCCACGCTCCGTGTATCTTAACCACGTTCCGCGTATCTCGGCCACGCCCCGCATATCTTGGCCTCATCCTCTGGTAGCGAGTCCCGACTCCCGTCGGGGACTCCAGAGTTGTTTCGTTGTGTCACCGCTCGGGGCCCCTCGTCATCGTGACAGGGCCAATCATTCTCAGGGATTCATCATCGGGGCCTACTTAAAGGCTTCTCATCGGGAGCTTCTAGCTCCACTGTCGGGACCGACTCTGTCGGAACCTTTCATCATCGGGACTCCCTTTGTCGGGACCCTTCTCCTAGGTCGTCGTGACCTTCATTTTGGGCCTGGTGGGCCTGTTTGCCGTTTCCTCCCCGTTAAAGGGCCTGACGGGTGTAATCAAACCCATCACCCCCCTGTGTGAGAAACAGCCGGGTGCGGAATTCACGGTTCCAGCAGGGCGAGAACTGCTCGCCGGGACTTGCTTCTTCTGCTTGCCACCACCAGCCATCGATCTAGTAGAAACTATTGTGACTTTTTGTAAGTTTCCCACAGACGGCGCCAATGTTGGATCACGGTCGAAGCTCCGGTAAGTTCTTGACGGAAAACCTGAACTCCTTGGCTCCGCGTAATCCTGCAAAAAGGGGATGATCTGGGTGGTGACCCAGAATCCCTCTCTGATGCTTAAATGAGAGTTTGAACGATGGGGTGGATAGCAATAGTCTAAGTTCGTATTAGAGAGTGTCCTTTCTGTGGTAACTTCCTCCTTTATATAGGAGGGGAAGTTACCTCAATTACCTGTAACCGCGCCTGGCAGTTTACCCACGTTCCGTATATCTCGTTCAGGATTCCGCGTATCTCGCCCCACGCTCCGCGTATCTCGCCCACGCTCCGCGTATCTCGAGCACGCCCTGCGTATCTCGGGGGAGTTTATCCGTATCTTAACCGTTTCCCCACTACTCTATCTAGTAGGCGGGTTTCTTGGTCTTATCCTCTGATCACAAGTTCCGATCCATATCGGGGACTACAGAGTTGTCTCATTCTAGGTCACCACCCAGGACCCCTCGTCCCACGGGACAGGGTCAGCATTCTCGGGGCTTTATTATCGGGACCTTCTCAAAGGCATATCGGGGCCTACTCAGAGGCTTCTCGTCGGGAGCATTCAGTTCATATATCGGGACCGATCTCGTCGGGACCCTTCATACTGGGCTTCTGGACCTTCCAGGTTTTTCGCGAGGCCCAATAGGCTTACTCGCCGTTTATTGACTGTTAACGGGGCTAACGATTACAACGGAACCCATCAAGAACCATACCAATAACACAAAAAAATCATATTATTATTTGTACTTAATAAAAAGTTGCATTATTAGAAAACACAATGATACAAAATTTCTTACTAAATACTTCTATTTCTATTATCATAGTATAAAAATTCAGCACATTGCAACCAATACAAAAATAAAACATCATAATACGACATCATCATACAATCCTCTATGTTATACAAATATATGGATTCTCTTGATCATTTTTATCTTAACACAATTAACTTTGAATTATAAAATATTGTTTAGGTAAATAAAATAATCAAGAAATATACCGTTATAAATATCATATATAAACACATTAATATATGAACAAATTATATAAAAATTAGAAGACCTCGTTAATATGAGAAATTAACGAATAAACTTACCATACATAGTCATATAATTAATCAGGTAAGAATCCATTCGCGAGGCCACGAATCAGCTTGCCTTCATCACATAGGTAGTTGTGGCGTAGCTTCATGTAGATGCAACTGTGCAAGTAAAGTCAGATCCATGTTTGCACCATGACCATTCTTTCATAAAAACTACCAAAGCTATAGAATTCTAACAATCCATACCATCCGCACTAGCAAGCAAAACATGTTATGATATCACATGACAATCTCATCGACTTAACAACGATTTTGATGTTTGTTTTGGTGAAGATGATATCTAATTAATTAATACATGTTTATGGAGGTACTAAAAGAGTCATAAAACAAAGAATTGTGGTTTAGCTTTCCCACACTGAAGTGAAAACAGAAAGATTTATTAGTGTGCCTTTAGTGACTGACCAGATTCATTCAAAAATAATTAGGAAACCTTGAAATAATCACGCTCATCTACGATATTATTTGCCATGAATTGGGGACATATTGAGCTTCACACGTCAATGGAAATCTGCAAGCAAGCAAATTAACTATTATTTCATCGTATACGTTCATAATCTGATTAAAACACTACTGTCATCCGAAACCTTTTACCTTCTTATTAGCTCAAGGAGTTTATTGAGGCAAAAACCAACGTTTCTCATACATGTCTGTAATTGACGAAAATACAAAACTTGGTATATGAAGAAGACAATATGGAACTATATTTACAATGTTGATTAACATAATAATATATATATTGTATACTATAGCTAGGGTTTGTAACTATACTCATCTTAACGAAGAAGAAGACGCTGATAATAATTTTTTATATAAGGTGATATATATATTTAGGTGTATATATTATATATATTATAAATATAAATATATAATAGTAAAGTTTCTTTTATTATTTACTAGAGAGGAGGCACGTGCGTCGCACGTGAGACTAACTTAATTTTGGATAAATTCAATTTATTATTTTGTAATTTAAGTTAAACAATCATCATAATAAACATCTAAAATAAATGTAGAGCAATATAAAACCTGAAAACAATAAACAACATAATCCAATATAATCGAGAACAAAATATCATAATTTAAGTGAACGCAACTTACATAGAACCATTGATTGATGTTATAAACTGTGGAAGTATCCAAAAAAAGTATCATAGATGAAAAGAAAAAACTTTTGTTAGTCTTGTATGTTTCATCATTGCTTGCATCCAAAACATTAAATTTCCAATATATATACGTGCATTGCTTAAAACAGTGATCAGATAGTACAGATTACAATAGGGTATGTACATAATATTTAGAGATATTATACTAAGAGATTGTACTATTTTGGAACAAATAAACAATGTTGCTGTAAAAGTTATTAGTAAAAACCCAAAAAGTTAACATAACTAACTGAGATGATAACACAACAAATAAAAGTTTATTTACCCTGTGAGTAGTTACAACAAACAAATCTTGTCAGTTCCATATCTCATTTTAAAAGAAATTTGGTCGTGGCTCCAAATGTAACTGCACTATTGTACCTGCAACATAAACTTTATGGAAAATAGGAGTTTACACAAAAACCTTTAAAAAAATATTATTATCATGAAAGATTTTTAAGAGATTCACACGTCTCATTCCAAAGAACTCGGCACATTATACACAAACAAATAGAAGCACTAAAAAAGCAATTAAAAATTCATATTTTTGTCTGGATAATTAAAAAGCAAAGAATGATTAGAATGCATATGAAAACTATGAAAGATATTATTATCACTTCTTTAGCACTTACATGTCTTGGTTTGAAATTTGTAGCTAGACGCCACCATCTGTTGCTGATAGAATGATTAATCTAAAGAAGTGATATAATCCACTGAGCGACATAAAAAATTGTAAACAAACAAAGGAGTAAAGAAAACTGAAAGCCGTGTGTCCACCAACCATTGTTTGAAGTAAGAGAAAAAAAAAACAGAAGTCAGAAGTCGCAGGTGAAGAGGGATGAGAAGTAATAGTAGTGTATGTAAGGGAAAGAGTGCGAGTTTGGGCGTAGCCCTAACTTTGCAGGAGCATCGGAGGATTGTGACTGATAGGTACTGATGGTTGTTGCTTGTTGGTGCTACTCCGTTGATACTCTTTGTTTAGAATTGTCACAATGGCTAATGAAATAACAAGGTATGAGCAAAATAAGTAAGTTTACCGAGATGGCAAAAAATCATTTCTAATCATGAGCCATAAAGAGTTATCCAGAAAGTTTCAAAACTATAACATATATGCAATTGATGTTAAGAGAAACCCGCCGGAGACGCCGCCTTGGGGAGGACTTTAACCTTAACGCTCCCGGTTCGAACTTGCGAAAACACTGTAAATACATCAATTAAGAGAAATAAAAACCTACTATACTAAGAGAACTCCTTAAAATAAATATAGTTGCGTTTATTGGTGGTAAAGTCTACTGGTGGTAAGGTTAATATTCATCGCTGATAAGCATTTTTTTCAGCCAAACCACTGATAAGCATTTTCTTAGCTACCAGATTCAGTTGAAAGGAAAAGGATGCAGAAACTGTTGATCTGAGCCTCTGCCAGACCCGATACAACCAAGGAGTTGAATGGAGACAAAATAGTATTCAAATTGCACAGGTTCAGCAGCGGGATTGCTAATCGGACAATAGATAGTTCTTATTCAAAGCGTATCAGTCGTCATCAATAATGTAGACCACGATATTAAGAACTCCCTCGAGAGAGAGAAAGTGAAAGCTAGTACGTACTTGTTCATGATTGAACCAACCTTATGCATTCAAATCACGAGCGTGGTGGCCCGCAGTGGAATCGAACATGTAGAAGCGTACGATGGCTGTAATTGTAAGGCGGTAACGGTTGATGGAGTGATGGATGATTAAACAAATCCAAGCAACTTTTATTCTGAGCCCGGGCATAGACGCATAGCAGAATAAAGAACGAAAGATTGTTGCAGAGCAAGGAAACAATTTTACAGAGGAAGGGTTAGGGAGTTAACAATTTTGTAAAAAAGAAGAACATAGAAGAAGAGATATGACGTTTGAGTTAGCTAGAGACGTTTGGGTTTAATTAGGGGGTAACAGCAGACGTTTCGGAGGATTTCAAATGGTTAAAAATGAGGGTAAATTAGGTAATTATAAATTGGAGAGACTTTCTTCCCTTTTAAGATTGAGGAGGATTATTATAATTAATTGTGGTATGATTCTAAACTTCTTTTTGGCCAATAGCGTTCCCTAACTTTTGATTTATAATTATTATTATTATTATTATTATTTATTATATGGTGTTTCTTAACTTTTATTATTTATTATTATTATTATTTTTTTTTTTGGTGAGAAAAGACATTCATTAGCAAGCAACGGATTACAAAAGAGGCAGCTCCGGCGGAAAAGGCCGGCTCCAAGTGCCTTGAGTCTGAGTTGAAACACAAAATCTAGCTAATACATGACTAGGATGCACCATTGTTCTAGGAACTTTAACAATACAAAGAAAAGGAAACCAAGAAACCAGAGTTTTAATGTCACTAAGAACACAAAAGAGATCAGCCTGATGAAGAGAAGAGCCTTTGATTGCCTCCAGTAGCAGTGATGAGTCTGTCTTCAGTTGGATTGCAGAGTGTCTGAAAGGGAAGGCCATTAACAAAGCAGTTCTACATGCAAGACCCGCTGCCAAGAGTGGACTGGAGGAACCATGAAGGAGCTGGGCTGAAGCAAAAGATAAGTGACCTGCAGAATTAAAAAGGAGAGCTGCACCAGATATGATATTTTGAACTTTGTCACAAGAACCATCTGTCAAAAGTGTCCAGGAGGACTGCAGCAATGACTGGGGCTGGCTTATTGAGGTCCTGATTGAGGCGGCTGCTGAGAAAGCCTGCCTCCCCTGCGAAGTTCCAAAGCTTCCTCATGAAACTATCAATGCAGGGTTGTTGTGATTGAAAGACAAGTTGATTCCTAGTCAACCAAATATTCCATATGACAAGGCATTTCAGAGGCAAATGATCTGGGTGTATGTCCAAATCAAGAGTCAACCAGTCCTGTAAGTTAGTGAAGTTCAAACCAATTCCATGAACAGCAAATGAAGAAGCAAACCAGATACGTCTTGCAAAGTCACAGTTCCATGTTAGATGAATCCAGGTTTCAGGTTGTTTTCTACAAAAGGGGCAGATGGGGTTAATGGCTGAGATACGTCGGTGAAGGTTAGCTCCCAGAGCTAAACATCCTGAACACCCCTTCCAGATGAACATTTTAACCTTAGGAAGCAGTTTTGAAGACCAAAGCTTGTTCCAGAAATTAAAACTAGCAATCATAGGGGGTGCCGAGGTAGAACCAAATTTAGAGTTATTATCAGTTGTGGAGATGTGGTGATAACCTGATTTAACTAAATAGATCCCAGAGGGAGTGTGAGTCCAAACAAGAGTATCCTGAGTTTGGAAGATGGGGATTGGAATGGTTATGATAGAAGAGACTAAGACTGGGGGAATGACTGTGTTTAAGAGGGGCAAGTTCCACGAAGAAGATTGGCTGATATAGTCCAGGACTTTTTGCTGAGGGTTTGGAATGTGTGGAACCCAGGATGCCAAAGAAGATATGTTTGGTACCCACGGGTCAGTCCAAAAATTAATGGAATGACCACTACCAACAAGCCATCTAATACCTAACAAGAATAAAGGACGATGATTAACGATTGCCCTCCAAACAGAGCTGTGGTAAGGCCTTGATTTACAGGTGAAGAAAGAATCAGTGGATAAGTATTTTTTCCGAAGACATTCAGCCCAGATTGAGTTCTGGCATGTCAGAATGCGCCATATTTGCTTCAGGAGAAGGGCTGCATTCTGATGTTTGCTGTTCTTAAAACCCAAACCTCCAGCAGATTTGGGGAGTGTGAGTTTGTGCCAAACAACCCAAGGAATTCCTTTCTTTTTGTCCCCAGATTTCCACCAGAAATTCCTAAGGATAGTCTCTAGCTTAGAGTGAACTGGGAGGCTTACACAGGACATAGCATAGATAGGGATGGAAGAAGCTGTGGATTTAAGTAGCACTTCCTTTCCCGCTGAGTTTAGAAGGTTAGCCATCCATCCTTCAATTCTCTTAGAGACTCGATCAAGAAGAGTGGTGCCAATGAGCTTCTTTTGTGTGATCCAGTTAACAGGTAAACCGAGATAGAGATCCTCATCCTTCATTTCTTTAACACGCATAGAAAGGAAAATGGAGTTTTTGATATGGGCAGGTGTATTATGACTGAAAAGGATGCTCGACTTAGAGAAGTTAACAAGCTGACCAGATTGCTGTTCATACAGCTGGAAAAGGTTTTGCAGATTTTGAATGTTCTCAGTCCTTGCCTCAAGAAAAATAAAGCAGTCATCTGCAAATAGCAAATGGTTGATTGGGGCACAAGATTGGCCTGGTTTGATTCCCTTCAACTGACCCGTAGATTGTCCCAGAATCAATTGTCTTGACAGAGCTTCAGCACACAAGATGAAAAGGAAAGGTGATAAAGGATCACCTTGTCGTAGACCTCTGGAAGGTTGAATCTCCGGTGAGAGAACCATTGATAAGGACAGACAAAGTAGTGGAACTTACACATTCCATAATCCAATGGGTAAAAGTTGGTGGAAAACCATATCTAGTAAGAATCCCCTCTAAGAAAGGCCACTCAATCCTATCAAAAGCTTTGCTCATGTCCAGCTTGAGTGCTAGAAGGACAATGTTACCACGTCTCCTACGCCTGATAACATGAAGAATTTCCTGAGCGAGCAGGGTGTTGTCTGAGATTAAACGACCTTTGATGAAGGCGCTTTGGAAAGGAGATATGAGTTGGGGAAGGACAGACTTAAGTCTATTTGCAAGGACTTTAGAAATGATCTTATAAGCTGTGGTGCAGAGACTTATGGGTCTCCATTGCTGCAGTGTTTGAGGTTGGGGTGTCTTGGGGATTAGTACAATAAAGGTCTTATTAAGATCTTTAAGCATTACCCCTGAATGAAAAAAGGAGTGCACAGCAGCGAGAGAATCCAGAGAAATGGTATTCCAATGATTCTGATAGAAACCAGGTGGGAAGCCATCAGGCCCAGGTGATTTGTCAGGACTCAGGTCCATAAGAGCTTTAAGAATTTCGGTGTTGAGGATAGGTTGCCCTAGTGAACTCAGGTTAAAGGAGGAGGGTTGGACATCCTGGACCATTGAGTAGGTAGGAAGAGGAGGGTTTGCTGTAAAGAGATCAGAGAAGTACTGAACCACATGATTATAAATATCATCAGGATTGGAAAGTTGGTCCCCAGAGGGGGTAGTTAGCCAAAGAAGCTTGTTGATATGCCTCCTAGCTAAAGTTTTGGCATGGAACTTTGTATTTCTGTCTCCCAAGGTGATCCACTGCTCCCTTGATTTTTGGCACCACAGTAGCTCCTCTTCCTTATAAAGGTCATGTAATTGGGCCTCCAAAACAGCTTCCATAGGGGATGGTTGGGAAGGAAGAGATTGACAATGTTTTAAAGAGTTAAGTGTAGCCAAAATTTTTTATTGGACTTTACCAAACACTGTTTTGTTCCAGAGTTGTAAGTCTCTGCTCAGAGTGACAAGTTTCTGATGAAGAATAGATTGTGAAGTCCCAGTAGCTATCTTCTTCCAAGAAGAGGCAAGAGTATGGAGAAAGTCAGGATGATCATACCACATATTCTCAAATCTAAAAGGCCGGAGTAAGCATTGATTTTGCCCATTTTGGCAAGTATTGAGCATGAGTGGACTGTGATCAGAACCTAGGCGTGCCAAGTTGTGTAAGGAAGCATTAGGGAACGAACAAAGCCAATTAGAATTGATGAGAGCTCTGTCCAGTGTTTCTAAGATAAGATTTGGAGGGGATCTGTTATTGGACCAAGTGAACTTAGGGCCCTGAGCCCTCATGTCAAGCAGATTAAGAGAGTCTGACCAGGAGTGAGCTTGAAGCAAACGTTCATTAGAAAGAAAGTTACCACCTAGTTTCTCAGATTGGCTCCAAACATCATTAAAGTCACCCAAAAGAAGCCAAGATGGATCAGTAGGGGTTAAAAGTTGCTGAAGGGATGACCAAAAGGCGTGCCTATGTCTAAATTTGCTAGGAGCATACACAAAAGTTGCAAGCCAAGCAACAGTGGAAGGGGTATCCTGAATTTGGACATGAATAAAGTTTCGATGAATCTTCAGGGTACTGACTTTGAAGATATATCTCCAGGCAAGGATTAGGCCACCTCTAGTGTCATCAGGGGGGTAGGAGAGGAAGTGTCTATAACCTAGGTTATCTAAAACCAGCTGAATATTCCTAATACTACTTTTGATCTCAGAAAGAAAAACCATGTGAGGCATCCATTGATTAATCAGGCGCCTCAGGTGTTGAATTGTCAAGGCTCTGCCAGTGCCTTGACAATTCCAAGCCATGATGATCATTGATGGTGCGGAAAATACCTCCCGGGTATTTCCGCTATGGTGTTCAAGACAGGCTCAACTACAAAATACAAGGAGTAAAATGCATAGTGCCATGTTTGAAATAAGATAGATACCTCATCAAAAGTCGAGAGCACTGGAAGAGATAGCTGTCCTGTCGTTGGGTGAGCTCTAGGTGCCACTTCTTCTTCCTGAAGCCTTGGACGTAATCTTCTTAAAAAACTTAGTTCCTCTTCCTCCTCCAAACGATTCCGTCTCCCCAGAGTCTGCGATGGTGTGTCCCGGATAATGAGGGCACTAGTTGGACGCTCCCGTCTTGTCCATACCCGTCGTGGCGCCTGGCTTGACTCAGAGTCTCCCACAGGTTCTTTACCTGGCCTATGATGGACAGCTTCAGATGAGGGAGGTTGCTGAGGGAGAGCAGCCCGCTGAACAGCCTGCACCATAGGTAAAATGACTGAGTCTCCTGTAGAAATGCTCTCAGTTATCGGGTGCTTATCCTGAAGATGGAAATGCTCCATGAGGACCAGTTGCTCCGCCAGTGTCGAGTCATCCATGAAAGATGCAGGCGTGATGGGTGTTTCATTTGATTCTGGATGCGCCACCGGGGCTAAGAAGGAGGCTTCAATGGATGGATGGGGTCCCTGTTGAGCTTGGAAGACATAGCTTGGAGTGCAAGATAACGGGTTTGAGGTAGCTGGTGAAGCTTGAAAGGGTCTCTGATCTAAGGATCTTGCAGGGAAGCCTGGAGGAGGTGCCAATATAGATGAGTTCGACTGAGAGGCAGATGGAAATTGTGGAGGGATCCAATTAATTGGCCAGGGACTGAAGTAACCAGGGAAACTTGGTAATTGCATAGACTGTGTAACAGACAAAGTGGAGGGTGATGGGTAGAATGGTTGGTATTGCTGCAAGGGAAGAGGAAATGGAAATGGATAGGGGAAAGGATATGGGAAAGGGTATTGGTACTGCGAATAAGGGAAAGACGGATGTGAGGTTGGAGCTTCCTGGGATGTAGAACGAAGAGGATAAGGTAACACTGTTGATGGTGTGTCCACAAAAGGGTAGGAGTCAGTGTCTGAGGAGGAGTGGGTGTCAGACGGGACAGTGATTGGGGATAAGGGGGCTGTGACTGGTGAGAAGTTCCTTGAAGAAGCAGCAGCAGATGTTTGTTGTGAAGAATGAGCATGAGAGTTAGACATAGAGTTCTGAGAGGCTTGAACTTTAGGAAAGTGCCTATGGCGAGCTACAGATAAGGTGATCCGTGAGGCAAGCTCAGAGGGATGGGCTTCTCCATTAGAGGAAGGCTGCACCTGAGAGTTAGAAGGTCTGCCACGTTGCATGATTGAAGCGAACCCTCCCTGAGTTGGTGTGTTCCGAGCGTTGTCCGTGCTGTACGGGATCCAGTTGCTCAGCAGCCCAGAGCCCCTGTTAGCAAAGGTGTACAGGTCGTGGGAATCATCAGAAATTGGTGCAACTCCAGCCCGATCAGTGAGACGGAGAAACATGTCATTCAAGTCGCGAATGACTATTTCTTCCGTGACACGGCAGTGTCCCAAGGTGTGACCATAGCGACCACAGCGTCTGCAAGGGAGCCCCGGCCTATATGAGATCAAAACCTCAGTCTCAGCTGATCCAGTAGATACCCCTATGGAAGGAAGAACAGGGTTCAAGTAGTTTAGGAAAACTTGCACCCGGGGATAGGTAGTGAGCCAATGATGGGTGGCATGCAGCTCAGTACGAATAACTTCACCTATTGCAGATGCAAGGTGCTCAATATATTCTTCCTCCATCAGAGCCTGTGGAACATCCCGTAGTTCAATCCATGTCGGGACTCTTGAGAATTCCACTTCCGGAAAGGGATTCTGCAAGTTTGGCCTGGCGAAGGCGAGAACATTCCCATCGATGATAAAGGGTCCATTTTGGAAGACCTCAGAAGCCTCCTCAGCAGTTCTGAAGATGAAAGCCCATGAACCATTTTCACGTCGAATAACTTCCAGTGCATGTGCAATCCTCCATTGATTACGGACAAACTCATTAACTGCTGCTTCCCCCATACGTCGAGGGTTAAGGAAGCGACCCAACAGGACAAGGCTGAGATTCTCCATAGAATTAATGTGGGAAGAGGTAGGTGAAGGAGTAATGTGTAGGCAGACAAATTTTCGCTTCAGTCGGAGGTTCTTGGAGCGATGAAGGGGGAGATGAAATGGAGCATCATGTTTAAGTGCACAGGTGGCCATTGAGGAGTAAATAGGTTGCAGTAGGGAATGATTACTAAGAAGTAGAAGGTGGCAGCAATTCCCAGGGCATGCAGTGGCAACGATTGGCCTGGAATGTGCAGAGAGAAGCTGAAACGAAAAGGGAAGCAAGGGAGGGGAAGAAAAAACGTGTCGGGAAAGGAAACCGGGTGATTGGGTGGGAAGATGGGAAGATGATTGGCCAAGAGGGGATACGTGATGAACGATGGATTGGAGAAGAAACACCATAGGAGTAGATTACCACAGTTGAAGCAATTTAGTACGTTTCTAAATTTCTTTTACGCCAATGGTGTTTCTTAACTTATTATTATATTATTATATAGTGTTTCTTAACTTTGATTATTTATTTTAGATAGTATTAACGTCGAATATTATATGTATGTAGTATAAATTTGTATTATTTTATTATATATATATATATATGTGCTTACGTGGCGCGTTATGGTCTTCCGAAACCAAACTGTATAGATTTACAATTTAAAAGGAAACTTTTAATTGATTTATTTCTTTAAATTGTGTAGAGACCAAAATAGGAGATAAAATTACTCCTTAATTTTCAATCAATCAATATTATGTATCTAAATTTAGAGAACCCCTATTAAAGTAGGAAATAATGACATGGCAAACTGTCCACGTGTCAACCAGAGAGCTTCCGATACCGAATTAATATAATATAGTAGATATAGTAGATATCAACTCAGTTATCTATGTCTAAATCCTTATCAGTATGTCATTGATATTAGTATGGTGTTATTCTTGGAGTTTTGGCTTTTGTTACCAATTATACGGATTATGAGCAAAAATCTTCTTACACATTTAAGTATTGAGAAGATGACCTAACCAATGATAAGAACATAAAGAAAAATCATTCCCATATGTTTTAGAAATAAAAAAGTTGATAACTTATTTGTTTCACGCCAGCACTGCAAAGGAATTGCAAAAGACGATCAAGTGTCTAATGAAATCTAAGAATAGATGATGAGAAGTTCTGAAAGCAAAGACGTAATGTTGGTATAGATGACTTGAGTAGTTATCTGGCATTGGAAAAAGGTGCAATCTCGAATGGTATATGTATTTATTATGGTTGAATCATGATTGGTGATAACAAATTTTATGAAAGACTAAAGAGCAGTTTGTAATTCTAAATTTATTTATTTTCCTTTATGTTCTTAAAGATTTGTTCATCAAGCAAATGTTCTTTTTGGTAAAAGTTAGGTTATTAATACCTATGTAGTAAGTTATTCCGCGCGTTGCACGGGTACAACATCTAGTATACATATATATTTTGCCCAAGTAATATTTCATTAATATAAAACACACTTACACAAGTAACAAAAACAAATACAGAAACACTACCTAAAAACAACACAGTAGAAATAAACAAACATACACACAACACAATAGAACTAAACAAACATAGAAACAACCTAAGCAAAGAGACGAATCGATCTAACTATGATTTTCACCGAAACTATTATCACCTATCTCATAGATTTGAGGTAAGTAGGGGTAATTCCACCAAACCTCGAGTGGGGTTGAGAAGGTTAAACCTTTCCGGGTTGTTTGAGCTTCCATGAGGAAGCAATTGGACGATACATACATTCATGAACTCGGATACAAAAGCAAGTTGTTCCCTTTTAGAATGTGAGAATAGTTGGAAGATAATACCAGAAAGAATCGTTGTAAGAACCAAATTACAACTCTTAGCAGTTGTTGTGATATGTACATTTCTAGTATAAGGACTATATTGATCATTCATAGAAGTATGGGGGGTATTTAGGTTAAATTGGAAGTTGTAGCCATAATAAATACTAGGGGGGTCTGATGTATTGGTTTAGCGATGAAAGTGACGATGTTCTTCTTCTGAGTTCTTCTTCATCTCCAAATTCTGTTACATATCAATGGTATACGAGCAACCGATTCTCCTCGGATTGCAATTTTGCCACCGCCACCGCCACCACCACGGCCCTAACTCGCCGACGTCGCTTGTTCGACTGTGATCGAAGTTTCTCCTCCTGTTTCTACTTCACTCGTCGCCGGTCAAGAGCTCCGCCGCCGTCAGTTAGTCCGTCCATCTTCGATTCGATTCTGACGATCCTGATCCGCCTCGCTCGTCACTGATTCCGACCTTTGCCGCCGTCAATTCCTCCATCCAAGGCCAGTTCACCACCACTGATTGCCTCCACCGGAATCGAGTTCTGATCACCGTCATATTCGCCACCACGGTTTGCTTCGCTCATCATCGCTGATTAGGACAGTCGTCCGCTGTTCTTGGATTACTTTAAGTACTGAATCCCGATTCTAGATTCTTGATTCCTAGCAATTCGGTTCTCCTGTGAAATTGTTGTTGCTCGTCAATTCCTCTGCTGGTATTTCTTCTTGCTGTGACTAGTTCCGTTCTTGCCGTGTAGGACTGCTCTGCTGTTGTGATTACTCGGTCCTTGTAGTTGCTGCCATGGTTTGCTCTAGTGCTGCATCTGGTTATGTTATTTTTGCTGCAAATTGCCATTGTTTCTGAGATTAATATGGACAGCAGAGAGGATCTCTATCAATTAACTGTGATTGAATTACTGCAAAGGGCGATGTGTCTAATGGATATGTTGGATCACGGTTGGAACTCTGGTACGTTCTTGACGGAAGTCCAAACTCCTTCGCTCCAAGTAATCTTGCAAGAAGGGGATAGACCGGGCGGTGACCCAGAATCCCTCTCCGATGCTTAAATGAGTATCTCGATATAGACTGGCAAGTATCAGTATGTGAATGTCAATGTGTTGATCCTGAGATAACTCCTTCCTTTATATAGGGGAGGAGTTACCCTAGTTACCTGTTGTGATAACCGCTGGGGGCAGTTAGCCCACGTTCCGTTTATCTCGGCCACTTGCCCACGTTCCGTCTTTTAAGGCCACTTACCCACTATGTCGATAGTGGGCGTGTTTCTCGGCCTCGTTCTCTGGTGGCAAGTCCCGATGGATGTCGGGGACTCCAGAGTTATCTCCTTTGGTCACCGCTCGGGGCCCCTCATCATCGGGACAGGGCCAATCTTCTCAGGGATTTAATATCGGGGCCTACTCAAAGGCATATCATCGGGGCCTACTCAAAGGCATATCATCGGGGCCTACTCAAAGGCATATCATCGGGAGCGTTCAACTCGTATGTCGGGACCGACCTTGTCGGGTCCTCTCGTATTGGTCTTCTAGGCCTCTTTTGGGGCCCAGTGGGTCTACTTTGCCGTTTAGTCGTCGTTAATGGGCCTAACGGCTATGTCGAAACCCATCATTTGCCCCCAAGACACGAGGGACTTATAGTTCGTCGTGTCTTCCAACTCCGGACCTCTCGATATTCCGAGGATAACCACCGAATCCGAAAAGATTTCTCGATTACTCAACTATTAAATGCGATGGGTGATGAAGCGACGGCTTGGGTGCCTGTGCCTGCTTTTCTGAAAAAGCGCTTTTTAGCTATTTTTTCGCTAGTGCCTCAACGAAGCGTTTCATCTTCAACGGTCCGGATTGCAACGTCTCTTTGGCTACCCTCTCTCCTATATAACCCCAAATCTTGGCACTATTTAGTTCTCCTCTACCGTTTCATTCTCTGTGTTTTCAAAAGCTCAAGCTCTCCTTTCTAATTTCTGATCAGCACACCGGCAGCCAGGATCTCCGGCCATCAAGATCATCTTCTCTTCTCCACTTCAACATGTCTGGTAAGATTTCTCCGTCGATTCTGAAGAAACTGTTAGCATAGTTTTCCTTTTGTCTCGATCAACTTACCCGGATTTTCCCAAGAATCAACTGTGCCTTTTCTTGCTCTGATCATTTTCCAGACGGTGAATCAAGTTCCGGGGGAGAAAGCCCTTCAAGTTCGATTATGCTTGTAATGAGATTTCGAAAACCGCCTACGATGCAGCTCTCCGGGAAGGGTGTATTACTTCTACCTGGGAGCCTCGCTTCCCTTTTCCTCGTCCTCGCGTCCCGAGTGACCCTGTGGTCACTCGTCCCCGGGAAGGGGATGTATTTGTCTCCGCCGGGCAAATATCGGCGGGGATCCGATTCCCCTTCTGTGGGAATTTAGTCGAGATGTGTGCATATTACAAAACACATCTGACTACTTTTTCCCCCCACGCCATCCGTGTGTGGAATGCTTTCCTTGTCCTTTGCCTTCGCCAACAGTGGACCTACAGCCTCCGACTTTTCCGGACCTTCTATGGGATGAAATGCAATGATGTCGGGGTCTGTGCTTTCTACCCGCGGATGCCTAAATGGAGCAAGGCGCAGCTCTCCCGGTACAGCTGGAATGGTGACACCTGGAAGGTCGCCAAAGGTCGGGGGCTCATCACTGACTCGGGGCCCGACAACAGCGGCTGGAAGAGGAATTACTTCTTCATCCGGAACAGCTCTATTCCGTGGCCCCGATGGGAGGTTGAAGCAGACCCTCCTCCCACTTTCCACACTTACTCCGAGGAGGATTTCCAGATTCTCCAGTGCGTCCAACTTTACCGCTGGGGGGATTTTTTCGCTCCCCTCGATGCCAACTCCATCGGGGAGCAGGACCTGGTTCTGACCGGGATCCGACTCCTTGATGTTGCCTCCGGGGGGCAACTCTTCGACGGCCCTTCCAACCTCGTTCCTTGGGTAATATTCTAATTGCACTTTTGTTTTCGTCTTTGCAGCTAAGAAGGTATCATTGCTGACCAATATCGTGCTTAAGCAGGCGGAGACCGATGCTGTCCAACGCCCTGCGAGGAAGAGGAAGTCCTCGAAGAGGGCCGCCTCCTCATCGGCACCTCCGACTTCGGAGCAGATCAAGCGGGCCCGGGTGGAGAAGATGGAGCAGACTTTCAATACCCAGATTCCCGAAGAAGGTAAGCTGCTCCGATTAGCAATTCGATTATACAGGAGGCGTATCCCCAAGGAGTTAATCCCCTCCGATAAGAGAGCCAGGATCGAAGGGATCAACCGCATCCTGCAAGGAGAGACACCCCGTGTTCTTAAAGTGGGTTACTACAATTATTACGGGAAGGACCAGTATCTCTCCCGTCGCGTCATTTGGTGTAAGGATCCCGATCAACTTCCTGATTTTCTTTCTGAAGCTTCTCGTCCTCCAGCTGCAGGTCGATCGGGAGCTGGAGCTTCGGCGGGGGAGCCACCCTCCGACGCCCGGGTCAGGGAGCCCCTCCTTTCTCTTCCTGCCCCAGGAGGATCGGGGATTGAAGACGCCCCGACGGACGGCCAGTTCCGTCGGGTGATGGACCTGGATGTTTCTCACTCTTCTGAGGAGGCGAGCGAGGGTCAGCTCCTGGTTCGTCGTCGGGGGGGGGGGGGGGGTGAGGCAGACCCCATTGGAGCCGACACCCGAAGGTCTGCCTCCATCTTCCCCGGCACAACAGCATTCGCCGGTCCTGAGCCTGACTCCTGAAGGGACGACGGGTTCTCACGGCGGCTCGGAGGCACGCACCTCCGACCCTCAGGTCATCCTTCCTCCTCTCCCCTTAGACGGGAGCTTCTATCATCTTTACACCCCTGACCAGGCGGCGGCTCCCTGGACCCCGATCGAGTCATTGCGGGAGGTCCCACTGCGTCGGGACAATGTATCACCGGAACTGGGTCTGCACCTGCTGGCAGGTTCAGTTCCGCCGTCTATGAAGCTTCCGCTCTCTTTGGCTCAAGAGGACATCCACGCGGACATTCGCAACATGGCCATTCGTCGTGTGGAGGTAAGGCTTCCTGTTTTTACACTTAGTATATGATGTAAAATATTCTCATGAACTAACCTTCTTCCTTTCTTTTCCACAGGAAATGGCGGACCAGCACCGCTGTTTCGGGTACATCTTGGCCTTGGAGGAGGCCCTGAAGCAGGAGCGAGCCAAGGCGGCCCTCGAGGTCCAGGTCAAGCTCAAGGAGGATCTGGCTGCCTCCGAATCGTCGAGGGGTAAGTTGGTTAAGGAGCAGGCCCTCCTTTACCAGAAGACTCGGGACCTCCTGAGGCAGGTCCACGACTTTGAGGCGCGTCAAAAGCTCAATGAAGAGCAGCAGGGGCGCGCGGAGGATCGGGACAGGCTTGTCCTCGAGAAGAAGGCCCTTGAGGACGCCAAGGCGGGGCTGGAGGCTGAGAAGGTCCTTCTCACCAACTGGTCCCAACAGATGGAGCGGGAGATTGCCGAGTTCCCCGCCAAGCTAGCTGAAGCTGAGGCCAAGGGTCAGGAAGATTATCGGGGCTCCGAGGCTTTCCAAGTGGACGCGGTGAAGTTCTGTACGGCGGAGGTGGAGACCACCTTGCTTAATGCTGTCGAGGAGCTCCATCTGGAGTATGGTGGTGCCATCGACTTCACCAAGTCTCAGACCCTCGCCCCCTTCGCGGAGAGGTATTTCAACCTTTCTGAGGAGAGCGACGGGGCCAACACCCCCGAAGGGACTGCGGGTGCTGAAGGCACGGTGGAGCCTCCAAGTGCAGACCTCCCGAGGACTGAGCCCCCGATGATCGATCCTTCACTGGCTGACCTTCAAGAGTCCGATCCTCCCGCGGCCAATCTTCCAGGATCCGATCCTCCGACCGCGGAGCCTTCTGCCACAGACCTCGTGGACCCTGCTCCCCTCGGCGTTGCCAAGGATCAAGCTTAATCGCTTTATTTTCGAATCCTTGTAATTTCCTTCTTTTGTCGTGAACCTTTCAGGCTTTTATAATATCAATCTCTTTTGGTCCCGATTATCGCTATACCACTTAAGGTGAATTATCTGCGCCACTTAAGGCGATTTGATCATACCACTTAGAGTGATTCGATACGTCTCTTAAGACATTTTTCCCACGCCACTTAAGGAGATTTAATCGTACCGCTGCCACTTAAGGCAATCACACCACTTAAGGTAATTTCATCACGCCACTTAAGGCAATTTATCCACACCACTTAAGGCGATTTAATCATGCCACTTAAGGCGAAACCACGCCACTTAAGGTGAAACCACGCCACTTAAGGCGACTTAATTACACCACTTAAAGCGATTTACCCACGCCACTTAAGGCGATTTAATCGGAAGCAACCTCTTTATTCATTGATGGCTCACAACCTGTTTACATCGAATCAAAACGATAAACAACTTGCACCACTGAAGGCGACTTCGATAAATAACTTGCACCACTGAAGGCGACTTCGATAAACAACTTGCACCACTGAAGGCGACTTAATATCAAGCATGAAATTTCTTCAAGTGTTCGCCACTGAAAGAATGCTTCAACACATTGCCATCGAGGTCTTCCAACTTATACGCATTTCGAGCTGGCATCCCAACGATCTTATAAGGCCCTTCCCATTTTGGTGACATCTTGTTGATCCGATCCAAAAGGGTAAATTCGTTCCGACGCCAGACCAGTTCCCCGACAAAGAACTGTCGAGACTTGACTCGTCGATTATAATATCGGGCCGTTGCCCAGCGCATCCGAGCCTGGGCCTCCTCGGCACTCCGCCTCTTCTCTTCGACCAAGTCCAAGTCCAGACGCCTCATTTCATCGTTCGACAGAGGTTCATAATACCTCGTCCGATGGGATGTCACAGCTATTTCGACGGGAGCAACTGCTTCCGTGCCATAAACAAGGCCAAACGGAGTCTCCCCAGTCGATCGTTAGGGTGTTGTTCTAACAGCCCAAAGTTCATTTTCCAGCTCATCCAGCCATTTGCCCTTCAAGGCATGGACCCTCTTCTTCAGGCCATCCATTACGATCTTGTTGGCTGACTCCATCTGTCCATTGGTTTGAGCATGACGACAGAGGCTGTCCGATTCTCAATTTTCAGTTCCTCCAGGTACTCCTTCCACTGGGCCCCGTTAAACGGGGGGCCGTTATCGCTGATCAATACCTTGGGGATCTCGTATCGGGATATGATATGGGTCTGGAGGAATTTGAGGATATGATTCCCCGTTGTCTTGGCCAGCGCCTTAGCTTCTATCCATTTCGAGAAATAATCAATAGCCACGACTAAATATCCGCACTGACCTTTTGCAACTGGAAGGGGTCCCACCAAATCGATTCCCCATTGCGCGAAGGGCCAAGCACTCTTGATGGACGTCAGATCGGCAGCTGGAGCAACGATAGTCGGGGCGTACCTTTGGCAAGCGTCACAGGATCGAACTAGCATCGTTGCCTCCTTGTTCATCGAGGGCCAGTAATAGCCCAGGTTTAGCAATTTCCTCACGATGGATCGGGCACCTTCATGACAAGCCGAGTATCCTTCGTGCACCTCCCTAAGGATCCGATCTGTGTCGGGCTTAGCCACACATTTCAAATAAGGAGTTAAATACCCCTTTTTATACAGCTGATTATCCACCATCGCATAATTGACCGCGATTAGGCGTAATCTGCCGGCTGCTACTTCATCATCGGGGACTGCCCCCGTAGTCAGGTACGCGAATATCGGGGTCATCCAAGTGGGCTCCTCCGATCCAGTATCGATGGCACATACCTCCGATTGATCGGTGGTTGACAAGATCACCTTCTCCAAGAAGTGCACCTTCCGAGTTTCATCGAGGGGTGCTCCCAAGGCGAACTTGCTCAAGGCATCTGCTTCCACATTATCCTCTCTCGGGATCGCCTCAATATCGAAGCTCTTGAAACTCTCCTTCATGGTTTGCACCTCCCGAAGGTACTTTTTCATCATCGGGCTTTTTGCTTCGTATCGCCCCTGGACTTGGTTCACAATCAGGCTAGCATCGCACTTCACCTTTAAGTGACCAACTCCCGTTCCTTTGGCAATCCTGAGGCCGGTGATGAGAGCCTCGTATTCAGCTTCATTGTTGGTGGCCCTAAACGTCAAGGCCAAGGCATATCGAAGGGGCTCGCCTCCGCCTGGCGGTATTAGTACAAATCCTGCTCCCGATCCTTCTGAATTTGAGGAGCCATCGGTATACATCTCCCAAATGTCTTTGTTATCAGGCTGTTCTGACTGTTCTGCTATCGGGACTTCCATGGTTGCCCCCTCTACAGGGCCCGCTTCTTCTAGATCGGGGGCTGTAGATTCTGCTATGAAATCCGCCAACGCCTGGCCCTTAATAGCCGTTCTCGGAGCAAAGTGAATGCGGAACTCACTAAGCTCGACTGCCAACTTCACTAATCTTCCCGACGCGTCAGGTCGGTTCAAAAAATGTTTCAAGAGCTGATTCGTCAAAACGGTAATCTCATGCGCATGGAAGTAAGGTCTCAGCTTCCGAGCAGTAACAATCAACGCATAAAGATACTTCTCAATGGCGGGATAATTTATTTCAGACTTGGCGAGTGCCTTGCTTACATAATAGACGGGGACTTGGTTACCCTCTACGACTTTCACTAAGACAGAGCTAACAGCAAATTCAGAAACAACCAATACAGATAGAGTGGCTCGCCTGGGATTGGCTTCGCCAATGGCGGGAGGGTGCGTAGGTGCTGCTTGAGTGCCTGGAACGCCTCTTCGCACTTGGCAGTCCACTCAAACTTCTTGTTGGCCCTCAGCACTTCAAAGAACGACATGGATCAGTCGGTCGCCTTGGACAGGAAGCGATTCATCGTGGCCAGTCGGCCATTCAGCACTTGCACCTCCCGATGGTTCGTCGGGGACTTCATCTCCTCGATCGCCTTCAGCTTCTCAGGGTTCACCTCAATTCCCCTCTGGCTTACCATGAAGCCCAAAAACTTCCCTGAATGTACTCCGAAGGCACACTTGGTCGGGTTCAAGCGAACTTGATGAAGCCTCATCCGCTCAAACGCTGTGGCCAAGTTGTGAACATGATCATCGGCCTATCGGGACTTCACCAGCATATCGTCCACATAGGCCTCCATTGTTTTTCCTAGCATATCCCCGAACAGCTTGTTCACCATCCTCTGATAAGTTGCTCCTGCATTGATCAGTCCAAAAGGCATGACATCATAGTGATAGATGTCACTATCAGCATAAAAAGCGGTGTGAGGGGCATCCTCCTTGGACATCTTGATCTGGTTGTAGCCGGAGTATGCATCCATAAAGCTCAGCAACTCATGTCCCGATGTGGCATCCACCAGCTGGTCGATCCTCGGGAGCGGATAGAAATCCTTCAGGCATGCTTTGTTTAGGTTGCGGAAATCAACACACATCCGACACTTGCCATTGATCTTCTTCACCAGGACTGGGTTGGCGACCCAGGTCTGGAATCGGAGCTCCTTAATGAATCCAGCATCGAGCAACATGTCCACCTCTTGCTGGATCGCGATCTTCTTGTCGGCACCCATCGGGCGCCTTCTCTGTGTAACCGGCTTGATCACGGAATCAATCTTCAGCTCGTGAGTAATCACATCGGGGCTGATTCCTGGCATGTCACTCGGCGACCAGGCAAACAGCTCCTTAAACTCCTTCAACAGATCAATCAGTTCTCGGGCCGTCTCCTCAGACAGAGCGGACCCAATTTTCACCTTTCTTTGAGGTCCATCGATCTCGACCTCCTTCAAATCCTCCATCGGGGCGGGACGCCCAAACTCCTCTCGGGGATCAGCATCAGTCTGGAAAACAGTCATAGCCTCCCGATTCCTCCTTCGAGTGGCGTTGACGTAGCACTTCCTGGAGGCTATCTGATCGCCCTTGACTTCCCCGATTCCGTGGTCGGTCGGGAACTTCATCTTCTGATGGACAGTTGAAGCAATTGCCCCCTGCGGGTTGATGGTGGTCCTCCCGATAATGCATTATAAGTCCCCGCGGACTCGACCACCACGTTCCTCTTCTCCGTCTTCCAGCCACTACCGAATTCGACCGGTAACGTAATCATCCCCACTGGGTAAGAAGTAGAGCCAGAAAATCCGACCATCGGGAAGTTTGCAGGCTTCAAGTCCTTCATGGTTTTCCCCATGGCCTGCAATGCATCCATGAACAAAATGTCGGAGGAGCTCCCTTCATCTATCAGGATTCGCTTCATCTCGTACCCATCCACGTTCAGGGTCACGACCAAAGCATCATCATGTGGTGTCTCCACACCTATCAGATCTTCCGCTGAGAAGGGAATCACCATTTCTTCTTTCGTTGTCCAATTTCGGGCCCTCTTGCCCAGCACCACAGCAATGGGAATCCGAGAAGCATAGACCTCCCGAGATGCCGTGGTATCTCCTCCCGCAGCAAGTCCCCCATGAATCACATTAATGGTCCCCCGCTTCTCCTTGCGGGCATTGGAAGACTCAGGCTTATCCTTCTTCGGGGATCGACCACGGGATCGGGAACGGGACCGCGATCGGGACCGGGAACGGGATCGGCCCCGTTGCCCAGCCACAAATTCCTTGAGCTTCCCTCTCTGGATCAACTTCTCAATCTCCTTCTTCAACTCCCGACAATGGTTAGTGTCGTGACCGTTGGCACGATGGAAACGACAAAAACGATCGGTGCGAGCTCCCATGAACTCTCCATCCTTCTTCGGGGGATACCTGGCGATACCCTGTCGGTCCATCACCGCCAACAAAGCACCCATAGAACAAACGAGAGTAGTATAGTGGTCCTACCGCTTGTCCGACTTCGAGGGACGCTTATCTTCCCTCCGATCGGGACGGCCTCGACCCCGACTGCTCTCGGGTTTATCTTTCCTCCTGCGATCGTCCGAGGGTTTGAACGACTGCTTCCCCTTGTTTGATTTCGGAGGGTCAAGGTCTCCGGCAGCTATCTTCGACTCCTGTACGTCGATTTGTTGCTTCACCCTTTTCTGCAACGCCTCCATATTCCACACAGCCTTCTCAGCCACGCTGTGCATCAGGTCGGAACCATATGGTGCTATCAGGTTCCGAATGAAGGTGCGGATGGTCTCTCCTTCCGACATTTCCTCATCAATATCGGCCACGCTGGCAGTGTACCTCTGGTAGTAATGCGCCAGAGATTCATCGGGCCTCTGTACCACCTCAGCCAGGGACCTCGCGCTTTTCAGGAGACGCCGGCGGCCCTGGTACTGCTGGATGAACCAATCATGCATCTGCGTCCAGGTAGAGATGCACCCTGGAGGAAGGCTGAAGAACCACGTCAGGGCTCTTTCACCAAGTGTGCCCGGGAACAGAACGCACACTATATCGTCATTCGGGGCTCTGCCTAGACAAGCCATGACATGCTTCTGGACATGGCGAACTGGATCTCCTTCGCCATCATACTCCTTGATTGTCGGGATACCAAGTCCTGGCGGGGCAGTAGTGTTCACCAATCGGGGGACAAAGGGATGAGTGGATCGATCCCTCAGCTCCGACATCATCTTCTTCTGGTCTCCCATACAGATGTTCACAATCTTTACCACCTGGTCGGGGGTGATAGGACCACTAAGAGGGATGGTCCTATGTTGCACCGGTCCAGGCCCATCAATCACGAACTGCTCCGACTGAGCGGGCTCCTTGCCCTTGTCCTGGTGCTCGGGTTGGGCCTCCTGCCCGTCCCGATTCTCCCTCGGCGGAGGCGGAGGCAACTCCTCCTCCTTCTTCTTGACGGCCTCCCTTCGGTCCAGGAGAGCCTCCATAGCTTCCAAAAATATTGGCATGGCGTCCATCACAGCCTTTGCCAAGTCCGGCTTCGTAGGTGCATCCTGGTCCCTCCTCTGGATCTCTTCCCGGGTCTCCGACGAGTTTCGAATGGAATCTTCGCGATCATCATGATGCCCCCCTGTTTGGGAAACAGCAGGGGGAGGATCATTCCGATCAACAGTGCGCTCCGGCGGCCCTGAATTCAGAGTTCCAGCAAGGTAGCGGGAACCGCTGGATTGTCCTTGTCTCTTCTTTTGCTTGCCAGCCATCGATCGGGTAGAAGCCATTTTTGCTTTTCGTTACGATTCCCATAGACGGCGCCAGTGTTGGATCACGGTTGGAACTTCGGTACGTTCTTGACGGAAGTCCGAACTCCTTCGCTCCAAGTAATCCTGCAAGAAGGGGATAGACCGGGCGGTGACCCAAAATCCCTCTCCGATGCTTAAATGAGTATCTCGATATAGACTGGCAAGTATCAGTATGTGAATGTCAATGTGTTGATCCTGAGGTAACTCCTTCCTTTATATAGGGGAGGAGTTACCCCAGTTACCCGTTGTGATAACTGCTGGGGGCAGTTAGCCCGCGTTCCGTTTATCTCGGCCACTTGCCCACGTTCCGTCTTTTAAGGCCACTTCCCCACTATGTCGATAGTGGGCGTGTTTCTCGGCCTCGTTCTCTGGTGGCAAGTCCCGACGGATGTCGGGGACTCCAGAATTATCTCCTTTGGTCACCGCTTGGGGCCCCTCGTCATCGGGACAGGGCCAATCTTCTCAGGGATTTAATATCGGGGCCTACTCAAAGGCATATCATCGGGGCCTACTCAAAGGCATATCATCGGGGCCTACTCAAAGGCATATCATCGGGAGCGTTCAGCTCGTATGTCAGGACCGACCTTGTCGGGTCCTCTCGTATTGGTCTTCTAGGCCTCTTTTGGGGCCCAGTGGGCCTACTTTGCCGTTTAGTCGTCGTTAATGGGCCTAACGGCTATGTCGAAACCCATCAGGATAAATGTCTGTCTGACACAAGAGAGCTGAAACGCGAAACTCAGTTGTTATGTGAAGTGTTCCAAACTTCCAAGGAGATTGATGAAGATGCAGTTATTCAACATCCTGTCACTGCAGCAGCTGTGGACACTGATTACTCGAGCTCTCATAATGAGTTGGAAAAGGTTACAGACGCAGCCAACGGAGAAGACCAACACTTTACTGAGAATGAGCTTCAAAACACCAGCACTTTGACAGGTATTGTAAACTGCAGTGGCCGGTAATGAAGAAAATCAGGTTTTGTTTTCATTAAAACCTGATTTTACTACCAATAATGAGATTTTTGTGGCTAAGACTGTCGATATTGATGTTGAGGAACTGACAAACTCTGCTAAAGAGGGTGTTATGGGTGCTAAGATAATTGAGGTACTTGATAATGTGGGTGAACAATTGGAAGTTGCTTCTCGAAACCGAGCAACTGTCACTGTCCCGGATGTTAAGATCAGAACTGAACATGCTATTTTTGGCGAATATGACATGATATGGGATCTACATAAAGCTCGCAATCACAAAAACAAGAGTAGCTTGCTATGAAGGTCTATTTGCTCAGAAGACATTTGAGAATGCATATGAGGTTGGCATTGATGTTGGATGGCAGTATAACAAGTTTGCATTCAAGGTTGGATATGTTTTCATGAAGCAAATGGTTCGGGATTAAGATGGATTCAACGGACAAGGGTGTTCTCAAAATTCACTTGCTTTTATCCGGGATTACGACGGGTTCAACGGCATCGGAAACCTTGGGGTCAAGGCTTTTAAAGGGTTGGGTATAGTGTATGGGTAGATTAGTAGTATACTTGTTATAAGGAGTGATGCTTATTTTTTTTTCAGCAACCTTGAGGTCAATGTTCCTTTAAGGGGTGGGTATTGATATGTACATTTTTAGTATAAGGACTCTATTGATCATTCATTAAAGTATGGGGGGGGGGGGGTATTTGGGTTAAATTTGAAGTTGTAGCCCTAATAAATACTAGGGGGTCTGATGTATTGGTTTAGCGATGAAAGTGACGATGTTCTTCTTCTGTGTTCTTCTTCATCTCCAGATTTTGTTACATATCATGTTGTATGTGTCGTCTTCTCTGCTAACAGGTCCGTCTTCTGCATACTCGGTTGAAGTAGCAACGAAACTTGAACATACCTACCACCGGTTGTCAAAATTGGCCTGAGATGCAACCTATCTGCCACCGACCTAGATCTGACTAATAAACTTCCAGAACTACCAGATCTGAGTAGTTCACCGGTAGATCTAGGCGACATTCGCATAAAATTGGAATATTACAGAGGCCGCCGCCAGCGACAAGCTTCCGACTAGGGGTTCTTCAAAGATAAACCGAGGAGAGCAATAAAATGAGGCTAATAGAGGAAGTACAAGAACGAAA
This sequence comes from Clarkia xantiana subsp. parviflora, assembly GCA_036873135.1. Lineage (NCBI taxonomy): Eukaryota > Viridiplantae > Streptophyta > Magnoliopsida > Myrtales > Onagraceae > Clarkia > Clarkia xantiana. The sequence continues at coordinate 8,554,730 of JAPTYO010000022.1, forward strand.
CGGGAGGGCTACCAGCCGAAACCGGAGCCGTGGACAGATCCACTTGAAAAACCTTGTCAAGCCACAAATTGGGCTACCTAAAGAGAGGATGGAGGCCGGCCGCGCCGGCGAGGAAGAGCTCTCCTAAAGGAGTGGATAATGGGTTAGGCGGCTAGGGTTTTGAGAGAGATGAAGGACTATCTTATATAGAAAACAATTATTATTAATTTTCTTGAACAAATATAATACAATTTTTTAATCAAGCAATATAAGCCTGCCATAATAAGAATACAACAGTTGATTATCATACATATATATAATATGTGGGCAGGTGCTTAATTAATTAATTGTTGCATGGTAGTAGGGGGGGAGGGTATGTATTAAACAAGGGCGAGACCTTGAATAATTAGAGCATCCGCAAGAACTTGATTGGCAGCTTCACTGGGGTGGACGGCATCCCAGAAGACATATTGTGTGGCATTTGAACAAGTTCCTGGGGATTTGGTGTTGCATAGGAACACCGTTGTCTCAACACGTCCAGATCCACAGCAACCTCTCCTCACTTCCTTGAACCCTGCATTCACAAGTAGATGATATTTAGTTTGAGTTTGAAGTGAAGTGAAATTCCGTACGTACGTACCAGTGTGTGAAGGGGATTTGATGAGGGAGTATAGAGGAGTAAAGATATCAAAGACAACAATCCTGAGATCAGGGAGTTGCTTCTGGAGAGTGGCTGTCTCTGCATTGAGTTTCTTGTTAAATCCCTGAGCATCAGTGTTGATCCTGGAGACACACCCTTTCTGTTGAAACCCAAATAAGGTGAGTGCTGCGGGGAAGCAACCGAGGGGGGCGAGTGAAGTTACTCCGATCTTCCTAGCTCCTGACTCATATAACCCCTTGATAAAGGTGGAGAAGGAGGAGATGAGGATAGTTGAGTACTGGTCCGGAGTGTAGAGTTTGTTGATGAAAGGGTTGACGTAGTAATTCTGAAGGAAATCTCCGCTCCCTGCACTTAATATGTAGAGAGATTCCTTGATGATGGAGGCAGCCTCTTTGCTTCCGGCCACCTTTGCAAGCTTTGTCTGGTATTCTTTGTAGTAAGCCAGCTGCTGTGGTAATGTAATAGCATGCTGCAGCAACATAATATATAGTTATTGTAAATGAATATATATACATATATTTGATAATAAATAAAAGGGTTGTTTGATTTGATTAGTAAAAAATGTTACGTTTAATGCAGCATATTTGTCGTCATAGCCAGATGCAGCAGAAGCAAAGTTAGCTCCAATGAGGAGGTTCTTTCCGGATGCCTCGGGGCTGAGATAGGCAGCAGGGAATTTCTTGAATCCCAGAGATTCAGCTGCAGATAATGATTAATTTATATAGTACGTTGTAATTATGTACAATAAACAAACAAGAAGGAATGAAAGAATACCAGTAATGTCGGTGGCTAATTTGCCATTGCAGAATCTTCCAGTGGGCTTGTGGTTGGTGAAGTCTCTTCCATAAGGAGGGTAATCAGCTCTAAAAATGGTAGGGAGATAGTTGTTGTTTCCCACATCAACAGAGGAGTCCCCGAATGTTATCACTGCTGGGAAAAGAGTATCCTGTGCTCTTGTTAACACTACCATAATAAACACCAACAATATTAATGGAGCCACATCCATCTTCCTAGCTACCCCTTACTTACTTCAAATGTATCTATGTATGCAATGCAAGTGAGAGAGATTATGAGGGAGGTTACTATAGAGAGAGAGAGATGACGATGAATAAAAGGGAAGGGAAATGAATAAATGATTCCTACCATTTATTTTATTCAAATAAGAAAGTCAACATCACTGACTGCCTGGCTGACCGACAGCTAACGTGATCCATGGACATTAATGAGACTCACCTAATTCAACTGCTTGTTTTTTTTGGCATTAACTTACTCCCTCATTCATCATTCATACTCTCCCATTGAATAACTTAATTTGATTCTTTCACCTTTTTTTCCCTTATGTTAATGTGATCAATATAATAACGTAAACTGATTTAATTCGTTACTATCTGGTGAAGTTTGGAATTAAATTTAATTAATGTAATAGATAAAAGTGTTAAAGTTTTAATATGTAATTTCACTTGGCTAGATTTTTAAATATAAGGAAATAATTATTGATTTGGAAAAAAAAAATTAATATATCAATATCTACTATATTATATTAATTCGGTACCGGAAGCCCTCTGGCTGACACGTGGACAGTTTGTCCAGTCAGCGTTGCCTAATTTAATCGGAATTTAATAGGGGTTCTCTAAATTTAGATACATAATATTGATTGATTAAAAATTAAGAAGTATTTTTATCTCCTAATTTGGTCTCTATGCAATTTAAAGAAACAAATTAATTAAAAGTTTCCTTTTAAATTAATTATCTATACAGTTTGACTCCGGAAAACCATAGACCGCCACGTAAGCAGTAATTAATAAGGAATATTAGAGAATAAGAAAAGGAATAAATATAAAATTAATCTATATTCAAAACAACAACAAAAATTAAACGAGCCAACTGCAATTTTTTTCTATATATATATATATATATATATATATATATTATCAATATTAATTTAACAATATTAGGAGAATTAAGAATGCAGTTGGAATTATAATAATAATTAATCTTTATTTTAGATTATATATAATACACATAGAGGTTAGGGTTTTCAAATATAATTAGGTTCTCGGCGGCCGGCACTCCATAAAAAATATGCTCCATCGCATGTATATTATGGTTAGGGTTTCATGTATACTATGGTTGTCATGTACAAATTCTTCTTAATTGGTGATTCAAAAAGTGTCATTTATTAGTTGATGATTTAGCTGTAATTGGCCTCCTCAACACCAACTTCAGTGAGTCCTTTGAGAGACCATATACTACGTTAGCCATGGACTTGAGGTGCTCGTGCTGTCCTCTAGGCTCTCGGCCTGAGTATATATATACGATATTGATGCTCATCTTTCTTATGCCACTTGCGAAGGTAATTAGAGCATATATATATTATTGATTTGTAGTTTAAATTGTTATTGTCGTTATTTCAAGTGTTCATCATCAACATGGATAATGTAAACTTTTTTTTATATAAAATCATCTAATATTATAACAAAACAAATCTAGGTAACAACAAGCATCTTTCTCTTACGTTTAAAAACAGATATTGCCGCTCAATTGGAATGTTACGAGATTTGTCATCAACCAAAATCACCTATGTGGAAATTCAAAGGTGAACATTCTTGCAGCAATTATGGTAGGTGTTGTTTGGTTTAATAGATTTCCTTATTGATTAAATTTATAATAATTTTATGCGAGTTTGATGTTTTTTTTTTTCCAATTTTATGCGTGTTCGATGTATCATTATTTTAGAGTACCTAGAAAAAAAATCAGTATTCATGTAATAACAAAATTTCCAGAAATCATTGTTAAATAATAGTGAATATGTTTAATTTTGTTATTACATGAATACTGGTTTTTTTCTAGGTACTCTATGGTATCGATCGAGTCACTAAAAAATAGGTAAAGAATGAAATTACATCTCTAATATAGATTTTTTAGTTAGATTTTGTAGTTTTGGGGTGGGAATTTACATGATCATTTGTTGCATGCAGTATAATGTGAGATTATGTATAACTAGGGTGTTCAATTAAGTGATAAGCACACGAGGTTTCTATTGGTTGTTAAAAAAAGCTCAAGGAAATACACAATTGGTATCTCTGACACGTTATATCTCTAACTTCAACTCAAATAGTAAAACTATAAATTACTTAAATTAAAAGTACAAAATATATTCATCTTAATCATAAATATTTCACTTTAGTTTAAAATAATAATAATAATAATTAATACAACTCAAGCTAGAATTAGGGGTTTTAATGTGAGCATGATCTTTTTTAAGGCATCCATTCTTTGATCAGCTAAGTTTATTTTGGTTTTTGGTTCTTTAATAATTCAACAAATTTCATCTGAATTATTAAGTAAAAAAATTATTAGTGTATTGCTATAATTTTATTTCTTTAATTTTTTTTTGGTTATAACTATTTTTCTATTTTATTAATTTGAAGATGAATTCCATATTCGTATTATACAACTTGAGAATCCTTCAAATTGAAGGGGAAAAAGTAAATAAGTTGTTAAATATATTTTATTGGACGATAAAAAATTTGAGTACTTTTTTATAATCAGTTTTTAGTTTTACTTTACACTTATAGTCGTTAATTTTTAATATCATTTTTATATTATTTACATAAGCTATTTTCTATTGATTATTATTCTTAGTATAATTAATAGATCATTCTTGAGTATAGGTAATCTATGTAATTCTATTAAATAGTTGTCTATATATTTTGTCAGCGTGGTGCGTTAGGTTAACATCTAAAAAACGTTCACAGTTTGGCTGCGGAAGTCTATAGTCCGTCACGTAAGAAGTTATTAATTAATAATAAAGAACGACATCTCTATAAATTTTAATTTTATTTAGAATTTTTCCCGCGCGGTGCGCGGGGTTAGTATCTAGTATAATATAATTTCAATGTGATGCATAATATGTTGACAAGTAAGCAAATTTAATTTTTTTTCACTTAATTCTATTTGTCCATCTAGATCATATGTTACAAATGATCACGTGACATTATCTTTTCGAACACATGGACATTTTAAAATTGTGTCAAAGCTTTACATTCAACCTTGAAAGTGGTTTCAACTCTTTAATAATTTATATAGCAATATTAATTAATAATCTACTCTTTGGCCAAAAAAAATCTACTAAAAAATAAATTAAAATACAGTGTACTCATGCTTCATTTTATATTAATATTAAAATAATATTTGAATTTTAATAAATACTAATATTTTAAATATATAATTATATATATATATATATAATTATATATATATATATATATATATATATATATATATATATATGTGTGTGTGTATACATATTATCATATGCCATAATATTTGTAAATATGAGACACCATAAAATTGTTCCAAAACTCTACATATAATTTTTAAAGTGGTTATAATTTGTAAGTAAGTTATATAACAACATCAATTGATAATTTACTAAAAAAATAAAATAAAATTAAATATGATTCATATTTTTCGATTATACTTATTAAAAGTATATTTGGATTAATACAAATATTAAATATATCTATATATATATATATATATATATATATCTATATATATATATATATATATATAGAATAATAGTGAATATAAAAATAAAATGTATATAGAGAATAAAAAATTATATAGAGCAGTATATTTAATCCAAAAAATTTCATTAACTTAAAAAAAACGTTATACTTATAAAATAGGTAAGAACTAAAAATTAATGTTTCACACTAAAAATTGAAAAACGCAAGCTTTGCACTCCTTACAAGTTACTTTTATAAGTTGCACTATAGTGGGTGAATAAAAAATAAAAAATAAAACATTTGACAGTTTTTAATACATATATTGTAGTTAAAGTATTTTGTAGTCAATACATAATTATAATTACTTTTGTAAATTTCTATTATAAAAGATAGATGCATTAAAATACACATAAAAATAAAATGCAAGTTGGTTAATTTTTTTAAGTACGTTGATAAAATATAGAAATGAAATAATAGGATATTTTAGAAATTAATTAATCTCTACAATTACTTTATAACTTTATAAATTGAAAAGCAAAAAAAATAGGAAACATTAAACTGAACGAAGAAAAGAATTCAATGTAAAAAAAAAAACATATGATTCTCAAAAGAAAACTGAGAATATAATAATAATTAGAAAGTTAATAACCGATATAATATTAAAATATAATATTTTTTAGTAAATATAATTAATATATAAATATTACTTTTCTTGATATATATTTTAATAAAATAAACTCAAGTTTGATTTATTATTGTTTACTTTATCAAATAAGTAATGTATCTAATACAAATCATTTCTTCTAAAAATTTAAGTTAAATGTATTAATTAAAATAGTATTAAAATAAAAAGGACACATTTAAAAAAAAAAAAAAAATTAATCTTAAAAATTAGACAAATCTAGTATATGACTAAAAAGTGATTTGCATTTATTTTATCTAATTATTTATTTATTACATATTGAGATATAATTTTTTCGCATTCATAATTTTTATATATATATTTTTTATTAAAATAAATATATAACTATTTATTTTTATTTATATTTTGAAAAACAACTCAAATGTGATTGTATTGTCTTTAGCAAACCCCAACTCATTATCCACACGAAGACCAACATAATCGCTCTTGATAAATCTAGAGTTGTTTCTAGGAGCCATCTGTTGGGTATATATTATGGATAAATATATTTTATTATATTCAGATAAATCTAGATCATGAGTAAATATATTTTTAGTATATTATCAGATTATGTTTTCTTTATTATATTATTATAGATTTAGTATTTGTTATAGATAAAGTCATGTATCTATATATATAGGTACATGTACTCAACCCTATATAACATAAATATACTATTCTCATTCTTCTATGTGGTATCACAACACATTTCTAACTCACACAAGTACAACTTACAAGCCGCCGCCCACCATCGTCGTTGTCCAGGGGCGGTTGGCGCCGCCGTCAGCTATGCAGATGTCACGCCGTCCGCCCCCTGTCTCATTCTGTTCTTAGTTTCCCCCCCCCCCCCCCCCTTTTTTTCTAGAAGGATAATAAATCTCTGCTTCCGTGCTGATGGCTTCTGCGTCGGTCCTCTGTTTTAGCGCTAATTGACAACGCCACCACACCGATGGTCCCTACTATCGTCATGTCCGGCTCAACTCTTCTCTGTTGCCGACTAGATCTCTCCGGGCTTCCGTCATTGCTGACTGGACCTCAGGGCTACCGTCTTGCCGACTGGACATCTCTGGGCTACCGCCGTGCCGACGGGACATCTCCAAGATTTCTCTGTTGCTGACTTGACATCTTTGGGCTTCCGTCGTTGCTGACTGGACCTCTACGGGCATCCGCCATTCACGATTGGACTATTCGGGCATTCATCTATATTATTCGTGTCAAGATTGGCATTCTTGTCAGAACGTCCGTCTTGCGGGGGCATATAAGGGAATAAGATATATTAGAGATAAATATATCTTATTATATTCAGATAAATCTAGATTAATGAATAAATATATTCTCAGTATATTATCGGATTATGTTTTCCTTACTATATATTATTATAGATTTAGTATTTGTTATAGATATAGTCTTGTATCTATATATATAGGTACATGTACTCAACCCTAAATAACACCAATATACTATTCTCATTCTTCTATAATCCATTCAACCCAGTACTCCAATTCTTTACCTAACCAACCAGATGTTCAAAAATGGAGACAATTTGCCACAATTTTGATCTAATCACACTACACTATCACCAATCTCCTAAAAATTCATGAGGCCCATCTCCCATCTCCCTAATCCCTCATTCGTGCCAACCTGCGCCCTTAAATCGCAATGTTAGCAAGAGTTTTGGTTCCTTGCGTCGCCGAAAAAGTTACAATGGAGAGTCACTGAGTCAAGGAGGGGAAAACGAAATCTTCATAATCTAGGCGAAACAACATCTTTAAGCGATCATCGTTTTTCCATTTGGTGAATGGACCGCCATAATAGGAGCCCTTTAATATAAAACCAACAGTTAAGGTAATTGGGTTATATCACATTAGGAATTTTGGGCTAGGCCTAAAATCCCAATTGACTTGAGAGTCCCAAAACAAAAAAAATTGGGCCTTCCCAATACCTAGGCCGGCCGAACTTGTGATAGTTAAGTTTGTGAGATTTCTCCCACCTCCACTATAAATAGGGGTTGTCAGAGATTTATTAGAAGAAAATGACTTTCTTCTCCTAAGTGTTGAGACCAACGAAATCCCTCCCCCTATTTTCTATACATCAGTCGAACCCTATAGGTTCTTGGTGCCAAATTGCATTGAGAAATTTACCCCAGAGCACCGTCCCTGCTAGGAATCTACATGAAACTTTAATGTGGAGACTATTCCGTGTAGGAGATTCCTTAACCAGAATCTTTATAGGAGCCGTCCGGCGGATCAAAACTCCCCTTGAAGATCTTGAGACTACAGGAAAGCAATTACTAGTATGTGCCTCTATTCCGTTGCGTAATTAGATTACCTAGCATGTACACGTGTTTTGTTGCTGTATTATTTATCCCCTATATCCAACAGTGGTATCAGAGCCTGTGTTAGGGAGTTCATGATTTTTTATAACTTGATGTACTTGAGTTTTTTAGTAAAACTGATAATCATGAAACTGAGTGTTTTCGGTAAAACTGATGTTCATGGTCTTCAAGAAAAACATGACTTTTATCAAAATCAAACATTGGATTTATGATCTTAGTAAAATTTGATCATGAAATTTGACCACTAGCCCTAAAGACATGTTTCGGCCTAACCACTTTTAGGTGTACAAAGTGAAAATTTTAATTTCTTAGTCTCCAAGTAATTCTAAAGTTGGCCGAAATTTTCTTGTATAAAATTTTAATTATTTCGGCCGAAACTATTGCTAGCTGAATTAGGTCACAATTATGGCTAGATTCACATGATAATTGTGGATAGAAACTATCAGTATATTTTAACACAATATTAGGGATACTGATAATGTTGATAGATATTAGTTGCCTAAAAGATTGAGAAAATATATTGTTGATAGATTTATATCACTAATATAGAATCTTGACAATATATAAATATAAACTGTCCAAGGTTTACCCTATGTTAAAATTAGGTGTCTAAAGTTTGAAATATTAAAATGGACTGTCCCAAGTTTCATTTTTGTTGGAATTTGGTGTCTCTGCGCGTATTTTCATATCCATTCAATCATTTTTATCAACCCACCCACCCATTCATAATCCGTCACTCATTACTTTTCACAAAATCATCAAATTTCACCTAAAAATTGAACATTAAAAAAAAAGATTTTAGAAGAGTGGTGTGGAGCCATTTTCCAAGGACAACAAAGCGAGATTTACTTGCGCGGATGTGACCAACTTCTTAGGTGATGATCCCGACAAGATGACGAGAAGAGAGTGTGTATGGGAGCTCGAATTTGACAGAAGGTTTCGTCGGAATTGACTTCTCTAAAGTAATCACACCGAGACACCACATTTTAACAAAATTGAAACCTTAGACACTACAGTTTAACATTTGAAACTTCAGACAGCTAATTTTAACATAGGGTAAACCATGGACAGTTTTTTAGTTATTAACCCAAATATATATATATATATTGTTGATAGATTTATATCCCAAATATAGAATCGACAATATATATATGTATATGTATGTGCCGAAATTTATATATATATATATATTGTGGAAATATTGGAAATTATATCTATAGTTAATATTACTTGGTGGCTAAGTTAAGTTCTTTGTATATTATAAAATTATTTCGGCCGGACCACTAGTGGGTCATGGGCCGGTCCAATTTTGCACATCCAGGTCAGGTCAACTGACCCGGTAAACCTAAAGTAATCCGAACCGGGTCAAACGAACCTAACCGGGTCAGGTTCCACTGGTCAAACCGGAGCGGGTGAACCAATCCGGGTTTTCTCAATCAGTCCGACCCATCCGGGTAAGACCGGGTAGCTAATGGGTCGAACTAAACCGACTCGGTTTGCGTGAAGGACCGAACCGAATTCCTATTAAACCGAACCGGACCGGTTGGACATGAACCAGACCGTTTTGGTCGGACCGACCCAAGTCAACTGAAAATAGGATGGTCAAGTTTTAAAATTTAAATGTTTTCGAACTTTAAAATTACTTACCAAATGCGAATCAGTTTGAAATTTTCACGTTTTATTAAAACCTGATACCCATTGTCGATTTTGGGGATGGATCTCGGAAATGCATGATTTTGGGACTGAATCATTTAGTGGGCTGAATTGAAATTGCTTATTGAATTGATATTATTGCAATATTAGAATTGCGTCTTGACTATGTCAAGCTAGCTGGATACTGCATGTTGTTCGCAGAAACCTGATTTTCAATTAATGAGTTGCGCACAAGGATAAACATGCTTTGATTGTTGTTATTGCCTAGAATCCATGACTAGAAGTTCGAATGATTGATTATAAGCATGAATTGCAAGTCAGCCCCAAATGTTTTAAAATCGAAAACAGTCGCCAAATATGCATGTTTGTAGTCGAGTGATCACGCTTGATGCGAATGCATGAATGTGGAGGATGTAGCTGTATTTGATAATTTACTTGGGTAGTAGAATTATATATGCTAGCATGAATTCCTCGGAACATTAGACGTATGAGGCATATGCATGATGATTGGTGTGTTTCTTGGGTGTGGCTACATATGATAATTTTCTTATGTAGTAGAATTGTGTAAGTATGCATGAATTCCTCGAAAAGTTTTCAAAAGGGTATTGGAAAAGCCAAGATCGGGTGTATGTTCTTATTCCCCGTTCCGGTGAGAGAGATCATACCATTTTAAAAGACTGATCAATTACAAAGGAGTTGTCACTAATGTGAACTCCTTCACGGCCTCCTTTAATTGGTTTACTGGTGGTCGGGTTGGTTAGATGTCTTAGGAATCATTGCTAGCCTCCTTCTATCTCATGGATGTCCAATGTATGCAATTATTTTTCAAAATGTTGTTTTCTCCCTGATTGTCGCATGATTATCAATGTGCGTTTTAAGTATAGATGGCTGGATCAGTGCACTTATATATACCTCACAATCTTGATGGTATGAATTATAATGCATGGAACGTGTATGTGAGAGATCAACTCGATGCTAGGGGCATCTACGAATGTATTGATGCTAAAGCAAAAAGGACATTGTTGGATGAATTTGGTAATCCTCATCCCATTCAAGGGAAAAGGTTCTTGGATGATCAGGAAGCATGCATGGTGATAATGTCAACCTTGGTCGAAGAGGTTGTAGTGGACTTCAAACCTAACTATTCAGCATTACAGCTTTGGTGTGCCATAAGAATCCGCTTTAGTGGAGGAAAGGCCGCCGGAGCTAGAAATCTGTTAGTTGAGTATGATGATCTTATTTCCATAGATGCGAGTGTAATATCCGCACATGACTCTCAGCATGAGAGATATGTATGGAAAATGATATTTGCCATCCTGAAGAGATACCCTTTATCTTGGTTAGCTAACGACGAAGGGCTGAGTTACCTGATTGAATCAATTAGGTTTACTATAACTCTTATCGTTGAAAGCAACCAACGAAATCAAGAAAACTCTTATGTATATCACTACATGGAGTCATGAGGCTAGTTGTGGTCCGAGGGCCATAGAGGGAACAGGATCGACTTGGTCCTAAAACGATATTCGCTGCGTCAAACACCATTGATGAAAGTGCATCTCAGGTACACCTCATCTTTGCACACGAGTGTTCTCTGTGGGCTTCTCCTTCTCGACCTTCTTCCTTGTGGGCTTCTTCTTCCCGGACTTCTACTTCTTGGGCTTCTTTCTTCTCGATCCTTTCCTTGGATACCTGCAAATAGGCACCCGGGGGGGGGGGGGGGGGGGGGCAGGAAGCCCACTCCGAAGCTTAAGTGAGTATGAACTTTAGACAGAGGTAGTGAGCTTAGAGAGAGAGTGAGAGATTACCTTTAATTGTGGGGAGGAAGTCTCTATTTATAGAGCTCCTATTGAACCGCCCCGGTTCCAGTGGTTTCCTGGTCCGGTTGTGGAAGGTTCGTAATATAAGTTGGTCTTGACCGTAAATAAGGTGTATTTGACCCCGATTCGACATTAGATAAGTTTATCATAGCTAAGTGTGGGTGTCTAGCCTCCAAGGGCGAGCCCCGGGCGAAATATCGTCCGGGGGTAGGGGTCCGGACGAGGGGAACTCGTCCAGATGGAGGGGGGGGGGTACCCGCCCGGGTACCCCTAAGGTCTTGCTCGGGTAACCCAAGCAAGGATCCCTTGATTGGGTTGCCCTCCATGTGGTTTTTCCACCCGGGGCCTTCCCGAGTGGTTTTCGCCACTCGGGGTGTTTTCCGGGCCCTTGTGGTGGGCCTTCCGTGTTCGTGATCTAAGTTTCGAATTATATTCGGTTATAGACCAATTACTTGGTCCAATTAGTGATAACTTGGGCGTATATCCAACACTTTCCCCCAGTCAAGGAATGGTTTAACCTTTTCTCGACTCTATTTTTGCAGAATATCGCCCAAGCGAGTAGGAGGACGTACATTCGTGACGATCCCGGCCTTCATCGGGTGCTCGAGACGCGTCGTGATTTCCATGCCCCCTGCTTTTGGGAAGGTTAACACATGTGCGAAAAATGCTTTTATTAAATTTAAGAAAGTTTACGTCATGATAATACTTTATGAGGGTAAGAATTACGAGCCTTTGTCTCGTTTTACTTATCCTCCGGACTGTGTCCTTTTGTTCGTGTCTCCTTTTTATTAGAGACTTTTGGAAAAAAAAAAAAACTCTAGCATATCCGTTTATAAGGCATGCTTGTAGGCTCCATTTCATTATTTGCCTCCTCCTTCATCTATTCTAGAGTACTTTTTCTCTCCATCTTTACTAGAGCACCTCCCTCTATTTCTTCAACCTAGGTTTTCTCCTCCACCTCCTTTTCCAATTTTTCCACCCAGTAAACCCAATCAAGTCACCAAATTTCACATGGATTTCTCCTAGGTTTGATTTAGGGTTGGATTTGGCTTGGAGGGTTTGGCTCGGATCGGCCGGCGGCGGGACACCTGCTTGGAGGCGACGTCGGGCAGAGGACCGGAGAGCTTAGGGGGCATCGCTGGGCAAGGATCGGCCCCAGTGAGGCTGGGCACAGAGCCGACGGGGCCGGGCACGGTGGCTGGATTCCTCCCGGCGGCAGGTGGTGTCGACGGCGACTGGAATCCTCCCGGCGGCGAGGGGCGGCGGTTCCAACGGTGAGTTTGGCTCTGTATCGGTTTTAAAGCCGGTTTAATTCCATCTCTTTAAAGGTTTGGATCCTTAGCCTTTTGGTTGTGTGTTCTCCATTGATTGCTATAAAAGCTAGTTAATTGCCATAGATACTTGAGTTGCTCCATTGTGTCTTGTTGATTGGAAGTGGAGGATTGCCTTTTGTTGTTGAGCTTGGAGTATTTTTTAGGTGAGCATTTGATATAGATGTTGCCCTCTTAAGAATTTGGTAGGTGATTGGTTTTTTGGTACCTTAGTACCATGCCTAGGTCACCCCTTGCTTGTATAAATGATATATGCTCTCATGGAGGATATTTGGCTTTCATTACCTTAGGTAGTGTTGTGGTGAATTTATTTGTTTCCCCCCCTTAGGGGTATTTTCCATGCTTTGCCCATCATAGTCCCCCCTTTGACAAGTAATATCGTCCATGCACGTGTCTTTTGCCCCCGTAGTAAGAATTTGATCTTTATGCACTTTGGGACGTACCCTTGGGTAGGTTGGTCTTGATGGATTCATGTGGAATTATGGAGTTGGTAATTTCGGACGGACCGTCGTTTTTCTTCTCCTTGCCAGGCGTTATTTTGGAGCTTTTACCAGGCTAAGAAGTGTCATTCCATTTTTTCTTCAGAATGAGTAAGCCTTCTTCTCATAAGGCTTCCCGTAATGGCCTTGCCTCTAGTGCTCCAATAATCCATTTTCCGCATAAGAGGTTATTTATGGGAAGGCGGTTCCCGCATCCCGATCTGATTCTGGACTACGTCCCGGAGATGTCCGATTCTGATTCGGATACGGAGGTCGAATTGCGGCCCATCCTTGAGGATGGGCTGGCTTTTCTTTGAGACCTTGTGTTCTTATTGTTAGCATATGGTGACGTGGCGCCATAAATGGTAGCCCGTTAATACTAAGGATTTTACCTAAGATAATTGGGTAAATGTCACATTAGGTTAATTGGGCTTGACCCAATTCCTAATTGACATGGGAGGCCCAAAATTGGGCCTCCCTCCTTAATAGCGTAGTTCGGCCGAACCCTAGTACCACATAGGATGGAGTTGACTTTTGTCCACTCCACCAATCCTATATATAGGGGACTCACCTAAGGGGTTTTATACATCCAGTAATTCATAAGCCCCTCAATTGAGGAACTTGAGAGAAACCCTCTCACCCCCTTAGTAGTGATTTCAGCACACCATCATCTCAGTCCCAGGTTCTGTTCCCGTTGAAGAATCGATCAGAGGATTTGCTGTGGAGCTTATACCGTGTAGGAATTCTTCTCAAGAAGAACTTGTACGGGTTCCGACCGGAGGATCAGAACTCCCTCCACAACGTTCTTGGGCAGGAAAGCTATTGAGGTATGTGTACATTATGACGCTGCGTAATTAGATTACTTACATGTACACGTTTAGCATTCTCTAGTTTTACGTCTCCGTAATCCAACAGTGGTATCAGAGCCCGAGTTAGGTGTTCTTAAAATTTGATAAACGGATGTTCTTGAATATTCATAAAAAACCAAAAATTTTATTTATGAAAACCATGAGTAATCCAAAAATTTTAAACAAGTTTTATGTGTTTGATCTTTAAAAACTTAAAATTTTCAGAATTTTTATAGATCAAAACCGAAAATTTTGGTTCAAATATTGAGTTTGATGTTCATGATCTTCAAGAACACAATGAGTTTTATCAAGAACACTTTTTGGATTCATGATCATAATAGTGTTTGATCTTAAAATTTGACAATTTTTCCAATTAAGGGTGTTTGTGCCGAAAAACCTAGTAAATTATTAGGTAAAATTTTTAACTTCTTAGGGTCCAAGCAAGGTAATTTCGGCTGGCCTAGGTTAGGGATATAGTTTGCCATATTTTAATTTTATTAGAAGGTAACTAAATATCTATAAGTTGGAAAATATGGATAGGTTCACAATATAATATTGAAACATATATTAACTATCAGTATATATAGCTAAAATATAGGAATTAATATATATTGATAGATTTAATTGCTATTAAAGATTAAGTAAATATATTGTCTACATATATTTTAATCCCTAAAGATATATTTGACAATAATTATATATATATATATATATATATATATATATATTTAGATTTGGCCGAATATATATATATATTGTTGATTGATTTACATTTTAAAGATAGAATCTTGACAATATTTATATGTGTGCCGAATTTTTATATATATATTAGCAATATTGGAAATTATTTTATATAATTAAGGTTTCTTGGTGGCCAAGTTAAGTTTTTAGTGGACATCAAAACCCTACTTAGCCCACAAGAAAGCCTTTCGGCCGAACCCTATGGGTTTATGGGTCGGTCCAATTGCTAAACCGAAACGGGTTAAACTAATCCGGGTTTTCTTAATCGGGTGGACCTTTTCAGGTCGGGTCAAACCGGAGCAATTAAATAGAACCTAACCAAACCGGTTTTGTGTGATGAACCAACCAAAATCTTATTTTATTGAACCGTTTCGGACCAATCCAGATTTTTTTTAATCAGACCGACTCGAACCAGATTTTTAAATTGGACCGAACCAAATTTTAAAATTTTTCGGAAATTTTAAAATGTTCAATAAAATAGGATGTCAAATTTTAAATCCAAAATTTTTTCGAACTTTAAAATTATCCTAAACAGTGCTCTTAGGGTTTGTGTTTAATACACGTTTTTTGTTAAAACCCTAATGCCTAGTTACGATTATTGGGATGGATCTCGGATATGCATGTTTTTGGGACTGGATTAAATTAGTCGGCTGAATTGCAATTGTTTACTTTCTAAAAAATATATTAGAAATTTGGTCTTGAATTTGTCAAGCTAGCTGGATAATAAATTACGAGCATTGAGCTCTGGGATTTAAATATATGGTTTGCGCAATAGGATAGACATGCTAGGAGCATTAGACGCATGATGTGTGTTATGTCTGCTTCCACCTGGGTAGCTTCGGGCTTCTTTTTTCACGAACGGGCTCGGGATATGTGTATAAGGACGGGAACGCCGCGATCCTTGAAACACAATCCTTGAACTAATCTTCCAGTCCTCGACCTCGAACTCTCGAACTTCGGATCCTACACGAGGAGCAGTAACCAGCGTAGGAGAGGGGGGAAAGCTGGTTGGGCCCTCTCCGACGCTCAAGTCAGAATTTGTAAAGAGAGAAAGCCTTAGAGAGAAGTCAGAGCATCCAAAGTCTAAAATGTGGGAGTTGTCTAAAATGAGAGACCTAGGCCCCTATTTATAGGGAACCTAAGGATCATGCCAAGTTTTGAACGGCTTGATGTCGGTATGAAGGAAAACGTATACCATCATCAAGGTGGACTATGCGTGCACCGACTTCTCGTAATTGGCAAAATAATCGGGATGAGCGCGGAGAACGTCGATAATTCGGACCGGGTCCCCCCGGTCCGGGTCCGGGTACCCGGACCTAGGCCCCCTGTTCGGGTACTGCGCGTATTCCGGACCGTTTTTGGACTTGGGTGTCAGCGGAAGAATTATTTTACGGGTTTTGGAGTATTTTGCGAGGCCCGAAATGTAAACACGAACCCGAATTGGACAGATATCTAACACTTGCCCCCGAGTCAAGTAGTGGTTTAAAACCCGTGCTTGACTCTTTTTAAGATAAGATATTCGTCCAATTTAGGTTCGGTACTGACCTCAGGGGTGGCCTGTTTGTCAATTCGAGTGTAGGGATCATAAATTTGACCGACTTCAATATTCCGCCGTACGTACGTAATCTGTTTATAGGGTTAGCGTAGCGGACAATATACGTATAACAACATGCAATTATATTCGCAATATCGTGTAATGAGTGAAATAAAGATTTATACAACGTGATAATATCATGGTACATGATGTAAGCATATAACACGTTGTCAACATGTAGATGACGACATAGTAAACGGATGACGTAATCACGCAATAAGCAAAACACTTAGAATAATATGAAATTGGAAAGCATGCTTGTCAACATTGAGCATGATGTAAACATAGTAAATGACGCGAGCATGTAGTATGATGCAAACATGAAGTATGGTGTAAACGTGAGACATGATATAAACATGAGATTCATACTTAGAAAATAATCATGTAACGATCATGAATAAGAAACGCGCATGATAAATTCTATGTACGTACTATGAAATAATAATTACGTGTAGTGTGTCATGAAGTATTGTGTAGTATGTATGCAATATGAACATAGGAGAGATGCAAAGATGCTTGTAAAGGTTGCTAAGGACTTATATGAAAATACATGAAAGTTTAGTCCTTAGCACATGGTGTAGGCACTATTAGTAAAAATTTGGAGAGAGAATACTCATTAGCTTACATCCTTTATAGATAAATCTCCAAGAAGCTCTCCATTCTTGATGAAGATGAAGCTTTTGAGATCATAGATTTGGAGTAGACACATCATTGTTGATATCAATTCGGACCCGCTTCGTGTTGGTGAGTTCAATTCCGTACATGGTTGGACATTTCGTGACTTCTTTTGGCCTTGATTCAATCTTGAAATCACTATGTACCTAGTTATATTATCATGCATACAAGGTGTTTGATAAAATGCATTAGAATACTTAGTCCCAAATCGGCCAAAATTTTTCTAAGTGCTGAAATTTTAGAAAAGTGCAAATGAATCGTTATACTTCCCTTATGCATAGTGTTCATTGCCGACATGTTGTTCCATGCCTTAGCCGTGTTTTAGTATGCTCAATATTGATGATCGGTAGTTGTACGTACATGGCCGTCAATGGTTGTATGTTGGTAATGATAGCTTAGGCAACGTACGTTGAGCATCATGTATAAACTGTCGGTCATTGTCTGCAAACATACTAAAACACTTAGAAAATATTTTAACAATATCTAATGCTTGTTACCATAGATGTCGTCGTATGAGCTTTGTCGATAAGCGTCGTAGGAATGCTTAGGAGGTATTGTGTAGAAGTTGATAATAGCTACTTGATGCACGCAATTCATCCTTGTCGACATGTATGCGCGTACATGGAAACACTTGGAAAATATTCTTCCCTTGTCGACATGTATGTACGTACATGGAAACACTTAGAAAATATTCTCTCCTTGTCGACATGCATCCTTGTCGACATGTATGTACGTACATGGAAATACTTAGAAAATATTCTTCACCTGTCGACATGCATCCTTGTCGACATGTATGTACGTAAATGGAAATACATAGAAAATATTCTTCACTTGTCGACATGCATCCTTGTCGACATGTATGTACCTACATGGAAATACTTAGAAAATATTCTTCACTTGTCGACATGCATCCTTGTCAACATGTATGTACGTACATGTAAATACATAGAAAATATTCTTCACTTGTCGACATGCATCCTTGTCGACATGTATGTACGTACATGGAAATACTTAGAAAATATTCTTCACTTGTCGACATGCATCCTTGTCGACATGTATGTACGTACATGGAAATACTTAGAAAATATTCTTCACTTGTCGACATGCATCCATTGTCGACATGTATGTACGTACATGGATGTGTGCACTTGCCCTCATACTTATAATTTTTTCTCTATCCCTGGCTATGTACGTTGTATCCATATGCTTGATGTAAACGCAGGTTGTATGCCAACACCTTGTTGTATGCTAACACTTGGTAATATGCTGACCGTCGTCTTGAGCAAAACACTTAGAAAATATTTCGTCCTTGTAATCATGTATCCATGTCGACATGTGTGTACATACATAGTGCTTGCACACTGATCTATTTGTTACTTGTAATTTTCAGGATTCCAAATTACGCAGTCTTCTTTTCAGAGTTAGTCTTCTTGCCGCGGTTATTATGAGTAAGTCTTCTATCCCCGTTCCGCGAGTGACATTATGTTCGGATGTTGGTGACGAGCCGGGTATCAACACAGTTGAGTCTCTTAAGGATACAACGAGGAATGTCAGTTACTTCTTCAACTATATTGATGAAGATATGTTTGAGTTGTACGCGACTCGTTGTGGACTTGATCCTGCTTTGGAAGGCGTTCTTCCTTATGACGTGCTGCCAAACTCCGAAAAGGGGCAAGTTACTATTCCTCCTAGTGACCTGTCCGCAGTTTATACCTCTCAGATTAAGGAAGGCCTGCGTTTTCCCTATTGTCCTGACTTGGTGGACCTTTGTCGCTATTACCGGATATCACCCTTAAGTCTATCTCCTGCTGGCCTCCGTGTATGGAGCTGCTTTCGAGTTTTGTTTCACAGGAAATCTTGGCACTATTCTACCACTCTTTTCCGATGCTTCTATCAACTGATGTGTCCAGACGCGACGGGGTTGTTTGGAATGAAGATGTGTTGGCCAAACTTGCAAGATAAGGGTTTCAAGAAGCTTGGTCTTGGAGATGCCGAGTGGGATCACAAACAATGTCTAGCCGCCCGGCTGATCGTTCTGGTTCTCATAGGCGACATCATTACTTCTTCGTATGCGATGTCTGGACTATTTGGGATGTTGAGAGTGTGGAGAAAGCCGATCCTGCTCCTATTTTTTCTGACCTTTCTTTGGATGATAGGGAGGCGGTGAAGAGTATTTTTCGATGTCAGCAAGAGCGCCGCTATCGTTGTCTATTACGTGCTTCAGATCAGGATTTGATTGATGTCGGGATTCATATACTTCCTTCTGAAGATTTGGTATGTTGATAACTTTTATAACCTATACTATGTTGCAATGTAGATCGTATTGATGGAAAAAGCTCGTCTTTGCAGACAGCTAATGATCGTGATAACCTGTCAGTTGGGCGTCGTGTTCGTAATATTGCCCCCACTATTCCTGAAGGCTCTGGACATGATCGTGGCAAAGGACCTAAGAGTGAGGAATCTTCTTGTATCTTCTCTTGACTTGCTGATTTTCCAAGTTTTGTTATATTCACGTTGTCTTTGTTCTTTTAGGTAACTCCGTGCATGTGACTGAGCGCGTTGTTGCAGTACCTGCCACTAGTGTTCTTCCCAAGAGATCTGCCGCAGGGGCGTGTCCCTCGAGTGACCCGAAGCGCTCTAAACAAAAGTGCAGCTATTCCAGCTCTTTCTTGCGATAAAGGGAAGAGAGTTGAAAGTCGCAAGATAGCGCTTTCTGCCCCCGGTCGAGGGACCGACCCGAGGAGGAGCGTTCTTCCCGCCGAGGTATGCATTGTTCTATTCGACATACTTCTTATACTTAGTATATTTTGCTAATGTCCTCTTTGTTTTATGTTGTTCTTATTGTAGCGTTGCCACGTATTAAGCGTGATGACTTGATCCTTTCTGACGGGATTGATGTTTCCGGAGAAAACTGGTCACCTTTCTCCACTGGTAGTCTTAATTTTCCGAAGGACTCCAAACTTAGCACTCCAGGAGTTGGTGTGCGGGTGCTTCAAAGATGTGTTCCTCCTGGTGATCATGATGTCAAACCGTCTACCGATGAGGAGGCACAGGCATACGTTGAGAGCGGCCTAGCTGAATTTGCTCCGGTAGATCTTGTTCTAACTTTTTTGCCTTCCTGTTGTACGCGTATGCTTTGTTGTTGATCATGATCGTCTTGTTTGTTGTACTTAGGCTATTTCAAGGATGATGAACATGTCTTCCTTTGTGTTGGAGCTTGTGAGTGAGAGGAGGGCTGCTATCAAGAAGTGCAGTACAGTTTCTCGCGAGCTTGCACAGTCCGAAGAGGAAGTGCAGAATTTGAACTCCAAGGTTGCTGATATTGATACGCGCATTGCTACTCATCGCGTCCATGTTGAACAACTTGAGGCCGATATTGCTGCTATCAAGCAGCAAATTGAGGAGAACAACAGTGTTCATGATGTCGCGCTTGCTTCTGTTCGTGACGAGGCACATAGAGCGGGTGTTGAGAAGGGACTGGCTGAATATCCTAGTACCCCTGCCTATTCAGCTGCCGTCCATGCTGCTGCTAAAGCAGATTATTAAGTTCTATAATGTGGAGAGGAGGGTTGAACCATAAGGAGATATAAAATATGAATGATATAAATGATTCAACCAAGTATTTACATGTTAGGATGCCACTATATATAGGAGATCAATCCTAACTAACTAGTCAACTATACAAGTCAACCTAAGGTACCATGTATCTATACAAGTATGAGTACCTATCAATGTATATACAATATGTACATCTAATATTCCCCCATCTTTTCCTTCTTCTTCCTTTCAAAAGAATTAAAAGCAAAATTTGAGAGAAAAGGCCGATGATGAATGAAATGCCAAGGTCCAATCAAAACCCGGTCAAAAAGAGCCAAGGGTAAACCCGTTCAAAATGAGCCAAGGAAATTTTAAAACCCGCTCAAATGATCCATGGGAAATTTAAAACCCGCTCCAAAATCCCAAGGTTTATAACCCGGTCTTTATAAAACGGCCCCTCGAAAATTCAATTTTCGGAATACGGCCCCAAACTTGAGAACTGTCCTCAAAACAGCCCCAAAGTCTTCAAAAGCTCCAAAGAAGCCCCAATATTTCAGAACTATCCTCAAAATAACCCCAAACTTCACAAATCTTCAAAATAGCCCCAAATTCGGCCAAAAATTCGGCCAAAAACACCCATGGCACCTACAGAGCACATGAAGGAGCACCGGGGTGCACGAGACCAAATAAAACCATGCTGAAATCCCAGTGCACGGAGGGTGTACGGCGCTACACAGCCCCAGAGATCGCGAGCACGCAGACGCAAAATTTCCACGAATTACAGAAGCAACAGGTCGTGTGTTCGAATCCAGCGAGGCACGGCAATTTCCAGATTATTCAAACCTGGGCAGAATATGAAGATCTTCACATCTTCAAAGTGTTCTTCAAGTTTCCTTCAACAAAACCAATTCGATTCAACTCCAAATCGTCGAAATCGAACAACAAACCAACTGGAATCCAATGGCAACCTAAAGGCGCAACTAATCCAGTCCAAATTGCAGCAAATAATCGATTATCGAAATCGAATTTGATGAAATTGCAGCAACATAACAGCAATATCAAGAACACAGCAACTTCGAACCAAATTCACGCAAATCCACAGCAGAAATCCACAAATTGCAGCTTAGAATTAATCGCAATATCAAATGCGAATCCAATGCAATCCAAATCGCAGCAAATGATCAAGAAATAAGCTCGAATTCGAAGATCGAACTTCAAGCGGTAAAATAGGCGCGAAATCTGAATTTGAATCAGAATTACCTTCAAATGATTTGATTAATAGAATCAATGCTACATAAGTGACGCAATGATGTCCAGGAAGCATGTGAAATGCAAAATCGAAGCCAAACCTTCGAATTATTCATCACAGCTCCTCACAAATTGGAAAATGCAGCAAGAACAGCAGCAACGTCCAAGAACAACTCTGAATGAAGATCCAAACCACTTCAGCTGTGAAGATGATCTCAGAAGGCCATAAACGAATCCACATTACAGGATCGAAGCTGATCGAAACCAAATGCTGCATCAAAATGCACATTACAGCAACAAAGTGCAGATGACAGCATCATCAAGAACTCAGGTATGCAAACACCATGATGGCATATGCAAACACAGTAGCAGCAGCAGCTTCAAACACAGAATCATCAATCAAAACATGAAGAATCATGCAGCAAATCCACGAAATACATCAGTAACTGACAGATCTTCAAGTAATCCAAAGAATCGAAGCTGAAATCCTCAAGATCCAAGCTCAAATCGATGCAAAATCCTCTCGAAAAATTATGAATCGAACCTGGAAATACCATAGATCTGATACCATATTATTTTCTATAATGTGGAGAGGAGGGTTGAACCATAAGGAGATATAAAATATGAATGATATAAATGATTCAACCAAGCATTTACATGTTAGGATGCCACTATATATAGGAGATCAATCCTAACTAACTAGTCAACTATACAAGTCAACCTAAGGTACCATGTATCTATACAAGTATGAGTACCTTATCAATGTATATACAATATGTACATCTAATACGGATCTTGCACCTTTGGTTGATGAGTTTGCCAAATATTATATTGGCAGAGTACACGCACTTGCCCCCTGATTTCCGTTCGACAAGCTAGGTCCTTATTCTTCTTTTGCTGTTAACCATGTTGCGGATTTGCAACGTAAGGCAGCTGAAGCGGCTTCTATTGCTTTGACCTTTGGATATGATAATGCTGATGTTGAACTTGGTGTTGATTTTCTAGACATGTTGTCTTAGTCCTTTGGAGATGATGATATGTTTGAGGCTTTTGTTCAAACCTTTATTTGTGTGTTTGCTTTGTATGGAACTTCGTCCTTTGGACCTGTTTTTCAATAATAAAAATCATGTGATAATTTGTTAGTAATATTTCATACCTTGAGTTATCAATGTTGTCCGTATTCTTTGGACTTGGAAGATAGGATAGATATCCTTAGATGATGAATATGATGTCCGTAATTGCGACTATATGTCGCACATTGTTGAGTGTTATGAGCACCCCTCTTGGTTAGATTCCAAGGCATGGCAAGATGCGTACGCTAGGTACTTGTAGTGTTGTATGTAGTAATGTACTTGGCGCGGGCATTTGGCACTCGACATTGGCACTTGACATGTAGCAGTGTCGTCTTGACGAAGCAAGACTTAAGTTTATACCGTCTCTTAGTTCCACTCTAAGGCGACGTTGTTGCAAGATACTTGTTGCTTGTTTTTCTGTTTTTACGTTAAATGCTAAAGAGCAAGATAACGTTATACAAGACTCGACTTGTAAGTTTGATGAGTTTTGTACAAAGTTTGCTTAAAAAAGCGTATAACATGAAGCTATCCCTTTTTCGGGCCTAAGTCTTCATGGTGTATGTACCCTTAAGAGAGTATACATACTTTGAGTGTGTGGGGTTGTCGTCTATTAAGAGGATTTCCGCCACTGTGGGGTGATCAGTCCCATCATTGCATTTGCCGCATCCCGTTTTTATTCAGGGAATGGCTATGAACATGAGGATTTACCCGGAGGATTTCACAACATTTCATTTTTTAGAAGTAAACATGGGGTTTTTCCTTTTGAAAAGGATGTCGTGACATGTTACTTTTGATAGATGTGAACATAGGTATTGTCCTTATGAGGAGGATATTGCACCATGTCACTTTTTAGAATAGGTTTTGGTTTTTCTTCAAGGCATTGCATGTTGTTTTGTTTCTTGATGTTAGGCCATAGTAGAATGCATAATGTAGAGATGTACCTACGAAAGTAAATTGACCATCATTAGATACTTGTTGTGTTTACAATAATTTTGCGGGAAGGCGTCTATTGACTGCTTCTTCTGAAATACTTCTTATTACAAAAGCATGATCTGCACTTATATTCCTAAAGGTGCACTGAAAAAGATAGATTAGAAGTGGAAAGTCTATCTCCCTAAAATATATCTTGGCGGCTGACGGGCACTGTTGTTTGCGACATAGCTTCCTAAAGCTCCATGCGCAATGAATTCTTCAATCTCCATCCTCAAAGTCAAACAGCCATTGGTATTGTGCCCCCAAGTTTGGTGATATTGGCACCAATCTTCAATATCCCTGCCTAGGAAGGCGGTTTCTGGTTCAAGTGGTCTTGGAAGCTTGTTTTCCAGAAGCTTGACATATATCTCTTCCACCTCCGTGTTTAAGGGAGTGAAGATGTTAGCGTACTCCATACTTGGGCCTTCTGACTTCCTTGAAGTTTGAGCTTCCATACTTGCGTTGAGAGGAGTGCCCCGTCTCAATTCACGTTCACAGGAGAACGCAGTCTCCATCTTGTCTTTTAGGCACGCCATCGTCTTAGTTGTACGCCATTCGAATTCCCTTCCGAATAGCAAAAATGTTGGCGCGTTCATATTCAGGAAAAATGCGTTGATGACGTCCTTCTTGATTGCTCTTAATGCAGTTGCATTCTGAGCAAACCTCCGGAAGTAGGTCATGACGGATTCTTCTTCTCCTTGTCTGACATCAAGCACACTCCGCTTAGGCGAACAAAGAATCCTGTCAAGTTCGGACCTTAGCGATAACTTTTCCTTCTTCCTTTTCTCATCATCGTTTGAGGCAAACGACTTTCTCTTTGCACCAACTCCTACCATGGAAATTGAGACTTGTTTCATTTTCCTCAGGGCATTGACATAGCACTTTTGTGCGGCTGTCTGATCACCTAGCACCTCTCCAATCCCATGAGGAGTTAGGAACTTCATTTTCTGATGAGCTGTAGATGGCACAATGTCATGTGGGTTGATCGTTGTTCTTCCTAGGATGCCGTTATATGCCCCCAGGTTATCCACCACCACAAATGTGACGTCTATATGCAATGATTTCCACCCTTCTCCAAGGATAACTGAAAGTGTAATCATGCCCAATGGGTAGGTTGCCGCTCCTGCGAAACTAACCAACGGAAACGTGCTCGGCGAGAGATCGGCTTCCGTTTTTCCCATCTTCTTGAGCAATTCTATATGCACTAAATCCGCAGTACTTCCACCATCTACCAGAATCCTTTGCACGTCATATCCATTGATGTCCATTATGACCAAAGCATCATCATGGGGATACACTATGTGTTTCTTGTCGGCATTTGAGAACGGGATGATTATGTCTTCCTTCTCTAGTTGTCGCCTGTTGGGTTCGCTTCACCAGTTGGGCTGCTATGGGCTTTTTCTTTCACGAACAGGCTTCTCCCCTCACGATCGGGCTCGAGATATATGTATAAGGAAGGGAACACCGCAAT
This sequence comes from Clarkia xantiana subsp. parviflora, assembly GCA_036873135.1. NCBI lineage: Eukaryota > Viridiplantae > Streptophyta > Magnoliopsida > Myrtales > Onagraceae > Clarkia > Clarkia xantiana. The sequence continues at coordinate 8,580,340 of JAPTYO010000022.1, forward strand.
CCTTAATACACAATCACCGAGCTAGACTTCAATCCTCAACCTTAGACTCTTGATCTTCGGGTCCTGCACGAAGGGCAGTAACCAGCGTGGGAGGGGGGGATGCTGGTTGGGCCCACTGTGACGCTCATGTTAGCACTTCTAGAGAGAGAAAGCCTTAGAGAGAAGTCAGAGCATTTCAAGTCCAAAAGTGAGTGAATTATTCCAAATGGGAGACCTAGGCCCCCTATTTATAGGGAACCTGAGGATCATGCCCAGTTTGGAATTACCTGATGTCGGTATGTAAGGAGGACGTATACCGTCATCAAGGCGGACTATGTATGCACCGACTTCCCGCACTTGGCAAATTAATTGGAGTAAACGTACGAGGTAAAATGGTAATCCGGACCTACCCGGATTGTTTAACAATCCGGAGGTCCGGATTGCCCTAGGGCCATCCGGACCTCCGGATCGCCCTAGGGCAATCCGGAAGTCCTTCGGCCCGGGAATTACGCGTATCCTGGACCGTTTTAGACTTAGGTGTCCGTGAAAGGTTTTTTTTACGGGTTTTGGGATATTTTACGAGGCCCGAAATGTAAATACGAACCCGAATTGGACAGATGTCTAACACTTGCCCCCGAGTCAAGTAGTGGTTCAAATCCCATACTTGACTCTTTTAAAATATAAGATATTCGTCCAATTTAGGTTCGGTACTGACCTTAGGGGTGGCCTGTTTGTCAATTCGAATGTTGAGATCTTAAATTTGACCAACTTTTAATTTTCCTCCGTACGTACGTAATATGCTTACAAAGTTAGCGTAACAGACAATATGCGTACAATGATATGCATTATGATAGTATCATGGTGTATGAAATAAGCGTGTAATATGTTGTCAATATGTAAATGATGATAGTGTAGTAGATGAATAACGTAATCATGTAATAAGCAAAACACTTAGAGTAATATGAAATTGGAGAACATGTATGTAATCATGAAGCATGATGTAAATATGAAAAATGATGCAAGCATGTAGTATGATGTAATCATGGAAAATGATGCAAACATTCAATTCATACTTAGATTTATAAAAGTAATCACGCGACCATCATGAATTTGCATTATGTACGTATAAAGGAGATAATCATGCATGACGATCTACGAAGTGCGCTATGTAATACTAGAGAACATGTATGTAAAACAAGCATAGGAGAGATGCAAGTATGTGATACTAAGGACTTATAGAAAATAAATATTAGTTTAGTCCTTAGCACATGGTGTAGGCACTATTAATGAGAATTAGGAGAGAGAATACCCATCATCTTGCATCCTTAATAGATAAATCCTCAAGAAGCTCTCCATTCTTGAAGAAGAGGGAATTCATGGAGGTGTGAATTTGGAGTAATCACATCACATTTGAGGCAATCGAGGCGGCGCGTGAGGCAAAGAGGGACGGCGCGTGAGGCAATCGGCAGCAGCGCGTGAGGGCGGTGGTGGCGGCGCGTGCGGACGACGGCGGCGCGTGGATCTCCGGGTGAGGGCGAGTAGCAATTCAGACTTGTTTCGTGTCGGTGAGTCTAATTTCGTATAAGGCTAGACCTTTCGTGACTTCGTTTGGCCTTGATTTAGACTTGAAATCATCATGTACCTAGTTATCTTATCATGCATACATGGTGTTTGATGAAATGCATTAGAATACTTAGCCCCAAATCGGCCAAAATTTTCCTAACTGCTGAAAATTTTAGAAAAGTGTAAATGAATCGTTATACTTCCCTTACACACAGCGTTCATTGTTGACATGTTTTCCCATGCCTTAGTCGTTGTTCTAGCATGCTCGATATTGATGATCGGTAGTTGTACGTACATGGCCGTCCATGGTTGTATGTTGGTAATGATAGCATAGATGTTGTCGTATGAGCTTTACCGATAAGGGTCGTAGGAATATTCAAGAGGCATTGTGTAGAAGTCGATAGTAGCTAATTGATGTATGCAATCCACCCTTGTCGGCATGTACGTACGTACATGGAAACACTTAGAAAATATTTTCCTCTTGTTGACATGCATCCTTGTCGACATGTATGTATGTACATGGAAATACTTAGAAAATATTTTCTCCTTGTCGACATGTATGTACGTACATTGAAACACTTAGAAAATATTTTCCTCTCGTCGACATGCATCCTTGTCGGCATGTACGTACGTACATGGAAACACTTAGAAAATATTTTCCTCTTGTTGACATGCATCCTTGTCAACATGTATGTGTGTACATGGAAATACTTAGAAAATATTTTCTCCTTGTCAACATGTATGTACGTACATGGAAACACTTAGAAAATATTTTTCACTCGTCGACATGCATCCTTGTCGACATGTATGTATGTACATGGAAACACTTAGAAAATATTTTCCTCTTGTCGACATGCATCCTTGTAGACATGTATGTACGTACATGGAAACACTTAGAAAATATTTTTCACTCGTCGACATGCATCCTTGTCGACATGTATGTACGTACATGGAAACACTTAGAAAATATTTTCCTCTTGTCGACATGCATCCTTGTCGACATGTATGTACGTACATGGAAACACTTAGAAAATATTTTCCTCTCGTCGACATGCATCCTTGTCGACATCTATGTACGTACATGGAAACACTTAGAAAATATTTTCCTCTTTCCCTGGCTATGTATGCTATATCCATGTACTTGGTGTAAATGCAGGTTGTATGTCAACACTTTGTTGTATGCTAACGCTTAGCAATATGATTGACACATAGTAGCGCGATGTCCACTTGCCATATGCCGATTGTCATCTTCAGCAAAACACTTAGAAAATATTTCGCCCTTGAAATCATGTACTCATGTCGATATGCATGTACATACATAGAGCTTGCACACTGATTAACTTGTTACTTGTAATTTTCAGGATTCTGAGTTACGCGGTCTTCTTTTCAGAGTTAGTCTTCTTGCCGTGGTTATCATGAGTAAGACTTCTATCCCCGTTCCGCGAGTGACATTATGTCCAGATGTTGGTGACGAGTCGGGTATCAACACAGTTGAGTCTCTTAAGGATATGACGAGGGATGTGAGTTACTTCTTCAATTATATTGACGAAGACATGTTTGAGCTATACGCGACTTGTTGTGGACTTGATTCTGCTTTGGAAGCTATTCTTCCTTATGACGTGCTTCCGGACTCTAAGAAAGAGCAAGTTACTATTCCTCCAAGTGATCTATCCGCAATTTATACCTCGCAGATTAAGGAAGGTCTGCGCTTTCCCTATTGTCCTGACTTGGTGGACCTTTGTCGCTATTACCGGATATCACCCTTGAGCCTATCTCCTGCTGGCCTTCGTGTATGGAGCTATTTTCGAGTTTTGTTCCATAGGCAATCTTGGCACTATTCAACCACTCTTTTCTGATGCTTCTATCAACTGATGTGTCCAGACGCCACGGGGTTATGTGGGATGAAGATGCCTTGGCCGAATTTGCAAGATAAGGGCTTCGAGAAGCTTGGTCTTGGGGATGCCGAGTGGGATCACAAACAACGTCTAGCCGCCCCCGCTGATCGTTCTGGATCTCATTGGCGACACCACTACTTCTTGGTATGCGATGTCGGGACTATTTGGGATGTTGAGAGCGTGGAGAAGGCTGATCTGGCTCCTATTTTTTCTGACCTTTCCTTGGTTTATAGGGAGGCGGTGAAGATCATTTTTCGATGTCAACAAGAGCGCCGTTATCATTGTCTATTGTGTGCTTTAGATTAGGATTTGATTGATGCCGGGATTCATATACTTCCTTCTGAAGATTTGGTATGTTGATATCTTTTATAACCTGTACTATGTTGCAATGTAGGTCGTTTTGATGGAAAAAGCTCGTCTTTGCAGACAACTAATGATCGTGACAACCTGCCAGTTGGGCGTCGTGCTCGTAATGTTGCCCCCAGTATTCCTGATGGCTCCGGACATGATCGAGGCAAAGGACCGAAAAGTGAGGCGTCTTCTTGTATCTTTCGCCTTAATTACTGATTTTTTTTCTTCAAGTTTTGCTATATCCACGTTCTCTTTGTTCCTCTAGGTAACTCCGTGCATGTGACTGAGCGCGTTGTTGCGGTGCCTGCCACTAGTGTTCCTCCCAAGAGATCTGCCGCAGGGGCGTGTCCCTCGAGTGACCCGAAGCGTTCTAAACAGAGCGCGGCTATTCCAGATCCTTCTTGCGATAAAGGGAAGAGAGTTGAGAGTCGCACGATAGCGCCTTCTGCACCCCGGTCGAGGGACCGTCCCGAGGAGGAGCGCTCTTCGCGCCGAGGTATGCATTGTTCTACTTGACATACTCCTTATTCTTAGTATATTTTTCTAATGTCTTCTTTGTTTTAATTTGTTCTTATTGTAGCGTTGCCACGTATGAAGCGTGATGATTTGATCCTTTCTGACGGGATTGACGTTTCCGGAGAAAACTGGTCACCTTTCTCCGCCGGTAGTCTTCATTTCCCGAAGGATTCCAAACTTAGCACTCCAGGAGTTGGTGTGCGTGTGCTTCAAAGATGTGTTCCTCCCTGCGATCATGATGTCAAACCTTCTACTGATGAGGAGGCACAGTCATACGTTGAGAGCGGCCTGGCTGAATTTGGATGATTCCCATGGATGGAACATTTGAGCAGACCCGTCCTCTAAATTACTTGGAGGGTAGTGAGGTGGCATATTCCTATGATCTCAAGTCGGCCCGCTCCGTGGATATCTTTGCTTCGGAACAATTCGAATTAGGCTCGGTCAACTGGAATGTGTATTATCCATATAGGGGATCCTCCAATTGAGACGATCCATCGCCGGTAGATTTTACTTTAACTCTTTGCTTTCATGTTGCTCGCATATGCATTGTTGTTGTTGTTGACCATGATTGCCTTGTTTGTTACAACTAGGCTATTTCAAGGGTGATGAACATGTCTTTCTTTGTGTTGGAGCTTGTAAGTGAGAGGAAAGCTGCTATTAAGAAGTGTAGTACAGTTTCCCGCGAGCTTGCACAGTCTGAAGAGGAAGTGCAGAATTTGAACTCCAAGGTTACCGATATTGATGCGCGTATTGCTGCTCGCCGTGTCCATGCTGAACAACTTGAAGCCGAGATTATTGCTATCAAGCAGCAAATTGCGGAGAACAACAGTGTTCATGATGCCGCGCTTGCTTCTATTCGTGACGAGGCACACAGAGCGGGTGTTGAGAAGGGATTGGCTAAGTATCCTAGTACCCCTGCCTATTCTGCCGCTGTCCTTGCTGCTGCTAAAGCGGATCTTGCACCCTTGGTTGATGAGTTTGCCAAAGATTACGTTGGCAGAGTACATGCACTTGCCCCCGGGTTTCCGTTCGACAAGCTGGGTCCTTATTCTTCTTTTGTTGTTGGCCATGTTGCGGATTTGCAACGTAAGGCAGCTGAAGTGGCTTCTATTGCCTTGACCTTTGGATATGACAATGTTGATGTTGAACTTGGTGTTGATTTTCTGGACATGTTGTATTAGTCTTTTGGAGGTGATGATATGTTTGAGGCTTTTGCCCAAACCTTTATTTGTGTTTTTGCTTTGTATGGAACTTCGTCCTTTGGACCTGTTTTTCAATAATTAAAATCATGTCATACCTTGTTAGTAATATTTCAAACCTTGAGTATCCATGTTGTCCGTATGCTTCGGACTTGGAAGATAAGATAGGTATCCTTAGATGATGAACATGATGTTCGTATGAGTGCCCCTCTTGGTTAGAACCCAAGGCATGGCAAGATGTGTATGCTAGGTACTTGTAGTGTTGTAAGTAGTAATGTACTTGGCGCGGTCACTTGGCACTCGACACTGGCACTTGACATGTAGCAGTGTCATCTTGACGAAGCAAGACTTAAGTTTATACCGTCTCTTAGTTCCACTCTAAGGCGACGTTGTTACAAGATTCCTCTGGTTTATTTTGCTGTTTATGCATTAAATGCTAAAGAACAAGATAACGTTATACAAGACTCGACTTGTAAATTTGATGAGTTTTGTATAAGATTTGCTTTAAAAAGCGTATAACATGAAGCTATCCCTTTTCGGGCTTAAGTCTTCATGGTGTATGAACTCTTAAGAGAGTATGCATACTTTGAGTATGTGGGGTTGTCGTCTATTAAGAGGATTCCCGCCACAGTGGGGTGATCAGTCCCATCATTGCATTTGTCGCATCCTGTTTTAATTCAGGGAATGGCTTATGAACATGAAGATTTGCCCGAAGGACTTCACAACATGTCATTTTTTAGAAGTAAACATGAGGTTTGCACTCTTGGAAAGGATGTCGCAACATGTTACTTTTGATAGATGTGATCATGGGTATTGTCCTTTTGAGAAGGATATTGCACCATGTGTACTTTTTGGAATATTGCATGATATTGCTTTTGAATTTGTTGAAGATGCATTTGCTTATGTCGCCAATTATAAGTTACATGGCGTGATGATTATGAGTAGTATGCACGTTTTTTTCTACTTGATGTTAATCCAGAGTATAATGCATATTGTAGAGATGTACCTACGAAAGTAAATTGAACATCATTAGATACTTGTCGCTGTAAACACTCGATTTTGACCCGCACGTAACGACGTTACACATGATACGTCAAATTCCGGACGCGTCAAGCCACAAAGTCTCCAAAAGCACTCAAGGGCACATTAGGAATATTATTATAAAATATATTTTAAATTATTTCGAATTTATTTAATATTTTCGGAATATTTTAAAAAATAAATATAATAATTAGTTTTTTTTATTTTAGAAAATTGTCTGTAAGATATTTATCTCCAGATATTATTTTTTATTCAAAAAAAAATAATTATCTGTAAAGATAAATATCCTTAGGAATATTCTCTAAAATAATTATGCATTTTTTATTTGAATTTTATCTGTAATCTAAACTAGCTTTTTAGTATAAATAGGGGTCTAGGTTTACATTGTAGAGAACACAAAAATAATACATAATATTTTGAGAAAAAAACACCACATCAATAATAATATACATATTCTCGAAATCGTGTATAGCTGTATTTTCCTAAAAAAAAACTTTTTTTTTTGTTCGGGTTGTTCCTTCTTCGTCACCGCCCCTTCCCACCGGTGACCGAAAGTCGCGCCGTCCAGCTGCTCGGTCTGCCGTTCTCGCCGTCGACCGTCCGTTTCCGGGCCACCCCCAGGACCCGTGACCATCGCTGGACTACCGGAGCCGATCGCCGCTCCTGCCCGCCCTTCCGGTGAGGCCGTACCATCCACCGTCGTCCAAGCTACTCAACGAAGCCATCTCTCTCGCCAAGCCCAACCTCCACCGGAGCCTTACAGCTGCTTCGTCTAGGCTCTGTTGTCGTTAGCTCCAACACAGCCACCAACTTCTGTGTCCAGCTGCTTCCGTTTGTCCCGCATCCAATCTCCATCTATGCTGTACGTAAGAGAGGTCGGAGTTTCGTGTCTGCTTTGAAATTCAATGCCGCATCCAATCCAATCACTCGAGCTGAAGTTCATATAAAGCCTGATCCCTTACCATTTGGAATTCAAACCAGACTTCATCTTCATCTGCATCACGTCCCTGATCAGGTAAGATAGGTGAGTTCTTTTTTATTATTATTATATTACTAACTATTTCTCTCTCCTTTATCATATTATTATTATATATATTGGTAATTTAGTATGTAATGTGAATTTTATTTGAATAAGGATGTTTATTAGTTAATAATTAATAATTACTTTATGTTATATTATGTTTCAGTTCAATTTGTTGAGTAAATAGTCTAGTGTTTTTGGCTTTTTCTAGTTTTTTGGACGTGATTAATTTAGGTGTATAGAACTTAAACTTTATTTGATTTTTTTTTTATAATAATATGAAATTACATGTATTTAAAGAATAAAACTGGCAAATTAAGTGAATTGAGTACCGAAAGGGCGTAGTTAAAAATTATATTTTTAATTCGTAATAGAATCCCCGAACTCGAATTTATGATCGTAGACCGATTTTATACCTATGTGTTTAATCCGTTATTCGCTTAGTAATTTAGGATTCTAGTTAGCCTTAAAATTAGCTAGTGGCGACTCTTTTCAAATTCTTGCGTTTTCAAAACGTAAATTCGCCATAGGTCAGATTTTAGGTCTGACAGTCGCCAATGGCTTTGCGGGAAGGCGTCTATTGACCGCTTCTTCCGAAATACTACTGATTACAAAGGCATGAACTGCACTTATATTCCTAAAGGTGCACTGAAAAAGATAGATTAAAAGTGGAAAGTCTATCTCCATCAGATATATTTCGGCAGTTTGTTGTTCGCGACATAGCTTCTTAGAGCTCCATGCTCGATAAATTCTTCAATCTCCATCCTCAAGGTTAAATAACCATTGGTACTATGCCCCCAAGTTTGGTGATATTGGCACCATTCTTCAACATCCCTGCCTAAGAAGGCGGTTCGGGCTAAAGTGGTCTTGGAAGCTTGTTTTCCAGAAGCTTGACGTATATCTCCTCCACCTCTGTGTTCAAAGGTGTGAAGATGTTGGCATAATCCATGCTTGAGCCTTCTGGTTTCCTTGAAGTTTGAGCTTCCCCACCTGTGTTGAGAGGTGTGTCCCATCTCAATTCACGCTCACAAGAGATCGCAGTCTCTATCTTGTCTTTTAAGCACGCCATTGTCTTGGTTGTGCGCCACCCAAATTCCGTTCCGAATAGCAAAAATGTTGATGCATTCATGTTCAGGAAAAATGCATTGATGACGTCCTTCTTGATTGCTCTCAGTGCAGTTGCATTTTGAGCAAACCTTTGGAAGTATGGCATGATGGATTCTTCTTCTCCCTGCTTAACATCAAGCACACTCTGCTTAGGTGGACAATGAATCCTGTCCAGTTCGGACCTTGGAGATAACTTTTCCTTCTTTCTTTTTTCATCGTCTTTCGAGGCAAACAGCTTTCTCTTTGCACCAACTCCTATCATGGCGATTGACACCTGTTTCATTTTCCTTAGGGCATTAACATAGCACTTTCGTGCGGCAGTCTGATCACCTAGCACTTCTTTAATTCCGTGCGGGGTTAAGAACTTCATTTTCTGATGAGCTGTAGATGACACAATGTCATGTGGGTTGATCGTTGTTCTCCCCAGGATGCCGTTATATGCCCCCAGGTTGTCTACTACCACAAATGTGACATCTATATGCAATGCGTTCCACCCGTCTCCAAGGATAACTGGAAGTTTAATCATGCCCAATGGATAGGTTGCCGCTCCTGCAAAACTGACCAACGGAAACGTGCTCGGCGAGAGATCAACTTCCTTTTTTCCCATCTTTTTGAGCACCTCTATATGCAGTAGATCCGCAGCACTCCCACCATCTACCAGAATCCTTTGCACGTCAAAACCATTGATGTCCATTGCTATGACCAAAGCATCATCATGGGGATACACTATGTGTTTCTTGTCGGTGTTTGAGAACGGGATGATTACATCTTCCTTCTCCGGTTGTCGCCTCTTCCCATACTTTGGCAGAACTTGTAGCTGTGAGGCATAGACATCTCGGGCGTTAGAAACGCTACCTCTTGCTGCTGGGCCACCATGGATTACGTTGATGACACCACGCTTTGGCGGTGGGGGTTTTCATTGACTTTCTACTTTCCCTTGTTTCCCTTTCCGGGTTGCTCTGCATGGTTCTTCTTTTGTCGTTTGTCGCCTTGGTCGACATATTGCTTGAGCTCCCCTTTAAGGATGAAGTTGTTTATGCGAAATCGCAAGCTGACGCAGCTGTTTGTTTCATGGCCGTAGACTTCATGGTTTTCACACCATTTATCTTCCTGCTTTCCCAATGGCCCCTTTTGGAAGTTCGCTGGCTCCCTCCACATATTATCCTCCTTCATCTTCTTCAGGATTATGGAAAGTGGTGCATTCAAAGGAACGCACTCTGCCAGGTTCACTTCTTTTGGTTTTTGGAACTCGGGATGATATGGCCTCTTGTGGGGCTGGAATTGTCTCGCTTGCTGCGGGCCTTGCTGGGGTTTTGCTTGCTTCTCCTTAGCGCGAGCTGCACTAACTTTCGCTTTATGTTGTTCTCTGAATCAGTCCAGATCCACAAATTCTTTTCCTCTCGCCGCCAATTCTTCAAGCGTCTCAGCTGGGCGCCTTGCCATCTTTTCAGCCAGGGCATTTCCTCTTCAACCTAAATTTTCAATGAAGGCACGCACGATTTCTCCCTCAGAGATGTTTTGATTGAAGCGGATGTAATAATCTGCTAATGACTCGTCGTTATGCTATGTCACATCATTCAACGCGTTCGGCCCTTTAAGGAGTGTGCGCTCTCCCATGTATCTTTGAATGAATTTTGCCTTTAGATATGCCCATGACGTGACGCTTCCGCATGGCAGCGAGAAGAACCAATGTGCGGCAGTTCCGACGAGAGTGTTAGCAAATGTCATGGCAACGTGATGCGGGTTGTCCGTTCGTCCTAGCAGAGACGCTTCATGTTGCTGCACATGCTCGATTGGATCTCCTTTCCCTCTATATTTTTCACCGCCAATTCTGTACTGGGCATCTGGAACGTGACTGTGCACTAATTCATCCGAGAATGGGTGCGATGCATTTTCTTCCAGGGCATGCATTCCCTTCATCTTCGATTGCTTCATTTTCCTTTCAATCATTTCTTCTAAGGCCTTAGCCGTGAGTCCCGTGATTGGGATGTCGTTTTCGTGATTGTGCCAGCCTGGCTTGTTGTTTTAGAGCTATCCTCCTTGTGTGGGCGTTGTGAATTGCTCACAGGAGGTTGCTTCCATCTTACTCCTTGTTGCTTCATGCCAACGCTTGGAGTGCCTGAACGTGGTGGCTCCCGCCTGGTCTGTTGATAGGCATCTTCAGAATCTTCTACCCCGCCTGGGTGTTGCGATTTTTGCTGGTTGGCATCATATGACGCTTCTCTGGTTGGAGCAGCTTGTTCATTATCACGCGGGGGTGGTGGAGGCGCAGCATAACCTTGATTCTTTAAAATCTCCCTGAGAGCAAGAAGTTCTTCCAATGCTGCCATCATTGCCGGTGTGACTGTAGACATGTTGGCTGCATTGCCTGGCTGTTGCTGTGTTGCCTCAGCTGGCATTCCTGATGGAATTTCTTGATCTACCCTTGCTCCTTGCTCTTGTGGAGGCACGTTGTTCTGATCTTCTGGCATGAACTGTGTAGGAGGGGCGTTTGCGGATGGAATGGACGAAGCTGTGGATTCTGCGTCCGGCATGTGAGAAGGTCCTGGTTGACTTCTCGTTGGTTTCATCCTGCTTACACCCGTTTTCTTTGGTCGTCTTCCTGTCATGGCTTGTAGCATGGCTTTTTGTTCGAATCACTTCAGACGGCGCCAAATGTTGGGTTCGCTTCACCACTTGGGCTGCTATGGGCTTTTTCATTCACGAACTGGCTTCTTCCCTCACGATCGGGCTCGAGATATATGTATAAGGACGGGAACGCTGCAATCCTTAATACACAATCACCGAGCTAGACTTCGATCCTCAACCTTGGACTCTTGATCTTCGGGTCCTGCACGAAGGGCAGTAACCAGCGTGGGAAGGGGGGATGCTGGTTGGGCCCACTCCGACGCTCAAGTTAGCACTTCTAGAGAGAGAAAGCCTTAGAGAGAAGTTAGAGCATTTCAAGTCCAAAAGTGAGTGAATTATTCCAAATGGGAGACCTAGGCCCCCTATTTATAGGGAACCTGAGGATCATGCCCAGTTTGGAATTACCTGATCTCGGTATGTAAGGAGGACGTATACCGTCATCAAGGCGGACTATGTATGCACCGACTTCCCGCACTTGGCAAATTAATTGGATTAAACGTACGAGGTAAAATGGTAATACGGAGGTCCGGATTGCCCTAGGGCCATCCGGACCTCCGGATCGCCTTAGGGCAATCCGGAAGTCCTTCGGCCCGGGAATTACGCGTATCCCGGACCGTTTTAGACTTAGGTGTCCGTGAAAGGGTTTTTTTACGGGTTTTGGGATATTTTACGAGGCCCGAAATGTAAATACGAACCCGAATTTGACAGATTTCTAACATCGCCTCTTCCCGTACTTGGGCAGAACTTGCAGCTGCGAGGCATAGAAATCTCGGGCGTTAGAATGCTACCTCCTGCCGCTGGTCCACCATGGATTACGTTGATGACACCACGCTTTGGCGGTGGAGGGTTCTCATTCATCTTCTCTTTTCCCTTATTCCCCTTTCCGGATGGCTCTGCATGGTTTTTCTTTTGGCGCTTGTTGCCTTGATCCACATATTGCTTGAGCTCTCCTTTAAGAATGAAGTTGTTTATACAAAATCGTAAGCTGACACAGCTGTTCGTTTCATGGCCGTAGACTTCATGGTTTTCACACCATTTATCTTCCTGCTTCCCCAGTGGCCCCTTTCGGAAGTTTGCTGGCTCCCTCCACATATTATCCTCCTTCAATTTCTTCAGGATTACGGAAAGCGGTGCATTCAAAGGAACACATTCTGCCAGGTTCACTTCTTCTGGTCTTTGAAATTCCAGCTGATGTGGCCTCTTATGGGGCTGGAATTATCTTGTTTGTTGCGGACCTTGTTGTGGTTTTGCTTGCTTCTCCTTAGCGTGAGCTGCACTAACTTTCGCCTTATGCTGTTCTCTAAATCTGTCCAGATCCACGAATTCTTTTACCCTTGCCGCCAATTCTTCAAGTGTCTCAGCTGGGCGCTTTGACATATTTTCAGAGAGGGCGTATACTCTTCGGCCTAAATTTGCAATGAAGGCGCGCACGATTTCTCCTTCGGTGATGTTTCCTTGAATGTCTGAGATGTTTTGATTGAAGCGGATGTAATAATCTGCTAACGACTCGTCGTTTTGCTGTGTCACCTCATTCAGCGCATTTGGCCCTTTAAGGAGTGTGCGCTCTCCCATGTATCTTTGAATGAATTTAGCCTTTAGATATGCCCATGACGTAACGCTTCTGCATGGTAGCGAAAAGAACCAATGTGCGGTAGTTCCAATGAGAGTATTAGCAAATGTCATAGCAACATGATGCGGGTTGTCAGTTCGTCCCAGCAGAGAAGCTTCATGTTATTGCACATGCTCGATTGGATCTCCTTTTCCTCTATATTTTTCTCCACCGATTCTGTACAGGGCATCTGGAACGTGACTGTGCACTAGTTCATCAGAGAATGGATGTGATGCATTCTCTTCCAGGGCATGCATTCCCTTCATCTTCGACTGCTTCATTTTTCTCTCAATCATTTCTTCTAAGGCCTTAGCCGTGAGTCCCGTGATTGGGATGTCATTGTCGTACGCGGGCCTTCTCCACCTATCATTGCATGTGTCAGCATGGCCTGCTGTCTTAAAGCTATCCTCCTTGTGTAGGCGTTGTGAATTGCTCAAAGGAGGTTACTTCAATCTCACTCCTTGTTGTTGCTTCATGCCAACACTTGGGGTGCATGAACGTGCTAGCTCCTGCCTGGCCTGTCGATAGTTAGCTTCAGAGTCTCCTACTCCCTCTGGGTGTTGCGGCTTTTGCTGATTGGCATCATGTGACGCATCCCTGGCTGGTGAAGTTTGTTCAGTAGCACGCGGGGGTGGTGGCGATGGTGCAGCATATCCTTGACTCTTTAAGATCTCCCTAAGAGTAAGGAGTTCTTCAAGTGCCTCCATCATTGCCGGTGTGACTGTAGGCATGTTGGTTGCATTCCTTGGTTGTTGCTATGCTTCCTCAGCTGGCATCCCCGATGGGAATTCCTGATTCGTCCTCGTCCTTTGTTCTTGCGCAGGCGCATTGTTTTGACCTTCCGGCCTATATTGTGCAGGAGGGGAATTTGTGGACGACATGGATTAAGCCGTAGATCCTGCATCCGGAATATGAGAAGGACCTGGTTGGCTTCTCGTTGGTTTCATCTTGCTTGCATCCGCCTTCTTTGGTCGTCTTCCTGTCATGGCTTGCGGCACGGCTTTTTGTTCGGATCACTCAGACGACACCAAATGTTATGTCTGCTTCCACCTGGGTAGCTTCGGGCTTCTTTTTTCACAAACGGGCTTGGGATATGTGTATAAGGACGGGAATGCCGCAATCCTTGAAACACAATCCTTGAACTAATCTTCCAGTCCTCGACCTCGAATCTCGAACTTCGGATCTTGCACGAGGGGCAGTAACCAGCGTGGGAGAGGGGGGAATGCTGGTTGGGCCCTCTCCGACGCTCAAGTCAGAATTTGTAGAGAGAGAAAGCCTTAGAGAGAAGTCAGAGCATCCAAAGTCCAAAATGAGGGAGTTGTATAAATGAGAGACCTAGGCCCCTATTTATAGGGAACCTAAGGATCATGCCCAGTTTTGAACGGCTTGATGTCGGTATGAAGGAATACGTATACCATATCAAGGTGGACTATGCGTGCACCGACTTCTCGTAACTGGCAAAATAATCGGGATGAGCGTGGAGAACGTCGATAATTCGGACCTCCGGATTATTTAGCAATCCGGACCGGTCCTGATTGCCTTGTGGCAATCCGGAAGTCCCCCGGTCCGGGTACTGCGCGTATTCCGGACTGTTTTTGGACTTGGGTGTCCGCGGAAGAATTCTTTTACGGGTTTTGGAGTATTTTGCGAGGCCCGAAATGTAAACATGAACCCGAATTGGACAGATATCTAACAATGCGTAAGCATTTTGTTTGGTTTATTCGATGTTTATGGCGTGATATAGTGTTATGCATGCGTAAATTATCAGATAATTCTCTTAAATCAAAAGGGCCTTGGGAAAGCCAAGATCGGGTATGCTTGTTTGAAAATTCCCATTCCGGTAATTTGCAACAGAATAATCGTTTTCAAAAGACTGATCTATTGGATTGAAGACGACAATGGTGTGAACTCTTTTCACAACACCCCCTTCCCTCAGTTTACTGGCGGTCGGTTTGGTTTAGTGACTAAAGGATCACTATTCGTCGTATTCCATCTTTATAGATAATCCGATGTTTGCAATTCTGTCAAAATGTTATTGTATTCCTGATTTGCATAATCATCAATGTGAGAGTTGGCTCAATTAGTGCGATTCGATATTACTCCCAATCTTGATGGTATTAATTATGATGAATAACATTGGAGTGTTTGTTGAACTCTCCACTACGATTCCGAAAAGTGGAGAGGAAAACTACGGATGAATATAGTAACCTGTATGATTTTAACAATGAGAAATGAATGTGATAATTTTTTTCCCCAAGAATTGGAGTAGGTTCATTGTTGATCTAAACGCATATATGGTGATACATTCGACCTTGGTAAAAAGGGGTTTAAGAAGACTTCAATTGAAATCTGACAATATTATAGCTTAGTATTCATTCGCATCCGCCTCGAAGGAAGCAAGGATGCAAACGCTGGAAATGTTTCGGTTGATTAAGATGGTCTTCTCTCTTTTCGTGGATGTCGGCGTAAAACCCGCATCGGGTCATCAGGATGGAAGGTCAACATGGAAAGGATGTATATGGATGTCTGATATTGACAGGACTCAATAACCTTGATCTTAATCAAATACCGTAACCATAACAGTGAAAGGGAAACCTTATCTGCTCACCATAGTGAGTTCAAAGAAGTGAACCATGATCCGCATAGCAAGAAGAGAACTGGACCGAATAAGTCCTATACGACAATCCGGTGGGTTAAACCCCGTTGATAAAGTGTGTCTCAAATACTCCTCGTAGGTCATGTGTATGAAGCTGTAAAATGTTTTATACGGACACAGATCATTTGAAGTGATTCACTCGTGAATTTACTCAGACAAGATGTTCAACATGACTCAAAGTTCTTGACTATATGCGCCAGAATCATGGATCAAATATACAAACTTCAGATCAAGAACTATACCATTGTCATTTATCGTTCGTTGTTAGTTTCTAAAATTTTGGTTATTTTGAGATTCGGAGTTATTGAATAAAGTAATTGTTGCTCGATTCGAAGCTCAATTTGCTTATCAATTTAACGTCTTGGTTGAACGAGAACGATCCGAAACGAAAATACAAACCTACGGGTTAGGACCAAGATTTCGGCCAGGTAAAAGTGGACGGATAAAATGAAACGACTCACATACTCCGTCATCTCAGTCGGTACAACTAAACTGAACATACCCATCGATAGCGTAGCTAGATCAAAAGATTTAGTAATTCTTATTTGTTAGTACTCCTTTTAAAATGATTATTTGCGTAATAATTAAACATGTTTAAACCGATTAAATTAAATTTGGAAACGAAACGATTTAAACCACGGGATAAAACTGGTTTTATGCGCCGTACGCGCGTGTACCTCGAGAGAAGGAACACATCGTTTTGAAGTACAAATTTAATAATGAAGTGTTTTAGTGAATGAATGAATGCTGAATTTTCATTTATAATTCTTTGGACATAACTCATTGATGACTACTATAGTTAGAAGTATGCTTTAATGCTACTACGATCTAGTAAGACATCAACTATGGCATTAAAGCGAGAGCGTAAATACATAGCCAATGAGGTGGATAAGTCACTGGATGAGTTAACAAACGAAAGGATGTAGTCAGTAAAACGACTCTCCCACTATAAGCCTTGAATGAAAAGTTTGGCTAAATAATCATATTAATAAAATACTTCGAGAAACATAGTTTAAAATTGCATTATATTAGAACTCAACATTAATTGTTCCTACGGGATGAAATTAAGTTGATTCAGATTATTGTAACACTATGTTCTAATAAGATCGGTTGATGCGTTACCATAAAAGATAAGAAATGATACGGGTAAAACCTTATCATAAAGTAGCATTAATTTGCGCATTAAACAAGTATTTATTAGGATACGGTCTACTCTTAAAAGATACAAGTTTAAAATTAGCTTGGATTAATGGCAACGTGGTCGAACATGACACATTATAGAACTTTGAGGATAGATTTCCAATGCATTGCGGAACGAAACTGACATAGTACTGATCGAATAAATGGTTAACAGAGATTCTCAAGTCCCACTTACTTCGAGTGGGAGAATGATATAGCATTAGTTAATGCATTAGTGAATGACATGGTAAATGATGATGGAAACATCCTCATAATAAATCCAGTGGGAGGGCTCACTCCCCCTCACATAATAATCACTAAATGCTAATGCGAATCAAGTCGGACCTGATAAGCATAATGCTGAGCTAATACAACTGTCCATTATTCCTAATGGGAGGGAAACAACGAACTTGGTTCCAGATCCCAGTGATCAAGGAATAATTCTCGGAGGTAAAATCCTGAGACCAAGAAGGTCATTCTAAGAAAGTTGTAGATCAAAGTTCTAAGCACAGCCATTGTTCCCAGTGGGAGTAAAACTCTAAAAGGAAGCATTATTCCGAGTGGGAGCAACGATCAGACTAAAGATGGGATTATTGAACCTAGACATGGTCTAAGGCAACGAACTTCTTTCAAGAAGTATCCCATCAAGTAAGACATTCCTTCACGAACCAGTGATGGTTCGGCAAGCATTGGAAGAACCTCAAATGAGGGAATGGAGGAAAACAATGGAGGATGAAATTGCCTAAATAAGAAAAAAAATGGTTTTGGTATTTAGTTGAATTATCTGCTAACTGCAGAGCAGTAGGAGCTAAGTGGGTTTTGAAAATCAAACTCACTACTGATGGAGAAGTCGAGCGATAAAAAGATCGATTGGTTGTGAAAGGATATACCAAAATTCACGGAGTGGACTTTGATGAAACATACTCACCAACTGTGCGTTATACCACAATTAGGGCCATCCTTGCCCTTGTTGCATGTCTCGATCCAGAGCTGCACCAGATGGATGTTAAGACCGCATTCCTTCATGGAAACCTGGAGGAAGAGATCTATATGGAGCAGCCAGAGGGTTTTATTACTCCTGGCAAAGAACCTAAAGTTTGCAAACTCCAAAGGTCTATTTACGGTCTTAAACAGTCATCTCGGCGATGGTATCGCAGATTCCACGAGGTCTTAAACAGTCGTCTCGGCAACGGATTTGTGAACCTTCACGAGGATCCCTGCGTTTACACCAAGACCTCCGGGTTTAAGTATGTCATCATAACCTTATACGTAGATGACATACTCATTGCTGCGAACGATGTGAGTTTCATGAACACATCAAAGTCCTGGTTAGCATCAGCATTTGAGATGAAAGACATGGGAGAGCCCACGTACATCTTAGGCATTAAAATTGCCCGAGATTGTGCCGCCTGGAGATTGTGTCTGTCTCAAAAATCATATATCAACAAACTGATTCAGAATGCTCGATGTTAAACCCGTGGATACGCCGGTTGTGTTCGGGTGATGGCCCGAAGAACCAGCAGGAACGTGAACAGATGAAGAATGCAGAGTATCTGAGCATGGTAGGAAATCTAATGTATGCGATGCTCTATACTCGGCCGGATATCTGTTACGCTGTGGGCCTAGCAGCAAGATTCCAATCAGATCCTAATTATCAACATCTAAAGTCCGTGAAACGAACTATAAGATATTTGAAAGGTATTGCCGACTATATTCTGTGCTATGAGGGCAAACATATAGAATTGACCGGTTATAGTGACGCCGACCACAGTGGCGATCCGGATGATCGTAAGTCCACCACAGGAGGGGTTTTCCTCCTTGCCAATGCTGCCATATCATGGGTAAGCAAGAAGCAATCATGTGTCGCGCTTTCGACTATGGAATCATAATTTGTTGCCCTCTCCAAAAACGCACAAGAAGCAGTCTGGCTGAAAAGGCTTCTTACTGCATTAATTGGCACTGGCAAGAAGAGTAAACCTGTGAAGGTATACTCCGACAGTCAGGCAGCCATTGCAGCAGTTAAGATCCAAAGTACCATAGTAGGACCAAACATATTGATGTGAAATACAATTATGCTAAATCTGTTCTGGAAGACAACATAATCGCTTTAGAATGCTTGTCCACGGACAATATGGTCGCGGACCTATTGACTAAGCCATTACGTAGAGAGATTTTCGAAAAGCACGTAAAACTTCTTGGATTACGTACGGCTTAATAAGTGACTTGTATAAGTGATGGAATTTTGACATTTGAAATAATATTTCGATTGAATAAAAGAATTGAAAATTGAGTATAGGATCTATCGACGTCGTAATGATAAATAACATTGGATTTTACGGTCTATAAACTAAGTCGTAGGAAGAGGTAAAATTCTTCCACCAAAATTATGTCGAATGTTAACCATGCCTCGTCACACAGGCACAGTCATCTTGTAGGGGAGGGGGACCTCTACCACAACAAGATTGGCTAAGAACCAGGGGGATAAACCTGGTTAAAAGAAACGATAACTTTGTCACGCTTACATTATGACTTAATCTTCGTTTTTTAAATCGCCGTGTTGGACTCTATCCATCATTAATATCACATTCAGTGCCAGATGAAAGATTCTGGGATAGCATGATTGACATATCCCATCTCTGGCTTGTCCAGGTATGCTATCGACGTGTGCTTCATACTGCGCGTGCCATGTTCGACCACGGGGTCATGCTTGGTTGTGCTAGCTGAAATCCTTGTGATTCAAAGGGTGCATACTTCTTCACCTTGAGCGTGTGATTGATCTCGGGTGTCTTACGAAGAGGCACCCAAAGTATCCTCTCCGACTCAAAAGTTATACCTAAGGTCTGGCTCAATGTTTGCTTCCCGGCGTACGAGCGTAGTGCCAAAGAAAAAGGCCAAGTGACCACGTCTTTGGAAACCGGTTGAGTTAGACTAAGGGTATAAGCGATGGAGATGGTCATGTTTGTTTATTCACGTATGTTCGTCGTGGACTTCTGTTCCGTTGATGGGCTTCTCCTTCCTGATATCTTTACTTGGTGGGCTTCTCCTTCTTGACCTACTCCTCGCTTCCCTGCAAAAGGGGCGCCGGGGGGGTTCCCGGTAAGCCCACTCCGAAGCTTAAGTTAGTGAGAGCTTCTAGAGAGAGGATGAGCTAAGAGAGAGAGAGTGAATACCTTCAAATGAGGGGATGAGCTCTCTATTTATAGAGTTTCTATCGGACCGCCCCGGTTCTTCATAATTATGGGTTGGGCTTGACCGTAAATAAGTTGCCTTTGACCTTGGTTCGACCGTAGGTAAGTTCAATATAGTCAAGTGTTGGTGTGTGGCCTTTCAAGGGTAAGCCCCGAGCGAAATATCGTCCGGGGGTGGGGGTCGGGACGAGAGGGGCTTGTCAGGACCGAAGGGGGTACCCGAAAAGGGGTACCCCTAGGGTCTTGCTCAGGTGCCCGAGCAAGGTGGGACTTGCTCGAGGACCCGAGAAAGGTTTTTCCTTGCTCGGGTCCCAGGTGGTTTTTCCACCCGGGGTCTTCCCCAGTGGGTTTGACCACTCGGGATACTTTTAGGGCCCACCTCTTGGGCCCAATTGGTGAAGGCTTTGGCGTATATCCACCATTTTCCCCCGAGTCAAGGAATGGCTTTGTCTTTTCTTGACTCTATTTTTAGCGGAATATCGCCCAAGCGGGTAGGGTGACGTACCTTAGTGACGGTCCGACCTCTGTCGAGTTCTCGAGATGCGTCGTGATTTTTTCCTTCCTTTTCTTTGAGAAGGTTTTTGGTGATCCCGACTTTTATTGAGCGCTCGAGATGTGCTTCTATTTCTACGCCCCCTGTTTCAAAGGATATATAGACGAAAAAATGCTTGTAATTTAATATAAGCAAGTTCACGTAATAATGTTCTTATGACGGTAAGAATTACGAGCCTTGGTTCTCGTTTTACTTATCCTTCGGACTGTGTCCCTTTGTTCGTGTCTCCTTTGTTGGAGTTTTTAGAAAAAATCCATAATATACACTTTAAAAGGCATATATTTTTATTTTACTTCATTTTTCAAAAGCACTCTTCTTTCTCCTTCATTTTCAAGAGCATCTGCATCTTCTTCAACCTAGGTTTTCAGCTTCTCCTCCATTTTCAATCTCTCCTCCCAAACTTCCAATTAAGTCATCACATTTCACATGGAGCTTAGCTAGGTTTAATTTGGGGAGGGTTTTTCATCTTAATTTGTGGGTTGGACACTAGGGGGTGGTGGTTTTCCGGCGACAGGCGACGGACGGGGAAGGGTTCCGCGGAGGCTGCTGGTCGGGGCAACCGGCGGCGGGTCTGCAGCTGGGTCGGGGCGACGGGCGCGGCTATGACCTCCGGGCGGTGGCCTCCGGTGGCCGGGCGACGAACCTCTTGTTGCAGGGTGGTTTTCTTCTCCGTTTGGGTTCTCTTTGACCTGGTGAGTCGACTCAGTTTGGTTGATTTCCAGCTTGGTTTTTTCAGATTTGACCTTTTTGCCCCCTTGTATATTTGTCCTCCATTGATTGCTATATATAAAAGCTAATGCCTTGCAATAGATACTTGAGTTGCTTTGTTATTTGCTCTTGATTTGAAGTAGAAGACTGTCTTTGTTGTTGAGCTTGGGAAGTTTGAGGTGAGTATTGTATAGATATTGTCCCCTTAGGAACTTGGTAGGTGTTTGGTGTTTGGGTGCCTTGGTACCATGCCTAGGTCCCCTCTTTACTTGAGTAGATGATATATGCTCTTATGTTGGGGGGTGTAGCTCCTTTCTTTCATTTCCTTAAGCAATGTCGGGGTGATGGTGTTTGTTCCCTTCTAGAGGTGCTTTTCATGCTTTGTCCATCGTCGTACCTTCCTTTGTCAAGTAGTATCGTCCATGCATATGTCTTTTACCCCCGTAGTAGGCATTTGATCTTTGTGCACTTTGGGACGTACCCTTGGGTAGGTTGGTCTTGATGAATTTACATGGTGTCATGATGGACCGTTGTTTTTCTACGAAGGCTATGGGTAGGCCATGCTGTGCCCTCCTTCTCATGGCATTCAGGTAGCACTTCCTTGATGCTGTTTGGTCTCCCAACACCTCTCCTATGCCATTTGGTTTCGGGAACTTCGTCTTCTGGTGGACGGTTGATGGGACTATACGATTTGGGTTAATCGTTGTGCGACCCATTATCCCATTATAAGCTCCCAGTTCTTCGACCACCACAAATGTTACTTTCAATTGGAGTTGATTCCATCCTTCACCTATGGTCACTGGAAGAGTGATTATTCCAAGGGGGAATGTTATTGCTCCTGCGAAGCTAACAAGAGGGAAGTTGACAGGTTTGAGGTCTCGCTCTGTGTTTCCTATAGCTCTTATCACATCAATGTGAAGGATTTCGGTGGAGCTACCCCCATCCACTAGCACTCTTCTCACGTTGCAACCTGATATATCCATCGTGATCACCAAGGCGTCGTCAAGTGGGTATACCACATACTTCAAATCCTCGTCCAAGAATATTATCTTCCTGTTCTCGACCGGCCTTTGGCGTTTTCCGAATGGAGGCATCTCCATGACTTGTGCCACATAAACTTCCCTAGAGTTGGAGACCTCTCCCCCTGCATCCAGTCCGCCATGAATGATGTTGATGGTTAGCTTTTTGTTTTGCGGTGGGGGGAGGTCATCCATCTTCTCTTTTCCCTTTCCTTTGCCATTGTACTTTGGCTAAGGACTCCTATCTCTTTTCCTTTCGTCTTTAACAAAATTCTTTAGCATTCCTTCTTGAATGAGGTTTTCAATGTCACGCTACAGGTGAAAGCAATTGTCTGTGTGGTGCCTGTCGGCGTTTTGGTATTCACACCACTGCTCTATGTTGTTGTCCATCCTTGTCTTTCTCTTCTCCGGTGGCAGAGTCCACAACTTTAGCCTTTTCATTTCTTGGAGAATGACTAAGGCTTCCCTTGTAAGGTGGGTAAAGACAATGCTATGTATGCCTTGGGGCCTTGAGTGCTCATTTGCTCTTGTTCCACCCTGTGGCGTCCATGGTTGCCTTCGTGGTGCTTGTGGTGGGATCCCCGTCTGCTGGGGTTTTCCTTTGTCTTGCTTGTTGTTCTCTTGTCATTGAGCTTTGTATCCTCTTCTTCGGTTCGAGCGTCCACGCTCCAAATCGATGTTACTCTCTCGGCCATCTCTTCGAGGGTATTGATTGGCATAACTTCCACATTGTCAGCCGATGGTGCCCCCCAACGTCCTAGATTTCTAACAAATGCTCGGACTATCTCTCCCTCCGATAGTTTCGTTGCTATGTCCGTGATGTTTTGGTTGAACCTCGTGTAATAGCTTGCTAAGGTTTCATCGTACCCCTGCTTCACGTCATCCAATGCCGAGTCACCCTTTAACATTTGTCTCTCTCCCAGATACTGTTGAATGAACTTGTCCTTTAAGTCTGCCCAGGAGGTGATTGAGCCCTGGGGAAGATTGAAGAACCAGTGTGCGACATTTCCTGCCAAGGTTGAGGGGAATAACATTGCGAAGTGACCATCCACGGCGGTTCTTCCTAGGAGCTTCTGTATATGTTGTATTGGATCTCCTTTGGAAACATAGTTAGCAATATGACGTGGCTGGACATTCGAGGGTACCATTGTATAGATTAGCTCTTGAGTGAACGGGTGCGAGGCTCCGTCTCTCATCTTGTGCATCGCTCTTCCCTTTGAGTCCTTGATCTTCCTTGCTATCAGTTCCTCTATCTCTTCTCTTGTGAGGGCTATGGTTTGCAAGTTCTGTTGCACTGCGACCTGGGGTCCGACGTATCTCTGTCCTTCTTGTGGTCCAGCATGCCTTTGATAGTTCTGGGGCTGAGCATATCCTTGGTTGTTTTGGGTTTCGAAAAATCCTTGGCCGTTCAAAGGTGCACCATATCCTTGGTTGTTCTGGGGTCTTGCCTGTCCTTGGCCATTATGGGGTGCCGCATACCTTTGGTCATTCTGAGGTCCTGCGTACCTTTGGCCGTTCTGAGGTGCACCTTGGTCTTGGCTATTTTGCAGCCCAGCATATCCGTGTCCATCATTTGGCGGATTGTTAGCACCTCTTGGTTGAGGTTGCCCCCTTTGTTGATACTGTTGGTTGTAAGACTGAGTGTACGCCTGTTGGTTTCCCCCCCATTGATCTTGGAGGTGATGCTCTGTACCCTGGTTTATCTTGCCTTAGAGCTTCCCTTAATCGCTCCCTTCTATCCAGCACTTCCTCCATGGCCGCCATCATCTCGGCGTGATGTTGTGTGTTTTTTGATTTCTTTCTTGTGGCGGTTGTGGATGTGGTTGGTTGACTGTTTGTTCCGGATGAGCATTGGTTGAGGAATTCTGTTCATCTAGGATTGGTTGCTCCCTTATCCTTGCTTCCTCCCGATGCTCTTCCATATTTGCTTTTCGGCCTTCCACTTGTGGCTCCCTGCCTCCTCCTGGTGGTGGTTGGTTGTTTCCACCCGTTGGTAGTTGCCTACTAGTCTCTCCAAACTGCCTTACTTGCCTACTTGATTCTCCAACTTGCCTTCTAGTTACCGCCATGATCGCGAGTAGTAGCTATGTGCTTTCTTGCTCGAATCTACAGACGGCGCCAATGTTTGCTCACGTATGTTCGTCGTGGGCTTCTCTTCCGTTGATGGGCTTCTCCTTCGTAGATGCGATTCTCCTTCCTGATCTCTTTCCTTGGTGGGCTACTCCTTCTTGATATTCTCCTCTCTTCAATGCAAAAGGGGCGCCGGGGGGTTCCCGGTAAGCTCACTCCGAAGCTTAGGTTAGTGAGAGCTTCTAGAGAGAGGGTGAGCTAAGAGAGAGCGTGAATACCTTCAAATGAGGGGATGAGCTCTCTATTTATAGAGTTTCTATCGGACCGCCCCGGTTCCAGTGGTTCTCTGGTCCGGCTGTGGCGGGTTCGTAATTATGGGTTGGTCTTGACCGTAAATAAGTTGCCTTTGACCTTGGTTCGACCGTAGGTAAGTTCAATATAATCAAGTGGTTGTGTGTGGCCCTTCAAGGGTAAGCCCCGGGCGAAATATCGTCCGGGGGTGGGGGTCCGGACGAGAGGGGCTTGTCCGGACAACAGGGGGTACCCCTAGAGCCTTGCTCAGGTGCGCGAGCAAGGTTTTTCCTTGCTCGGGGACCCGAGCAATGTTCTCCTTGCTCGTGTCCTGGTTGTTTTTCCACCCGGGGTCTTCCTAAGTGGGTTTTACCACTCGGGGTACTTTTCGGGCCCACCTCTTGGGCCCAATTGGTGAAGGCTTGGGCCTATATCCACCAATGTTCAGTTATAGTTCACCGACTCTTGTGTTCACTAGGTGGCCACCAACCGGATATTAGTTGAAGGTTGTGAACACTTGTACGGATGCCCTGGAGAAGTATTCCTATGTGGAAAACTGGGCAATTGGAGAATTATCAGTTGACCAAGGATACAGTGCGGTACATATTTTATTTTTGACAGGATTGATTCATGAAAGGGAATCAACGTTCTGCGGGCGCTACAACACTCCTAACAGATGAGTAGCACGATGCCCGTCGTATCCGCCGGTCGCACGACAAACCTCGTATGAACTATTCAGAGAAGGAGACAATGACTGAAGACTGAGACGTTGATGCTATTGGATGGCAATACATTAACAGGCACCCTCCCAGTTAGCATATGGTGACATGGCGCCGTAAATGGTAGCCCGTTAATATTAAGGATATTACCTAAGATAATTGGGTAAATGCCACATTAGGTTAAATTGGCTTGAACCAATTCCTAATAGACATGGGAGGCCCAAAATTGGGCCTCCCTCCTTAATAGCATAGTTCGGCTGAACCCTAGTACCACATAGGATGGATTGGACTATTGTCCACTCCACCAATCCTATATATAGGGGACTCACCTAAGAGGTTTTACACATCAAGTAATTCATAAGTCCCTCCATTGAGGAACTTGAGAGAAACCCTCTCACCCTCTTAGTAGTGATTTCGGCACACCATCATCTCAGTCCGAGGTTCTGTCCCCATTGAAGAATCGATAAGAGGATTTGCTGTGGTGCTTATACCGCGTAAGAGTTCTTCTCACGAAGAACTTGTACGGGTTCCGACCGGAGGATCAGAACTCCCTCCATAACATTCTTGGGCAGGAAAGCTATTGAGGCATGTGTACATTATTCCGTTGCGTAATTAGATTACTTACATGTACACGTTTAGTATTCCGTAATATTACGTCTTCGTAATCCAACACTTATTTGAGATTTATATTAAGAATTTTTTGAGTAGGAAAGGGTTTATTTCCCATGTTAAGACGGCTCGGTTGTTTTACCTGGGAAAATCATTTTACCCCTTCACCATGCCGTACCGCTATGGTGGCAGCTCTGTTACCCCTCCGCTGGATGGAATGGCGGTGGTGTATATTCCTCAGATTAAGACGGGGCTTCGCTTCCCTTACCGTGTCGAACTTCGGGAGCTCTGCTAGTATTATCGGATTTCTCCTATCGAGCTTGTGCCTTCTGCTATCCGTCCGTGGGTTGGATTTAGGGTGTTGTGCCATCGTCAACACAGGGCTTATTCCCTTCTTCTATTTCGATGCTTCTACCGTGTTCAGCATGGTGGTTTTTCGGGGTTCTATCCCCTAGTGACCCGACATCCCTTGTTGGCCCAAAAGGGTTTCTCGAAATTGGGTACCGCTAAGTGGGATAATAAACGCCGATTCGTCATTGCCTTTGAAAGCGGTAGTGGCCACTGGGAGAAATACTACTTCGTTCTTGAGGATCAGGATGTTTCTTGGCCCTTGGATACCCCCAAACTGACGGATACGTGTACCGGATTTTCTGAGCTCTCCATGTCTGATAGGCAGACCTTGAAGTTGATATACACTGAGAACACGACGGCTTCCTACGAGTCTGTACGTCGCTTATCAGAAGAGGAGCTGTTGGCTGCGGGGATTCGAACGACCCCTTCTGTTTTATCTTCGGTATGCAAGCCTTCGAGTTTTTGATACTTGTATCTTTACTTCTTTGTCTTGTAGGTTGGTTTCAATATCCGCCTTTCCTGTTTCAGGAGTATGATGATATTGGTGAGGACGTTCCCACGGAGAGGGAAGCTTCGCTTGCTTCTCCTATTCATTTGTCCGTGGCTGAAGCTCCTGCTACTATCTCAGTGTCGTCCGGGGCCGTGAAACTTTCCTCGGGTACAGTGTTTGTGATGTTTTCATTTGTTTCTACGCTTTCTTCGCTTATGTTGTACTTACCCCTATTTTTTTTTTTAGGGAGGTCCCCTTCTATCTCTGCCGCGTAGATCCTGGCCATGATCAAGTCGAAGAGGTCTAGGATGGAGGTGGAAGCCTCTATTCCTAAGGCTCAGAAGATAGCTTCGTTCCTTTCTCCTTCCAGGTCCTCCTCTTGCCATAAAGAGAGAGAGGTCGCTGTTGAGGACATTGTTGATGATTCTTCAATTGCCCCGGAGGGTAATGAGGTTTCGGATGATGCTGACGAGTCTTTGTCTCCTCGCCCCGTCTCCCCCCCGAGGGTTCCAACCTCCGATGATAGACCTCCCGTGCCAGGCACCTAATGATATTCTTTTCTTGCATATGTGTATTTATCATGTCCTTGTCACGTCTTATACTTTTTTTTTCCAGGTAGGATCAATTTGCCTTTGATCTTTCCGAGGATCTCATCCGCCCCATCGTTGGTGATGTTAGGGGTAATGCTTGGATACCTTTCCAGACTGCTGAGCGCCAAGCCTATGACCTGTCTGCCTTCATTTCCATTCCAGAAGTTTCCATTCCTATGATGAACTCCATTATTCCCCCGGCCGATCGTTCCATGCACCCGTCTGATCTTGAAGAGGCTCATCACTTTGTGAAGGGCGCCTTATCCCAGTTTGCTCCTGTGAGTTTTGTATTTTCTGTTTCTTTATTTTTTCAGTTTGCTGATCCTGACTCCTTTTTTTTTGTAGGGCATATCATCATTCGTGAACCTTTGTTCTCATCTAGTGAACGTCACACGTGAGCTGGACATGTTCGGCAGATGGTTGTGACTCTTGAGGCAACTTTGAAGAGAACCGAGGAGCATTTGCTTGACGAGTTTGAGGAGCTTAGGGTGTCGGAGCTTTCTCTGTCCAGTCGTTTGATTGTTGTTCAGAAGGAGCTGGATGATATTGTTGCCCCGGGGCGGATGATGATTGAATAGCTGAGTTGAGGTTGAAGAATCCTCTCTGTGATGCCCGTGAAGAGGGAAGGTTTGCCGGTTTGGAGGAATGTGAGGTTGTGGGAGTTGTGAAGGGTGAGGCCACTGGCGTCGAGAAAGGTAAAGCCATTGGAGTCCGTGACTTTTTGGCTTCCAAGGAGTTTTTTGTCCATGCTGAGGAGCATTGCCAGGATGTTATGAACACCTTTGGAGTGAACTTGGTTGTGAAGTTTCATGGTCTGAGTCCCAACTTCCCATTTGCGCAACTTGGAGAGTATGCTATGTTTTCCTAGGATGTTGTTAGCCAAAGTAATAAGAGAGCGGAGCGAGCGAGGGTTGCTGCCGCATGGGTCGTTGCCGATTGCTCATCAAAGACCAATGTTATTGCTTCCACCCTCGTTGTTAAGACTTCCACCTCTTCACAAGTTCCTGCCGGAGAGGATGATCCCCCCTTGTGAAGGTTTGTTGAGATGTTATTGCCTGTTGGTTCTCTTATTGTTGCGACTTTGTGTTTCTCTCCTGCTTGTTTTGGATATGTTCTTATTTTATTTCTAGATACTCGAGTTTGCTTTCTGCTGTTGTCGTACTCTTTCTTTGATATGTTTGTATGCTCTGATGGCTTGATGTGCTTTCTGTAAGCATATGGTAATGGGCGTCGTAATTGGTAGCCCATAATATGTATAGTTTACCTAATGAACTTGGGTAAATGTCACATTAAGGTAATTGGGTTAGACCCAAATCCCTATTGACATGGGAGGCCCAAAATTGGGCCTGCCCAAATACATAGGCCGTCCGAAACTATAGTGTGGGGTAAGGTGGACTTTTGTCTACTTTACTCCTCCTATAAATAAGAGGTGTTAGAGGAATTTTAGGGTAAATCACAATTCCCTCATTAGAGTGTTCTAGAGAGAAAAACCCTCCCCCCATAACACCCTAGTTCGACCGAACCATATCCCTCACCAAGGATGTGCCAAATTGACTTCGAGCAAACTCTCCAGAGATCTGTCCCCGTGCCAAGAATCGATCAGAGGCTTTGCTGTGAAGCTTGCTGTAAGCATATGGTAATGGGCGTCGTAATTGGTAGCCCATAATATGTATAGTTTTCCTAATGAACTTGGCTAAATGTCACATTAGGGTATTTGGGCTAGACCCAAATCCCAATTGACATGGGAGGCCCAAAATTGGGCCTCCCCAAATACATAGGCCGGCCGAAACCCTAGGTGGGGTAAAGTAGACTTTTGTCCACTTTACTCCTCCTATAAATAAGAGGTGTTAGGGGATATTTAGGGGTTAATCACAATTCCCTCATCAGAGTGTTTTAGAGAGAAAAACCATCCCCCCTAAACACCTAGTTCAGCCGAACCATATCCCTCACTAAGGGTGTGCCAAATTGCATTCGAGTAAACTCTCCAGAGATCTGTCCCCATGCCAAGAATCAATCAGAGGCTTTGCTGTGGAGCTTGCACCACGTAGGGCTTCTCTAACAAGAACCTCTACGGGTCCCGACCGGAGGATCTCGAACTCCCTCATGAGAAAATCTTGGGTTTACGGATCATCCTAAAGGTATGTGTGAATCTTCCGCTGCGTAATTCCAATTACTAGAATGTACCTTGTTTTAGTATCTGTAGTGATTACTCCCCGTGGGAGAGATTAATTCGAGCAGGAGAGATTTGAACCAAAAACTTAAGTGAATGACATGGTAAATGATAATGGGAACATATTCATAATAAATCCAGTGTGAGGTCTAATCACCTACCAGAAGTAATCACTGTTGCTGTTTCGACGAATCAAGTAGAACCTGATTATCGTAATGCTAAACCAAGGATACCACAACTACCTATACTATGCATTATTCCCAGTGGGAGTGATCCGAAAAACTTGGTTCCAGATCCTAGTGATCAAGGAATTCATCTTGGAAGTCAAATTTTAAGACCAAGAAGTCTTACAAGGAAAGTTGTCGATTATGGTTAAAGCACTCCTCTTGTACCCAATAGAAGTGATGCTCCGATGAGAAGCATCATCTCGAGTGGGAGAATTTATCCCAATTGGAAGAAATGCTCCGATAAGAGGCATTATTCCGAGTGGGAGAGACATTGAGACTCAAAGACGAGATAATCAAGCCTAGACGGAAGTCAAAGGCATCGAGCTTCTCCAAAGAAGTATCCCATCTGGAAGAGTGATAACCTCACTCTATCGACAGTCAACATGCATTGGAAAGACTTCAAGTGGAGAAATGGAAGAAATTAATAAATGAGAGAGATCGCCTGAATGAAATCCATTAATGTCAATAGTTTATTTACCTCCTAACCACAAGGACATAAGGATAAGGTGAGTCCTGAAATATGGCTCACCATTGATGGAAAAGGTCGAGCTATACACAGCTCGAATCACTGCGAAAGGCTGTACCCAACTTCACAGAGTGGACTTTGACGAAACATACTCAACACCTCTCCGTAAATCCACGGTGCGGGGCCATTCATGGTCCTGGTTCCAGGTTTCGATTACGAACCTCACCAAATGAGTATAAATACCGCATTCCTCCTTGGAAACTTGGATGAAGAAATCTACATGGAGCAGCCAGAGGGTTTTATTACTCCTAGTAACGAACGTAAAAGTTTATCAACTCCGTAGGTCCATCTACGGTCTTGAACAGTCGTCTCGGCAATGGTACCGCAAATTCCACGAGGAAATCATATGAAACAGATTTGTGAATCTTCATGAGAATCCGTGCGTGTATTATAAGACCTCCGGGTCTGAGTATGTCATCTTAACCTTACGCGTGGATGATATATTTATTGCTGTAAACAACATAAGATTAATGAATAAGTCAAAGTCCCGGTTGGCATCTGTATTTGAGATGAAAGACATGGGAGAGGGCACGTACATCTTGGGCATTAAAATTGCAAGAGATCGGGCTACCCGAAAATTTTGTCTGTCTCAAGAAGCATATATCAACAATCTGTTGAAAAGGATTCAGATTACACGATGCCAAAATCCGTGGAAACGCCAATGTTGTTTAGGTGCGCACTGTCAGAATGTGACGGGCCCCCCAAGAACCTGGCAGAGCGTGAATAGACTAAGGGTGCATGATGTTTTAGCATGGTCGGTAGTTTGTATAACGCCATGTAATGCACCCGTCCAGATATCTGTTACGCCGTAGGCCTAGCAGCACGTTTCCTATCGGATCCTGGTCATCAACATTTAAACACTATAAAACGAGGAACTCGTTATCCGAAAAGGTACTGCCGACTACGAACTGTTCTATGAGGGAAGGAAGTTAGAATTGACCGATTACATTGACGCCGACTGTGGTGGCGATCCAGATGATCGTAAGTCCACCACAGGAGGAGCATTCCTCCTTGCTAATGCCGCAATTTCATGGATGAGCAAGAAGAAAATATGAGTCGCGCGGTCTACGATGGAATCAGAATTCGTAGCTCTCTCTAAGAATATACATAAAGCGGTCTGGCTTAAAATGATTCTAACTGCGCTGCTTGGTGGCGATGTCGAGAATAAACCTGTGAAAGTCTTCTCTGACAGTCAAGCAGCCATTGCGGCAGTTAAGAATCCGAAGTACCATAGTAGGACAAGACACATTGATATGAAATAATTTCATGCTAAATTTCAATAATAGTATACAATATAATCACTATCGAATACTTTTCCACCAATAACTTGTTAACAAACACATTAACTAAACCACTACGCAGGGACATATTCGAAAAGCATGTAAAACTGCTTGGATTGCGTAGGGTCTAGAAATTGAATGTATCTCTGATAGAATTTTGATGTTAGAAAGTTACATTTTTTAAGCGAAAGAATTGCAACTGAGTTTATGATCAATTGACGTCATAATGTTTTAATTACATCATATTTACGGTCTATAAACTAAGTCATAGGAGGACGCCAATGTTGTTTGGGTGTTTATCAACGTGTTTAGCAACAAATTACAGCATAGATGTGATCATCTTGTGCTAATGAACTTTTGATTGAGACTAACTACGACTCGTGGAGTAAGCGCGTCAATGCACTGTTGGAGGATAATGGCCTTGTACATCACATTCAGAAGTCCATGAATTACCCAGATGTTGGTCTGACCAAAGACCTGTCATATGCCCATATTCAGTGGGAGCAAGATGAAAAGAAAGCAAAGGAGATATTGCTGGCCGAGATGTCTCTGGAATTCCATGATGAATATAAGGATGCTCTAGTTACAAAGGACATCTGGGATGCCATGTTCATGAAATATGGAAACTTCATGTCAACGATCATGCACCCACTTATACTCATTATGGAAGAAAGCTTAAATAACTACAGTAAAAGTGTACTTGAAAAAGTATACAATTTCCTTGGCATGCTAAAACCACTGGAGGAAGAAGGTCGGGTGGGTGAATGGGATAAAATTCAAGCCACCATCAGGATCCTCCCGAAGTCTTGGAGAGCAGCCAAGGGTTTATTGACCGCCAGTGGTTCTGTGTTGGATCTTGCATTGGTACTGAAGTTCATCGAGATGGAACAAGCTCAGCTGAAATCAATACCGGTACCAGCTGGGCAAGGAAAGAGAAAGAGGATGAACAAAGGAAAGAAACAACAGGCAGTCGACGGTAAAATGTTGATAAAGCCTAGACAAGGCAGTCTCCGATTGAAATCAGAAATAGTCCGCGGGAGCTCCAGTCCATGCCGAATAGGCGAAGGAACATGGTCCAGCAAAACGCATCCTGAAAATGTATGCGAGATTGATTGTGTAATGGAAAATCTAATTTCCTCAACTGTCATGTTAACTAAACCAAATCCTTCATGGATTCTTGACTCAGGTGCGACGGACCACATATCCAACGACAAAGGAATATTTGTCAAGTTTAGACGATTACCAAAGGATTCTAAGAGGATATACATTGGCGACAACTCACAAGTTGAAGTCATTGGAGTAGGGAACTGTATATTGTCTATGAACAATGGCAGGACCATGCTACTTGCAATGTCCTTTTTGCTCCTAGAATCCGTAGAAATGTTGTTTATGTTTCGTCTCTTATGAATAATAATTACATTTTATCATATGAGAAGAAATCTGTTCGTATCAATAAAGGCGATGTCTTCTTTGGGCATGCCTGTTCCTCTTATTGTCTATTTATCATGGATTTGAATGGATGTATCGATTCGATTAAAATGTATGCATTATCCTCCAGGGAAGCAGAGACTGACGCAGCCGGATGACATGCGAGGTTGGAACATATAAGCTACGATAGGGGTCCATTCATTGGCTTAAAGAGAGCTTTTTCCTGTTACCAGCAATGTGATTAAACACACTTGCCATGACTGTCTGGCTGGAAAATCACCCGCAAACCATTTGGAGAAGCTCAAGAGCCGAGTATCCATGAGGTTTGTGGACCAATGAGGTTTACCGCTAGGAATGGGAAACGATACTTCGTAACTTTCATTGACGATTACACCCGTTATGGTTTATTCATTTGATTGCTTGTAAATCTGAGGCAATAGATTGCTTTAAAAACTTTCTAAACCTCGTAGACAATCAATAGGAGCGAAAGGTGAAAACCTTACGCACTGATAGAGGTGGAGAATATCTCTCTAATGAGTTTGAAAAGTTGTGCAAAGAAAGAGGGATAGCCCGTCAAACGACAATCCCCAACACACCACAGCAGAATGGTGTGGCTGAACGTCGTAATCGAACACTCCTTGACATGGTTAGAACCATGATGTCGCAGACTCAATTACCTATCTCCTATTGGAGTGATGCGTTGTTGACTCACAATCATGTAATAAACCTTGTCCCAACCAAAGCGGTAGAAACAACGCCATATGATCTGTGATATGGAAGAGAATTAGATATCACTAGATTACGACCTTGGGGTTGCGCTGCCTATACACATATGACTGACAACCGTTTTGGCAAGTTAGGACCCAGAGGACTAAATAGTATATTTATAATGTACTCAGAGAACTCTAAAGGTTACGTATTTTTGTCAGCTCAAGAAAATGGTGGCGTGGTCAAACATGAATCCAGAGATGTAACTTTCCTTGAGGACGAATTCCCAACGCTTGGCGAAATCAAAACAGATGAGATATTGACTGAACTAGAACAGGATAGCATTGATGATCAGGTCTCACTTACTTCGAGTGGGAGATTTGAACCGGCAATGCAAGTGAATGACATGGTTAATGTTAATGGAAACAGTTTCATTATAAACCTAGTGGAAGGATTAAACCCTACCACAAAATCACTGTTGCCGCAGAGACGAATCAAGTTGAACCTGATAATCATGTAGCTGGACCGCCACCACAACCACCAACATTACCCATTGTTCCCAGAGGGAGTACTCCGACCAAATTGATTCCAGGTCCTAGTGATCAAGGAAATCATCTCGGGGATAGGATCCTGAGACCAAGAGACCGTCCGAGAAAGGTTGTAGGTCAAGGTTCTAACACTTCTCTTGTTCCCAGTGGGAGTAATGCTCCGAATGGAAGCATTGTCCCGAGTGGAAGTAGCGTTTAAAATCAAGATGGGGGGAACGAGCCTAGACGTAGTCAGAGGCATCGAACTTCTCCTAGGAAGTATCCCATCGAGAGAGGAGAAATCTTCACTCTAACATCTGTTAACGAACCAGTAACGGTTCAACAAGCGTTTGAAGGACCTCAAGCAAAGGAATGGAGGAATGCAATGGAGGAAGAGATCTCATCAATGAAAGCCAATTCGGTATGGTCTTTAGTTGATTTACCTGCTAACCGCAGAGCCATAGGAGCAAAGTGGGTTCTCAAACTAAAACTCACTGCTGATGGAAAGGTCGAGCGATACAAAGCCCGAGTTTTTGCGAAAGGATATACCCAACTTCACTGAGTGGACTTTGACGAAACATACTCACCCATTGTGCGTTACACCACAGTACGGGACATTCTGGCCTTGGTTGCAAGTCTCGATCTCGAGCTACACCAAATGGATGTTAAGACCGCATTCCTCCACGGAAACCTGGAGGAAGAGATCTACATAGTGCAACCAGAGGGTTTCATTACTCCTGGCAACGAACGTAAAGTTTGTAAACTCCAAAGGTCCATTTACGGTCTTAAACAGTCGTCTCGGCAATGGTACTGCAGATTCCACGAGGAAATCGTAGGAAATCGTAGGAAATCGTAGGAAATCGCGTGTATTACAAGACCTCCGAGTCTAAGTATATCTCTTAACTTTATACGTGGACGACATACTCATTGCCGCAAACGACATGAGTTTTATGAAAAAGTCAAAGTATTGGTTGGCATCTGTAATTAAGATGAAGGACATGGGAGAGGCCACGTACATCTTAGACATTAAAATGACTAGAGATCGGGCTACCCGGAAATTGTGTCTGTCTCAGGAAGCTTATATCAACAAACTGTTGAAAAGATTCAGATTACAGGATGCCAAACCCGTGGATACGCTGGTTGTGTTTGGGTGCGCACTGTCAAAACGCGACGGCCCCAAAAACCTAGCAGAGAGTGAACAGATGAAGGGTGCAGAGTATTTAAGCATGGTCGGTAGTTTGATGTACGCAATGCAATACACCCGTCCGGATATCTGTTACGCCGTGAGCCTAGTAGCACGTTTCCAATCTGATCATGGCTATCAACATTTAAAGGCTGTAAAATGAATAATCCGTTATCTAAAAGGTACCGGCGACTACGCGCTGTGCAATGAGGGTAAAAAGTTAGAATTGACCGTTTACGGTGACGCCGACCATGGTGGCGATCCGGATGATCGTAAGTCCACTACAGGGGGAGTGTTCCTCCTTTCTAATGCCACCATTTCTTGGACGAGCAAGAAGCAAACCTGTGTCACGCTGTCCACGATGGAATCGGAATTTGTAGCTCTCTCTAAGAATGCACAAGAAGCGGTCTGGCTCAAAAGGCTTCTAACTGCACTGCTTGGTGGTGATGTTGAGAATAAACATGTGAAGGTCTTCTCTGACAGTCAAGCAGCCATTGCGGCAGTTAAGAATCCGACGTACCATAGTAGGACCAAACACATTGATGTGAAGTATTTCTATGCTAAGTCTATGGTCGAAGACAATACAATCACTATGGAATACTTGTCCACTGATAATATGATAGCGGACCCATTAACTAAACCACTACGTAGGGACATATTCGAAAAGCATGTAAAGCTGCTTGGATTGCGTAAGGTTTAGAAATGGCATGTATCTGTGATAACATTTTGATATTAGAAAGTTACATTTTGTAAGCGAAAGAATTTCCATTGAGTTTATGATCAGTTGACGTCATAATGTTTTGATTACATCAGATTTACGGTCTATAAACTAAGTCTTAGGAGGACGCACTTTGCAAAACTATGTCGAATGTGGGCCTTACCTAGTCACACAGGTACGGTCGTTTTGCGGTGTAGGGAGGCCTCCGCCAAACACGACTAACTAAGAATCAGGGGGATAAACCTGATTAAGAGAGACAATTATCTAGTTTCGAAGTGTCGACGTGATCTTCGTTTTGCATATCGCCGTGATGAACTTTGTTCGTCATTTAACCACATTCTGGGCCAGATGAGAATCTATGATAGCATGATTGACATATCCCTTTCCTGTCAACCCAAAAGGTTCAGATATGCTATCAACGCGTGCTTCATACAGCGCGTGCCACGTTCGACCACGGGGTCACAACTTGGTTGTGCTAGGAAGGAATCCTCGTGATTCTGGCGGGCGCAAACTTGTTCACCTCGAGCGTGTGATTGATCCCAAGAGCCTTATGAGAGGCACCTAAAGTATCCTCATGGACTCAGAACTCATATCTAAGGTCAGGCTCAATGCTCGCTTTCCGGCGTACGAGCGTAGTAATAAACAAAAAGGCCCAGTGACCACGTCCTTGGAAACCGGTTGGGTCTGACTAAGGATATGAGCTATGAGGATGTTCAAGTTCATCTGTAATTCAGCGACTCTTGTATTCACTAGATGGCCACCAACCGGATATTAGTTGTAGGTTGTGAATACTTGTACGGATGCCTTGGAGAAGTGATCCTATGTGGAAACTAGGCAAATGAAAAATTAACAGTTGTCCTAGGATACAGCGCGGTACAATATAATTGTTCTTTATAACAGGTTGATTGGAGAAAAGGGAATCAACGTTCCGCGGGCGCTACAACACTCCTAACAGACGAGTAGTACGATGCCCGTTGTATCCGCCGGTCGCACGGCAAACTTTATATGAACTATTCGGAAGCAAGGAGCACATCAAAGGAGAGAAATGTTGATGCAGATTTGGACGAAAATACATTCACAGGCACCCTCCCATTCCAGCGAGTGGGAGCTGTAAGCATATGGTATTGAGCGCCGTAAATGGTATCCCATAATATGTATAGTTTACCTAATTAACTTGGGTAAATGTCACATTAGGGTAATTGGGCTAGACCCAAATCCCAATTGACATGGGAGGCCCAAAATTGGGCCTCCCCAAATACATAGGCCGGCCGAAACTATAGTGTGGGGTAAAGTGGACTTTTCTCCACTTTAGTCATCCTATAAATAAAAGGTGTTATGAGATTTTTAGGGTAAATCACAATTCCCTCATTAGAGCGTTTTAGAGAGAAAAACGCTCCCCCCATAACACCCTAGTTCGGCCGAACCATATCCCTCACCAAGGGTGTGCGAAATTGCCTTCGAGCAAACTTTCCAGAGATCTGTCCCCGTGCCAAGAATCAATCAGAGGCTTTGCTGTGGAGCTTGCACCACGTAGGGCTTCTCTAACAAGAACCTCTACGGGTCCCGACCAGAGAATCGTGAACTCCCTCTTGAGAAGATCTTTGGGTCTACAGATCACCTTAAAGGTATATGTGAAACTTCCGCTGCGTAATTCCAATTACTAGCATGTACCTTGTTTAAGTATCCATATTGATTACTCCCCGTAATCTAAAACTTTCGGAACGCCTTTTATTATTGGTATGATATTCTGTTAGGAAGGATATTTTCAGGACTTACATTCCTTTTATTTTTTATGATTATATGGTGGCCCTATGGGTCTTCTGTCCCCTTCATGGTTGGAAGGGTTATCCTTGTAGATTTTTCCCTTTTCGGTTATAAGGGTGGCCCTATGGGTCTTATGTCCCTTTTCGG
The DNA here is from genome assembly GCA_036873135.1 of Clarkia xantiana subsp. parviflora. Lineage (NCBI taxonomy): Eukaryota > Viridiplantae > Streptophyta > Magnoliopsida > Myrtales > Onagraceae > Clarkia > Clarkia xantiana. The sequence continues at coordinate 8,618,350 of JAPTYO010000022.1, forward strand.
TTGGAGGATTGTCCTATAGATCTTCCTCTTTTTATATGTAGGGGTTGTCCTATGGATCTTCACCCAATCATGTTAGAATTTTTTTTTATATCTTCCCCTTTCGGTTGTAAGGGTGGCCCTATGGGTCCTACGTCCCTTTTCAGTTGGAGAGTTGTCCTTATAGATCTTCCTCTTTTTTTATATGTAGGGGTTGTCCTGTGGATCTTGCCCATATCATATTAAAGTTCTCTTTTTGGATCATCCCCTTTCGGTTGTAAGGGTGGCCCTCTGGGTCTTACGTCCCTTTTCGGTTGGAGGGTTGTCCTACTAGATCTTTCTCTTTTTTATATGTAGGGGTTGTCCTGTGGATCTTCCCCTATCATATTAGAGTTGTCTTTTTAGATTTTCCCCTTTCGGTTATAAGGGTGGCCCTGTGGGTCTTACGTCCCTTTTCGGTTGGATGATTGTCCTTATGGATCTTCCTCTTTTTTATTTGTAGGGGTTGTCCTGTGAATCTTCCCCCTAACGTATTAGAGTTGTCTTTCTGGACCTTCCCCTTTCGGTTGTAAGGGTGGCCCTGTGGGTCTTACGTCCCTTTTTGGTTGGAGGTTTGTCCTTATAGATCTTCCTTTTTTTATATGTAGGGGTTGTCCTGTGCATCTTCCCCCTATCATATTAGAGTTGTCTTTTTGGATTTTCCCCTTTCAGCTGTAAGGGTGGCCATGTGTGTCTTACGTCCCTTTTCGGTTGTAAGGGTGACCCTATGGGTCTTAGGTCCCTTTTCGGTTGGAGAGTTGTCCTTGTAGATCTTCCTCTTTTTTTATATGTAGATGTTGTCATGAAGATCTTTCCCTTATCTTATTAGAGTTGTCTTTTTGGATCTTCCCCTTTCAGCTGTAAGGGTGGCCCTGTGGGTCTTACGTCCCTTTTCGGTTAGCGGGTTGTCCTTAAAGATCTTCCTCTTTTTGATGTGTAGGGGTTGTCCTATGGATCTCTCCCCTGTCATATTAGAGTTGTCTTTTTGGATCTTCCTTTCGGTTGTAATGGTGGCCCTATGGGTCTTACGTCCCTTTTCGGTTGGAGGGTTTTCCTTCTAGATATTTCTCTTTTTTATATGTAGGGGTTATCCTGTGGATCTTCCCCCTATCATATTAGAGTTGTCTTTTTGGATTTTCCCCTTTCGGTTGTAAGGGTGGCCCTGTGGGTCTTACGTCCCTTTTCGGTTGGAGGGTTGTCCTTATAGATCTTCGTCTTTTTTTTATATGTAGGGGTTGTCCTGTGGATCTTCCCCCTATCATATTAGAGTTGTCTTTTTGGATCTTCCCCTTTCGGTTGTAAGGGTGGTCCTGTGGGTCTTACGTCCCTTTTTGGTTGGAGGGTTGTCCTTATAGATCTTCCTCTTTTTTATATGTAGGGGTTGTCCTGTGGATCTCCCCCCTATCGTATTACAGTTGACTTTTTAGATCTTCCCCTTTCAGTTGTAAGGGTGACCCTGTGGGTCTTACATCCCTTTTCGGTTGGAGGGTTGTCCTTATAGATCTTCCTCTTTTTTATATGTAGGGGTTGTCATGCGGATCTTCCCCCTATCATATTAGAGTTGTCTTTTTGGATCTTCCCCTTTCGGTTGTAAGGGTGGCCTTGTGGGTCTTACGTCCCTTTTCGGTTTTAAGGGTGGCCTTGTGGGTCCTACGTCCCTTTTCGGTTGAAGGGTTGTCCTTATAGATCTTCCTCTTTTTTTATATGTAGGGGTTGTCCTGTTGATCTTTCCCCTATCTTATAAGAGTTGTCTTTTTGGATCTTCCTCTTTCGGTTGTAAGGGTGGCCCTGTGGGACTTACGTCCATTTTGAGCTGGAGGATTGTCCTTATAGATCTTCCTCTTTTTTATATGTAGGGGTTGTCATGTGGATCTTCCCCCTATCATATTAGAGTTGTCTTTTTGGATCTTCCCCTTTCGGTTGTAAGGGTGGCCTTGTGGGTCTTACGTCCCTTTTCGGTTTTAAGGGTGGCCTTGTGGGTCTTACGTCCCTTTTCGGTTGAAGAGTTGTCCTTATAGATCTTCCTCTTTTTTTATATGTAGGAGTTGTCCTGTTGATCTCCCCCCTATCGTATTAGAGTTGACTTTTTAGATCTTTCCCTTTCAGTTGTAAGGGTGACCCTGTGGGTCGTACATCCCTTTTCGGTTGGAGGGTTGTCCTTATAGATCTTCCTCTTTTTTATATGTAGGGGTTGTCATGCGGATCTTCCCCCTATCATATTAGAGTTGTCTTTTTGGATCTTCCCCTTTCGGTTGTAAGGGTGGCCTTGTGGGTCTTACGTCCCTTTTCGGTTTTAAGGGTGGCCTTGTGGGTCTTACATCCCTTTTCGGTTGAAGGGTTGTCCTTATAGATCTTCCTCTTTTTTTATATGTAGGGGTTGTCCTGTTGATCTTTCCCCTATCTTATAAGAGTTGTCTTTTTGGATCTTCCTCTTTCGGTTGTAAGGGTGGCCCTGTGGGACTTACGTCCATTTTGAGCTGGAGGATTGTCCTTATAGATCTTCCTCTTTTTTATATGTAGGGGTTGTCATGTGGATCTTCCCCCTATCATATTAGAGTTGTCTTTTTGAATCTTCCCATTTCGGTTGTAAGGGTGGCCTTGTGGGTCTTACGTCCCCTTTCGGTTGTAAGGGTGGCCCTGTGGGTCTTACGTCCCTTTTCGGTTGGAGGGTTGTCCTTATAGATCTTCGTCTTTTTTTTATATGTAGGGGTTGTCCTGTGGATCTTCCCCCTATCATATTAGAGTTGTCTTTTTGGATCTTCCCCTTTCGGTTGTAAGGGTGGTCCTGTGGGTCTTACGTCCCTTTTTGGTTGGAGGGTTGTCCTTATAGATCTTCCTCTTTTTATATGTAGGGGTTGTCCTGTGGATCTCCCCCCTATCGTATTAGAGTTGACTTTTTAGATCTTCCCCTTTCAGTTGTAAGGGTGACCCTGTGGGTCTTACATCCCTTTTCGGTTGGAGGGTTGTCCTTATAGATCTTCCTCTTTTTTATATGTAGGGGTTGTCATGCGGATCTTCCCCCTATCATATTAGAGTTGTCTTTTTGGATCTTCCCCTTTCGGTTGTAAGGGTGGCCTTGTGGGTCTTACGTCCCTTTTCGGTTTTAAGGGTGGCCTTGTGGGTCTTACGTCCCTTTTCGGTTGAAGGGTTGTCCTTATAGATCTTCCTCTTTTTTTATATGTAGGGGTTGTCCTGTTGATCTTTCCCCTATCTTATAAGAGTTGTCTTTTTGGATCTTCCTCTTTCGGTTGTAAGGGTGGCCCTGTGGGACTTACGTCCATTTTGAGCTGGAGGATTGTCCTTATAGATCTTCCTCTTTTTTATATGTAGGGGTTGTCATGTGGATCTTCCCCCTATCATATTAGAGTTGTCTTTTTGGATCTTCCCCTTTCGGTTGTAAGGGTGGCCTTGTGGGTCTTACGTCCCTTTTCGGTTTTAAGGGTGGCCTTGTGGGTCTTACGTCCCTTTTCGGTTGAAGAGTTGTCCTTATAGATCTTCCTCTTTTTTTATATGTAGGAGTTGTCCTGTTGATCTTCCCCCTATCATATTAGAGTTTTCTTTTTGGATCTTCCTCTTTCGGTTGTAAGGGTTATCCTGTGGGTCTTACGTCCCTTTTCAGTTGTATAGGTGGCCATGTGGGTCTTACATCCCTTTTAGGTTGGAGGGTTGTCCTTATAGATCTTTCTCTTTTTTTTTTAAATGTAGGGATTGTCCTGTGGATATTTTCCCTATCGTATTAGAGTTGTCTTTTTGGATCTTCCCCTTTCGGTTGTAAGGGAGGCCCTGTGGGTCTTACGTCCCTTTTTGGTTGGAGGGTTGTCCTTATAGATCTTCATATTTTTTTATATGTAGGGTTGTCCTGTGGATCTTCCCATTATCATATTAGAGTTGTCTTTTTGGATCTTCCCCTTTCGGTTGTAAGGGTGGCCCTGTGGGTCTTATGTCCCTTTTCGGTTGGAGGGTTGTCCTTATAGATATTCCTCTTTTTTATATGTAGGGGTTGTCCTGTGGATCTTCCCTCTATCATATTAGAGTTGTATTTTTGGATCTTCCCCTTTTGGTTGTAAGGGTGGCCCTGTGGGTCTTACGTCCCTTTTCGGTTGGAGGGTTGTCCTTATAGATCTTCCTCTTTTTTTATATGTAGGGGTTGTCCTCTTGATCTTTCCCTATCTTATAGAGTTGTCTTTTTGGATCTTCCTCTTTCGTTTGTAAGGGTGGCCCTGTGGGACTTATGTCCATTTTGAGCTGGAGGGTTGTCCTTATAGATCTTGCTTTTTTTTTTTATATCTAAGGGGTTGTCCTGTGGATCTTCCCCCTATCATATTAGAGTTTTCTTTTTGGATCTTCCTCTTTCGGTTGTAAGGGTTATCCTGTGGGTCTTATGTCCCTTTTCAGTTGTATAGGTGGCCATGTGGGTCTTAAATCCCTTTTCGGTTGGAGGGTCTTCCTTATAGATCTTCCTCTTTTTTTTATATGTAGGGATTGTCATGTGGATATTTTCCCTATCGTATTAGAGTTGTCTCTTTGGATCTTCCCCTTTCGTTTGTAAGGGTGGCCCTGTGGGTCTTACGTCCCTTTTCGGTTGGAGGGTTGTCCTTATAGATCTTCCTCTTTTTTTATATGTAGGGTTTTCCTGTTGATCTTCCCATTATCATATTAGAGTTGTCTTCCCCTTTCGGTTGTAAGGGTGGCCCTGTGGGTCTTACGTCCCTTTTCGGTTGGAGGGTTTTCTTTATAGATATTCCTCTTTTTTTTATATGTAGGGGTTGTCCTGTTGATCTTTCCCCTATCTTATAGAGTTGTCTTTTTGGATCTTCCTCTTTCGGATGTAAAGGTGGCCCTGTGGGACTTACGTCCATTTTGAGCTGGTGGGTTGTCTTTATAGATCTTCCTCTTTTTTTATATCTAAGGGGTTTTCCTGTGGATCTTCTCCCTATCATATTAGAGTTTTCTTTTTGGATTTTCCTCTTTCGGTTGTAAGGGTTATCCTGTGGGTCTTACGTCCCTTTTCAGTTGTATAGGTGGCCATGTGGGTCTTACATCCCTTTTCGGTTGGAGGGTTGTCCTTATAGATCTTCCTCTTTTTTTTATATGTAGAGATTTTCATGTGGATATTTTCCCTATCGTATTAGAGTTGTGTTTTTGGATCTTCCCCTTTCGTTTGTAAGGGTGGCCCTGTGGGTCTTATGTCCCTTTTCGGTTGGAGGGTTGTCCTTATAGATCTTCCTCTTTTTTTATATGTAGGGTTTTCCTGTTGATCTTCCCATTATCATATTAGAGTTGTCTTCCCCTTTCGGTTGTAAGGGTGACCCTGTGGGTCTTACGTCCCTTTTCGGTTGGAGGGTTTTCCTTATAGATCTTCCTCTTTTTTTTATATGTAGGGGTTGTCCTGTGGATCTTCCCCCTATCATATTAGAGTTTTCTTTTTGGATCTTCAACTTTCGGTTGTAAGGGTGGCCCTGTGGGTCTTACGTCCCTTTTCGGTTGGAGGGTTGTCCTTATAGATCTTCCTCTTTTTTATATGTAGGGGTTGTCCTGTGGATCTCACCCCTATCGTATTAAACTTGTCTTTTTAGATCTTCCCCTTTCGGTTGTAAGGGTGACCCTCTGGGTCTTACGTCCCTTTTCGGTTGGAGGGTTGTCCTACTAGATCTTTCTCTTTTTTATATGTAGGGGTTGTCCTGTGGATCTTCCCCTATCATATTAGAGTTGTCTTTTTAGATTTTCCCCTTTCGGTTATAAGGGTGGCCCTGTGGGTCTTACGTCCCTTTTCGGTTGGATGATTGTCCTTATGGATCTTCCTCTTTTTTATTTGTAGGGGTTGTCCTGTGAATCTTCCCCCTAACGTATTAGAGTTGTCTTTCTGGACCTTCCCCTTTCGGTTGTAAGGGTGGCCCTGTGGGTCTTACGTCTCTTTTTGGTTGGAGGTTTGTCCTTATAGATCTTCCTTTTTTTTATATGTAGGGGTTGTCCTGTGCATCTTCCCCCTATCATATTAGAGTTGTCTTTTTGGATTTTCCCCTTTCAGCTGTAAGGGTGGCCCTGTGGGTCTTACGTCCCTTTTCGGTTGTAAGGGTGGCCCTGTGGGTCTTACATCTCTTTTCGGTTGGAGGGTTGTCCTTATAAATCTTTCTCTTTTTTATATATAGGGGTTGTCCTGTGGATTTTCCCCTATCATATTTGAGTTGTCTTTTTGGATCTTCCCCTTTCGGTTGTAAGGGTGGCCCTGAGGGTCTTACGTCCCTTTTCGGTTGAAGGATTGTTCTTGTAGATCTTCCTCTTTTTTATATGTTGGGGTTGTCCTGTGAATCTTCCCCCTAAAGTATTAGAGTTGTATTTTTGGACCTTCCCCTTTTGGTTGTAAGGGTTGCCCTGTGGGTCTTACGTCCCTTTTCGGTTGGAGGTTTATCCTTATAGATCTTCCTTTTTTTATATGTAGGCGTTGTCCTGTGGATCTTCCCCCTATCATATTAGAGTTTTCTTTTTGGATCTTTCCATTTCAGTTGTAAGGGTGGCCATGTGTGTCTTACGTCCCTTTTCGGTTGTAAGGGTGACCCTGTGGGTCTTAGGTCCCTTTTCGGTTGGAGAGTTGTCCTTGTAGATCTTCCTCTTTTTTTATATGTAGATGTTGTCATGAAGATCTTTCCCTTATCTTATTAGAGTTGTCATTTTGGATCTTCCCCTTTCAGCTGTAAGGGTGGCCCTGTGGGTCTTACGTCCCTTTTCGGTTAGCGGGTTGTCCTTATAGATCTTCCTCTTTTTGATGTGTAGGGGTTGTCCTATGGATCTCTCCCCTGTCGTATTAGAGTTGTCTTTTTGGATCTTCCTTTCGGTTGTAATGGTGGCCCTATGGGTCTTACGTCCCTTTTCGGTTGGAGGGTTTTCCTTCTAGATATTTCTCTTTTTTATATGTAGGGGTTATCCTGTGGATCTTCCCCCTATCATATTAGAGTTGTCTTTTTGGATTTTCCCATTTCGGTTGTAAGGGTGGCCCTGTGGGTCTTACGTCCCTTTTCGGTTGGATGGTTGTCCTTATAGATCATCGTCTTTTTTTATATGTAGGGGTTGTCCTGTGGATCTTCCCCCTATCATATTAGAGTTGTCTTTTTGGATCTTCCCCTTTCGGTTGTAAGTGTGGTCCTGTGGGTCTTACGTCCCTTTTTGGTTGGAGGGTTGTCCTTATAGATCTTCCTCTTTTTTATATGTAGGGGTTGTCCTGTGGATCTCCCCCCTATCGTATTAGAGTTGACTTTTTAGATCTTCCCCTTTCAGTTGTGAGGGTGACCCTGTGGGTCTTACATCCCTTTTCGGTTGGAGGGTTGTCCTTATAGATCTTCCTCTTTTTTATATGTAGGGGTTGTCATGCGGATCTTCCCCCTATCATATTAGAGTTGTCTTTTTGGATCTTCCCCTTTCGGTTGTAAGGGTGGCCTTGTGGGTCTTACGTCCCTTTTCGGTTTTAAGGGTGGCCTTGTGGGTCTTACGTCCCTTTTCGGTTGAAGGGTTGTCCTTATAGATCTTCCTCTTTTTTTATATGTAGGGGTTGTCCTGTTGATCTTTCCCCTATCTTATAAGAGTTGTCTTTTTGGATCTTCCTCTTTCGGTTGTAAGGGTGGCCCTGTGGGACTTACGTCCATTTTGAGCTGGAGGATTGTCCTTATAGATCTTCCTCTTTTTTATATGTAGGGGTTGTCATGTGGATCTTCCCCCTATCATATTAGAGTTGTCTTTTTGGATCTTCCCCTTTCGGTTGTAAGGGTGGCCTTGTGGGTCTTACGTCCCTTTTCGGTTTTAAGGGTGGCCTTGTGGGTCTTACGTCCCTTTTCGGTTGAAGAGTTGTCCTTATAGATCTTCCTCTTTTTTTATATGTAGGAGTTGTCCTGTTGATCTTCCCCCTATCATATTAGAGTTTTCTTTTTGGATCTTCCTCTTTCGGTTGTAAGGGTTATCCTGTGGGTCTTACGTCCCTTTTCAGTTGTATAGGTGGCCATGTGGGTCTTACATCCCTTTTAGGTTGGAGGGTTGTCCTTATAGATCTTTCTCTTTTTTTTTTAAATGTAGGGATTGTCCTGTGGATATTTTCCCTATCGTATTAGAGTTGTCTTTTTGGATCTTCCCCTTTTGGTTGTAAGGGTGGCCCTGTGGGTCTTACGTCCCTTTTTGGTTGGAGGGTTGTCCTTATATATCTTCATATTTTTTTATATGTAGGGTTGTCCTGTGGATCTTCCCATTATCATATTAGAGTTGTCTTTTTGGATCTTCCCCTTTCGGTTGTAAGGGTGGCCCTGTGGGTCTTATGTCCCTTTTCGGTTGGACGGTTGTCCTTATAGATCTTCCTCTTTTTTATATGTAGGGGTTGTCCTGTGGATCTTCCCTCTATCATATTAGAGTTGTATTTTTGGATCTTCCCCTTTTGGTTGTAAGGGTGGCCCTGTGGGTCTTACGTCCCTTTTCGGTTGGAGGGTTGTCCTTATAGATCTTCCTCTTTTTTATATGTAGGGGTTGTCCTCTTGATCTTTCCCTATCTTATAGAGTTGTCTTTTTGTATCTTCCTCTTTCGTTTGTAAGGGTGGCCCTGTGGGACTTATGTCCATTTTGAGCTGGAGGGTTGTCCTTATAGATCTTGCTTTTTTTTTATATCTAAGGGGTTGTCCTGTGGATCTTCCCCCTATCATATTAGAGTTTTCTTTTTGGATCTTCCACTTTCGGTTGTAAGGGTTATCCTGTGGGTCTTATGTCCCTTTTCAGTTGTATAGGTGGCCATGTGGGTCTTAAATCCCTTTTCGGTTGGAGGGTTGTCCTTATAGATCTTCCTCTTTTTTTTATATGTAGGGATTGTCATGTGGATATTTTCCCTATCGTATTAGAGTTGTCTCTTTGGATCTTCCCCTTTCGTTTGTAAGGGTGGCCCTGTGGGTCTTACGTCCCTTTTCGGTTGGAGGGTTGTCCTTATAGATCTTCCTCTTTTTTTATATGTAGGGTTTTCCTGTTGATCTTCCCATTATCATATTAGAGTTGTCTTCCCCTTTCGGTTGTAAGGGTGGCCCTGTGGGTCTTACGTCCCTTTTCGGTTGGAGGGTTTTCTTTATAGATATTCTCTTTTTTTATATGTAGGGGTTGTCCTGTTGATCTTTCCCCTATCTTATAGAGTTGTCTTTTTGGATCTTCCTCTTTCGGTTGTAAAGGTGGCCCTGTGGGACTTACGTCCATTTTGAGCTGGTGGGTTGTGTTTATAGATCTTCCTCTTTTTTTATATCTAAGGGGTTTTCCTGTGGATCTTCCCCCTATCATATTAGAGTTTTCTTTTTGGATCTTCCTCTTTCGGTTGTAAGGGTTATCCTGTGGGTCTTACGTCCCTTTTCAGTTGTATAGGTGGCCATGTGGGTCTTACATCCCTTTTCGGTTGGAGGGTTGTCCATATAGATCTTCCTCTTTTTTTTATATGTAGGGATTTTCATGTGGATATTTTCCCTATCGTATTAGAGTTGTGTTTTTGGATCTTCCCCTTTCGTTTGTAAGGGTGGCCCTGTGGGTCTTATGTCCCTTTTCGGTTGGAGGGTTGTCCTTATAGATCTTCCTCTTTTTTTATATGTAGGGTTTTCCTGTTGATCTTCCCATTATCATATTAGAGTTGTCTTCCCCTTTCGGTTGTAAGGGTGACCCTGTGGGTCTTACGTCCCTTTTCGGTTGGAGGGTTTTCCTTATAGATCTTCCTCTTTTTTTTATATGTAGGGGTTGTCCTGTGGATCTTCCCCCTATCATATTAGAGTTTTCTTTTTGGATCTTCAACTTTCGGTTGTAAGGGTGGCCCTGTGGGTCTTACGTCCCTTTTCGGTTGGAGGGTTGTCCTTATAGATCTTCCTCTTTTTTATATGTAGGGGTTGTCCTGTGGATCTCCCCCCTATCGTATTAGAGTTGTCTTTTTAGATCTTCCCCTTTCGGTTGTAAGGGTGACCCTGTGGGTCTTACATCCCTTTTCGGTTGGAGGGTTGGTCCTTATAGATCTTCCTCTTTTTTATATGTAGGGGTTGTCATGTGGATCTTCCCCCTATCATATTAGAGTTGTCTTTTTGGATCTTCCCCTTTCGGTTGTAAGGGTGGCCTTGTGGGTCTTACGTCCCTTTTCGGTTTTAAGGGTGGCCTTGTGGGTCTTACGTCCCTTTTCGGTTGAAGGGTTGTCCTTATAGATCTTCCTCTTTTTTTATATGTAGGGGTTGTCCTGTTGATCTTTCCCCTATCTTATTATTGTTGTCTTTTTGGATCTTCCTTTTTCGGTTGTAAGGGTGGCCCTATGGGACTTACGTCCATTTTGAGCTGGAGGGTTGTCTTTATAGATCTTCCTCTTTTTTTATATCTAAGGGGTTGTCTGTGGATCTTCCCCCTATCATATTAGAGTTTTCTTTTTGGATTTTCCTCTTTCGGTTGTAAGTGTTATCCTGTGGGTCTTACGTCCCTTTTCAGTTGTATAGGTGGCCATGTGGGTCTTACATCCCTTTTCGTTTGGAGGGTTGTCCTTATAGATCTTCCCCTTTTTTTTATATGTAGGGATTGTCCTGTGGATATTTTCCCTATCGTATTAGAGTTGTCTTTTTGGATCTTCCCCTTTCGGTTGTAAGGGTGGCCCTGTGGGTCTTACGTCCCTTTTCGATTGGAGGGTTGTCCTTATAGATCTTCCTATTTTTTTATATGTAGGGTTGTCCTGTGGATCTTCCCATTATCATATTAGAGTTGTCTTTTTGGATCTTCCCCTTTCGGTTGTAAGGGTGGCCCTGTGGGTCTTACGTCCCTTTTCGGTTGGAGGGTTGTCATTATAGATCTTCCTCTTTTTTATATGTAGGGGTTGTCCTGTGGATCTTCCCCCTATCATATTAGAGTTGTATTTTTGGATCTTCCCCTTTCGGTTGTAAGGGTGGCCCTGTGGGTCTTACGTCCCTTTTCGGTTGGAGGGTTGTCCTTATAGCTCTTCCTCTTTTTTATATATAGGGGTTGTCCTGTGGATCTCCCCCCTGTCGTATTAGAGTTGTCTTATTTGATCTTCCCCTTTCGGTTGTAAGGGTGGCCCTGTGGGTCTTACGTCCCTTTTGAGCTGGAGGGTTGTCCTTATAGATCTTCCTCTTTTTTATATGTAAGGGGTTGTCCTGTGGATCTTCCCCCGATCATATCAGAGTTTTCTTTTTGGATCTTCCTCTTTCGGTTGTAAGGGTGGCCCTGGGGTCTTACGTCCCTTTTTAGTTGTATGGGTGGCCATGTGGGTCTTACATCCCTTTTCGGTTGAAGTGTTGTCTTTATAGATCTTCCTCTTTTTTTATATGTAGGGGTTGTCCTGTGGATCTTTCCCCTATATTAGAGTTGTCTTTTTGGATCTTCCCCTTTCGGTTGTAAGGGTGGCCATGTGGGTCTTACGTCCCTTTTCGGCTGGAGGGTTGTCCTTATAGAGAATGGTGAAATTTTCACCTTAACTTCTGGACGAACCGGTAACAGTTCAGCAAGCGTCGAAAAGAACTCAAGCGAAGGAATGGAGGAAGATACCGCCTCAATGAAATCTAATTCGGTATGGTCTTTAGTTTATTTACCTGCTAACCGCAGAGCCATAGGGGCTAAGTGGATTTTGAAACTGAAACACACTGCTGATGGAAATGTCAAGCGATACAAAGCCCGACTTGTTGAAAGGATACACCCAGCTTCACGGAGTTGACTTTGATGAAACATACTCACCGACTATGCGTTACACCACAGTCCAGGCCATCCTAGCCTTGGCCGCATGCCTCGATCTAGAGCTGCACCAAATGGATGTTAAGACCGCGTTCCTCTATGGAAACCTGGAGGAAGAGATCTATATGGAGCAACCAGATGGTTTCATTACTCCTGGTAACGAAAGAAAAGTTTGTAAACTCCAAAGATCTATTTACGGTCTTAATCAATCTTCTCAATGAAATCCAATTCGGTATGGTCTTTAGTTGATTTACCTGCTAACCGCAGAACCATAGGGGCTAAGTGGATTTTGAAACTGAAACACACTGCTGATGGAAATGTCAAGCGATACAAAGCCCGACTTGTTGAAAGGATACACTCAACTTCATGGAGTTGACTTTGATGAAACATACTCACCGACTGTGCGTTACACCACAGTCCGGGCCATCCTAGCCCTGGCCGCGTGCCTCGATCTAGAGCTGCACCAAATGGATGTTAAGACCGCGTTCCTCAATGGAAACCTGGAGGAAGAGAGCAACCAGATGGTTTCATTACTCCTGGTAACGAAAGAAAAGTTTGTAAACTCCAAAGATCTATTTACGGTCTTAAACAATCTTCTCAGCAATGGTATCGCGGATTCCATGAGGAAATCGTTGGAAACAGATTCGTGAACCTCCATGAGGATCCATGCTTGTATACAAAGACCTCTGAGTCTAAGTACGTCATCTTAACCTAATACGTGGATGACATACTCATTGCTGCGAATGTGAGTTTCATGAATGAATCAAAGTCCTGGTTGGCATCTGTATTTGAGATGAAAGACATGGGAGAGGCTACGTACATCTCAGTCATTAAAATTGCTAGAGATCGTGCCGCCTGGAGGTTATGTCTATCTCAGGAAGCCTATATCCACAAACTGTTGAAAAGGTTCAGATTACAAGATGCTAAACCTGTGGAGACGCCGGTAGTAATCGGGTGCGCGTCGGAAGTCTCATGTACGCCATGCTTTCCACTCGTCCGGACATCTGTTACGTTGTAGGCCTACTAGCAAGATTCCAATCAGACCCTGGCTATCAACAGTTAAAGGCTGTAAAATGGATCATACGTTATCTGATAGGTATTGCAGACTACGTACTGTGCTATGAGGGCTGGAAGTTAGAATTGACAGGTTTCAGTGACGCCGACCATGGTGGCGATCCAGACGATCGTAAGTCCACCACAGGAGGAGTCTTTCTCCTTGCTAATGCCGCCATCTCTTGGACGAGCAATAAGCAATTATGTGTCGCGCTGTCTACGATGGAATCAGAATTCGTTGCTCTCTCCAAAAATGCGCAGGAAGCAGTCTGGCTGAAAAGGCTTCTTACTGCATTGCTTGATGACGATGTCGGGAGTAAGCCTATGAAGGTGTACTCTGACAGTCAGGCAGCTATTGCGGCAGTTATGAATTCAAAGTACCATAGTAGGACTAAACACATTGATGTGAAATATAATTATGCTAAATCCATGGTAGAAGACAATATAATCACTTTAGAATACTCGTCCACTGATGACATGGTAGCGGATCCATTAACTAAACCATTACGCAAAGAGACACTTTAAAAGCACGTTAAAAATCTTGGATTATGTAGGGTTTAAAAGTGGGCATGTATTTGTAATAATATTTTGATAATTGAAAGTTACATTTTTAATAAATGAGAGAATTGCAAATCGAGTTTATGATTCATCGACGTCGTAATATTTGATTACATCGGATTTTACAGTCTATAAATTGAGTCGTAGGAGGACGCAATCCTCTGCCTAAATTATGTCGAACGTGGGCCTTGGCTCGTCATACGGGCACGGTCGTCTTGTAGGAGAGGGGGACCTCTACTGTAACAAGACTGACTAAGAACCAGGGGGATAAACTTGGTTATGCAAAACGATCATTTGGTTTCAGAGTAACAAGACATGATCTTCGTTTTGCACATCGCTGTGATGAACTCTGTTCGTCATTAACCACATTCTGGGCCAGATGAAAATTCTGCGATAGCATTGTATACATATCCCACTCCTGACAAAGTTCGGGTATACTATTGACGCATGCTTCATACTATGCGTGCCATGTTCGACCACGGGGTTAGGCTCGGTTTTTCTAGGTAGAATCCTCGAGATTCGGATGGGTGCAAACTTCTTCACCTCGAGCGTGTGATTGATCCTGGGAGCCTTATGAAGAGGCACCTGAATTATCCTCATTGACTCAGAACTCATATTTATGGTCAGGCTCAATGTTCGCTTCCCGGCGTACGAGAGCAGTGCTAAAGAAAAAGGCAAAGTGACCATGTCTTTGGAAACCGGTTGGACTAAGGGTATGAGCGATGGGGATGGTCAAGTTCACCTGTAATTCACCGACTCTTGTATTCACTAGGTGGCCACCAGCCGGATATTAGTTGAAGGTTGTGAATACTTGTGCGGTTGCCTTTGAGAAGTATTCCTATGTGGAAACTAGGCAATTCGACAATTAACAGTTGACCTAGGATACAGAGCGATACAATTTAATGATTTTAACAGGTTGATTGGAAATAGGGAATCAACGTTCCGCGGGCACTACAAAACTTCTAACAGATGAGTAGCACGATGCCAGTGGTATCCGCCGGTCACACGGCAAACCTCGTATGAACTATTCGGAAGCAGGGGCAAGATCGAAAGAATGAAATGTTAATGCGATTTGGACAACAATACATTAACAGGCACCCTCCCATTCCGGCGAGTGGGATCTGTTAGCATATGGTGATAGGGCGCCGTAAATGGAAGCCCGTTAATTTGTATATGTTACCTTATTCAATTGGGTAAATGTCACATTAAGGAAATGGGGCTAGACATAAATCTCAATTGACGTGAGAGGCCCAAAATTGGTCCTCCCTTATACACTAGTCCTGCCGAAAGATAATGAGTGGGCAAAGTGGACTTTTGTCCACTTTGCTCCTTCTATAAATAGGGAGTGTTAGGGGTTTTATTATGCTGAATCCTAATTCCTCCTTTGTGGTAATTTAAGAGAAAACCCTACTCCCTAAACTCTCTTGTTTCGGCCGAACTACCTATTCACCAAGGGTGTGCCAATTTGCTTTGAGCAAACACTCTGAAGATCTGTCCCTGCCAAGAATCGATCAGAGGCTATGCTGTGGAGACTATACCGCGTAGGTCTTCCTTATCAAGAACCTCTACGGGTTCCGTCCGGTGGATCGAGAACTCCCCAGCAAGATCTTGGGACTACGGAAAGCGATCAAGGTATGTGCACATCTTCCGTTGTGTAATCGAGATTACTAGCATGTACCCTATTTAAGTTTCCGTAATATTTAGCCCCGTAATCCAACAGAAGGGGGGGGGGGGGGGGGGGGGGGGGGGGGGGGGAGGGGGAGGGGGTGGAGAGCTTCCATTTTATCCTTGCATTTTACTTTGCATTTTCTCCTTACATTCTCTTTCCCATCAACCTTAATGAAACTAGTCAGTCTTCCTTGTTGTAGGTGATCCTCGATCTTCAGCTGGAAAGTATTGTAATTATCAGTGTGATGACCCCACGCATCATGGAACTCATACCCTTTCTCCTTGTTGTTTCCCATCCTTCTTTCGTATTTCACTATTGGAGGAAACCACAGTTTTAGCCTATTCATCTCTTGCTGGATAACTGATGGCTCTCTCATAAGTGGCATGAAGGAAATGTTGTGTATTCCTTGTGGTCTTGGTGATTCCGCAATCCTTGGTCCCCCTTGAGGCCTCCAGTCCCGTCTACGCGCTCCTTGTGGTGCTGGAGGCGGTTTTTCCTTTCCTTTTTTTACTCATGTTCGCGGTTGAAGGTTTGTTGTTCTTCTATGTGTTCCGATTTGATCGGTATCACTCTAAGTCGATGTTTTCTTTAACTCTTTAAGCCAATTCCTGCAAATATGGAGTGGGAGAACTTCTACATTATCCGCTAGGGACGCTCCTCGCCTGACCAAGTTAAGCACAAATGCACGTACGATCTCCTTTTCTCAAATATCTGTGGCGATGTCTGAGATATTTTGATTGAAACACGTATAGTAGCTAGCTAAGGATTCATCGAAACCTTTCTTCACATCATCCAGCGCAGAGGCTCATTTCAGTAGTTGTCGTTCACCCATGTATTGTTGGATGAACCCTTCCTTCAGATCAACCCATGAAGGTACCGACGCCTACAGTAGGCCAAAGAACCAGTATGAAGCATACCCTGATAGGGTCGATGGAAACAAGAGTGCGAAATGATTCTCTTCAGCAGTTCTTCCAAGCAATGAAGATTCATGCCTTTGTATATGTTGTATCGGGTCTCATCTTCCTTCATAGTCCGAGATCGGACGTGGCGATACATTTGGTGGAATGATTACTCGCACCAAGTCTTGAGTAAAGGGATGTGTGACCCTGTCCCTTAGCTTATGCATCGCGCGACCCTTGGATTCTTTTATATTATTTTCTATAAGCTTTTCGACCTTTTCCTTTATTAGGTTCAGCGCAGTCATGTTTGGTTGTGTGACAGGTTGCACCCTTGCCTATACCTGGGGGTTGTGTTTGGTGGCTACCGGTTCTTGGTGGAAACACGTTGTAACGAGGTTGTTCATGTCTGAGGTGTGCACGGGTGCGTTCCCTTCTATCATGTATATCATCTAAACCTGTGAGCAGCTCTTGAGTGATGTAGACTCCCTGATGATTAAATCCTTCTTGTCCATTTCCAGACGGAGGCGGTGGGGTGGTTATTGGTTGACTGGCGGTTGTGGTACCCTTTGCCTTAGAGGGGGAGGGGGTTTCTTGAGGAATGTTGATCCTCACAGAGTGACTATTGTCCCACTCCCTTTTGCCCCTGCCCCCTGTGAATGTTTGGTCATGTTGCCAAAAGAGGTCTGAATTGAAAAAACGTATTATTAAGGGCCTGAATTATGAGTTTTGTGTTTTTTCAAGTCTCTGTCCAAATTTTCTGTTAAATCTAACAGAACCACGTGAAAAGACAAAAATACCCTTTTGTAATTATTATACAATTTATCAATTTAATTAATAAAATGTGAAATGTCTAAAATACCCCTACACACTAATTATGCCCTTAAGGCCACCACGCTCCGGCCACCGCCCGGCGACCACCATCCGGCTCCGGCGACCACCACCGACCTCCGGCGACCACCACCGGCCTCCGGCGACCACCACCGACCTCCGGCGACGACCGAAAAGCTCCGATCAGAGCCAAAAAGCTCCGATCTAGAGCTCTGTGGCTCCGGTCGAAGCCACAAAGCTCCGATCGGGGCCACAGAGCTCCAGACCGGAGCTCTGTGGCTCCCGATCGGAGCCACAGGGCTCCAGATCGGAGCTCTGTGGCTCCCGATCAGGCTCCGATCGGGAGCCACAGAGCTCCGATCTGGAGCCCTGTGGCCCCGATCGGAGCTTTTCGGTCGTCGTCGGAGGTCGGTGGTGGTCGTCGGAGGCCGGTGGTGGTCGCCGGAGACTGGTGGTGGTCGCCGGAGTCGGGGTGGTGGTGGTCGCCGGATCTGTGGTGGCTTAAGGGTATTTTCGTCATTTTAGGTCAAACATATGAAAGACACACTTTGGTCAAAGGGCATTTTCGGGTTTTCAAATTATTTTTGGTCACATGCCAAGCATGTGACCACTTTCCGTCACTTTTAACAGAAAAAATAGACGGAGACCTCACTTATACACAAAACTCAAAATTCAGGCCCTAAATAATACGTTTTTTCAATTCAGACCCCTTTTGGCAACATGGGCAAACATTCAGGCCTCTATTGTTTTCTTAACCCTATAAAATAATATATTTCTTAGAATTTTCAATATAACAAGTCGGGTTACAACTTGATAAGTAATCTGATAAAAACGTTCAGTGCTCCGATCCCGACCGGTCCAACCAACCCAGCTTTCTAATTAATTAATTGCCTGCTAGTGCTAGACCACAACATATAGTTGAGGGATGGATACTGTTGTAGAGTCTCTTTCACCGGCCTTTTGCATAAATGCAAATCCAACTACAATCCAGAAAGAGGAAAAACAAAGGAAGGACACTAGACATGGTGGTTGGAAGATAAAAGTACATTTCCATTTATTTGTTATAAGATATAAGACGCGTATCTTATTAACAACGGTTATATATTTTTAGAAATCAATACTTCTTTAATTTGTAAAGGAGGTTTTTACATTTTAAACCTAATTATCATGAGTTAAACTTATGTGTTCTGATATATTAAGAATAAAACACATATCTTAACCAAATATTTCATAAATTCAAATTTGTAAATAAAAGCATTCGCTGCTTATTATTATTCATAGGGTTTAAGGTATTTTTGGTGCCAACGTGTTTGACCACTGTAGGCTTTTGGTGTATGTTTGAGAGGTTGTGTGTTTTTTGTTTTTTCGTTAGTCAACAGTTAGTTTGACCGTTAAATACTTTTATTTTGTTCAATTTAGTCCTCAAATTTATATTTCTAAAATTTAATATTTACAATTTAGTCCCTATTGTTTGCTCAAGTCACCGTCCAAGGGTGCCGGCCACCAACCACCACCTCCCCAAAGTCGCCGACCACCACGTAAAGGGCCGGCCACCACCACTTGGGGTCGGAAACCATCCCAATTGGTGGTGACTGGCCTCGATTGGGGTGGTGGCCGACCCCAATTGGTGGTGGCTACAGTCCTAAACGGGTCGGCCACTACCAACTGGGGCTGGGCACCACCTATTGGGTTGGTGGCCGGCCCCAATTGGTGGTGGCCACCCCAATCGGGGCCAGCCACCTCCAATTGGGGCCGGCCACCACCAATTGGGGTGGTTTACGGCCCCAAGTGGTGGTGGTCGGCCCTTTACGTGGTGGTCGGCGGCTTTGGGAGGTGGTGGGTGGTGGCCGGCGGCCTTGGACGGTGACTTGAGCAAACAATAGGGACTAAATTGTAAATATTAAATTTTAGAAATATAAATTTGAGGACTAAATTGATAAAAATAAAATAAAAGTATTTAACGGTCAAACTAACTATTGACTAACGGAAAACCAAAAACACACAAACTCTCAAACATATGGCACAAAAAACCTACAAAACTAAACATATGGCACCAAAAACTTACACTAGTCAAACATCTGACACCAAAATACATTTAACCCTTATTCATATTCAATATTAAAGAAGATGAACACGAGAGTTAATAAAAAAAAAAAGATAAACACGAGAAATAAAACTTTAGTTGTGCATGTGCATGGCCAGATTTATTAATTTCGATCGATTGGGTGGGTGGGTAATATAACCTAATGGTCGGCATTAATTAGTAGTTATTCTACATGTGGCTGCGGGACCCACCGGGACTAACATTTCTAGTTAACTCGTATATGCCGTTTTGGACCCGACACTTCATTTTAGCATCATACCATGTTTTTCATATTTCTGTACTTAGTTTATACTTACATTGAGGAATTTATAAGTTTTGCCAACAAAACATCATGCATTAAAATAACATCACCGCATACAAAAAAGTTTAAGGTGGGATAAATTCCACATCCTTTACAATCAAAGTACAAAAAGAAGGTAAAGATATGGAAACCCAATTATTGAGATACAACCTCTTTCTAACCAGGACTGCAATCCAGTTAGCACAGCTTTTAACTTGTTTCAAGGAGAAAGACCAACTCAGCAGTCGAATCGGATTAGCTCTTCTACGGATGTTGGCAACTTGTGTTTGTATCCTCCAGTCAACCTTTTGGCTAGCATCCATGACACTTTACACGGCTTCCTTTGATTCAGATTCAATTATGACTTGTTCCCACCATTTGCGTATTGCTAATTCAAGTCCTTCATGCATAGATTTCACCTCCAATTCCAGAGAGCATCAGTCTGGGGCTGTTTTGCAGAATCCACCAACCAGTGCACCATCAGGTGTTCGTGCCAGCCTTCAATGCCGCCTTGATTATCTCGGGCCATCCATGACGCGTCGCAAATGATCTAGATGAATCCGCTCGGGGGTGTCATCCAGTGCGTTATGAACTCTGGTTGGGCTCGTTGGGCTGGTTTGCCATGGGTGGCTCTAGACGATCAAAACTCGTTGAACTCCCGAAGAGTTACCTTCGCTATTTTCCTTTGATTCGGTTCTTCATGGGCATGAATGGCCCGGCATCGCTCTTTCCATATATTCCAACATAACATGCCAATCAGGGACCACCGTCATTCTCTTTCCGACTTGTTTGAATTCGCAATCTGCTTCACTTTGGCAACCAGCTCAGCTGTCGAGGTGAAGGCTATCTCGTCTAGGCGAATCGAGATCGTACCAAACAACACTGGTCTAGTCCAAGAGAGTCGGCAAGCATTTGTGTAATTAATTCTTCACCATCACAACACGGGCACTTTGCGTCAACGTTGATTCCCCGGCGGTGGAGATTGGTATTTACCGCTAGAGCACTTACATGTAACCTCCACGTGAAGCCCCGGACCTGCGGTATCGCTCCCATCAACCTAAAATCTCTCCATTTTAGTTTCAGCATCCGTGCCATTGCATGTGATCAGCCGATATACGGATCAAACAGAGAGATCGCCCGATTTCACGTAAGGCCAGATGAATTTTTCATTGACTTTGTTGGTCGGTAAGGGGATTTTCTGAATCTCTTCTACATGATTTGCAGGTATGTCATGCAGAATATTCTGCAAGTTCCAGCAGCCAGTTTCCGCATTTATCAATTCATGCAAAAGCCCTGGGGCTTGGCTAGCAGTCGATTTAGTCATTGGCTAGAGTCGGAATCTCGGCAGCCCGGGTATCCACAGATCATCAAACACATTAACACTTATGTTGTTACCAATTTTCCACATCCCATTAATCATCAAAACATCTCGGTCAGCTAACAAGCTCGTCTATACCCAAAATGCTCTCGCACCTTTGACAACATTCTTAAACTCACATCTCGGAAAGTAAATTCCTTTTTGTGTTCAAGACCAAAAAGCATGCTGGTTTTGTACTGTACTAATCGCCAAGCCATCTTTTTAAGTAAAGCGATGTTAAAAGTTTGCAATTCCTTAAAGCCGAGGCCTCCACAATCTTTAGGTTTAGTTAGGACATCCCAACTCTTCAATTGGAGCTTTTGTTCGCCTTGTCATTGCCCAAACCAAAAACGAGCAATGAATGAATTCATTTCGGCGCACCGTGTCTTGGGGAGGAGGAATACACTCACAGTGTAAGTTGGCGTCGTCGTTTAAACAGAATGTATCAACAATTCCCTCCCATGATTGTTAAAAAGCAACGACTTCCATCCTTGAATCTTCGATAGGATACAGTCTTTATGAAAAACAAGAGCTTATTTTTCGATCTTCCCCAAATAGTTGGCAGCCCTAAGTATTTACCCGGATTTCGTATTGCCTTGACAACCCAAATAATATTCCACTTCAGCTCTCGTTCCATCTCGAACATTTGATCATAGATACACACTCGATTTCTCCGAATTCACTTTCTGCCTTAAGCCGCACAATACCTCTCCATTATTTGAAGTAGTGTTGCAGCATTTTGAGGTGTGGCTATCATAAAGAAAACAAAATTCTCAGTAAAGAAAATATGATTTAACATATGACATTCACGTCTTATTCGCATCCCTTCCAACTCTCTCCGATTTACCGCTGTAATAACCATTCTACACAAGAAATCCGCGACGATTATGAAAAAATATGGTGAGAGTGGATCACCTTTCCGTATTCCCTGTGTAGGATGGAATGTTTCCATTCTCTTACTGCTAATAATAATTTGGTAAGTAATGGATGAGACTCATGCGCGTATCCAAGTTACGCATTGAGAGAAAAAACCTATCTTCCGCATAACCGCACACAAAAAAATCCCATTCAATCATGTCATAAACCTTCTGCGTATCCACCTTTAGGGCATACTCTTCTTTTTGGTATTCCCCCGATTACGCAAATAATGGAAGGCTTCGTGGGCAACCATAATACTATCTTGGATGAGCCGTCCTAAGGCAAAAGCGCTCTGGTATCGGGTGATCATATCATTTAGATGTGGCTTTAGGCGGTTCACAACACCTTTGATATGATCTTGTACACAAAATTGAATAGGCTAATCGGAAGTAATTGGCTAGGCGTACGCGGGTGAGGCACTTTCGGAATAAACGCTATATCGGTTAAGCCCAACGACGGCGGGATCGATGCCTTTTTAGGAAAATCATCCAATATAGCGAATACATTACTCCCCATTACATCCTAGTATCGTTGGAATTGTTGGAATTGTTGGAATTGGGGGATGATTACTACGGAAACAAAACAACAAGGTAGATGTTATGTAACGAATTACGAAGCGGAAAGAACGCACATACCTATATTGCTTTCCATAGTCCCAAGAACGTGACGGGGAGTTCACGGTCTTCCGGACAGGTCCTGTAGGAACTCTTGTGAAGGGTCAATCTACGAGCAATGGTTTCCACAGCAAAGTCACTTTTCAATCGGTAACTGGGATGGATCTCCGGGGTAATTCATTGAAGTAATTCGACACCTCTTTGCTCTATAGGGTTTGGCCGAACTTGATATGTAGGGAAGAGGGATTTATTTTGTCTCAACTTAAAGTGAGGAAAGTGATTTACCCCAAATAAATCCCTAACACTCTCTATTTATAAGAGTAGTGGGTTAAAACCCACCTAGGGTATTAACCCAAGTTCGGCCGGCCATGTATAAAGGGGGAGGCCCAATTTTGGGCCTGTCATGTTAATTGGGATTTAGGCCCAGCCCAAAATCCCTAATATGACATTACCCAATTACACTTAGGATGTTGGACTTATATTAAAGTGCTCCTATTACGGCGGCCCATTCACCAAATGCCAACACCTCCCACTCCCCGAAATAGTAGGATGCCTGTTAATATATTGTCGACCAACACATCAACATTTATTCTTCGATCCAGTCCAACTCTCGAGTTTTTCATAAGAGGTTTTTCGTGCGACCGACAGACATAACGGACATCGTGCTACTCTTCGGTTAAGAGTGTTGTAGTGTCCGCGGATTGTTGATTCCCAACCTGTTATCATCCTGTTACTTCTCTGTGCCGCGTTGTTTCCCTGGTCAGTTGTTATTCTCCAATGACTATTTTCCCCATAGGAACACTTCTCCAAGGCATCCGTACAAGTATTCAAAACCTTCAACTAATATCCGGTTGGTGGCCACCTAGTGAATACAAGAATGTAGAATTACAGGTGTACATGACCATCCCCATTGCTCATACACTCGGTCAAACTCAACCGGTTTCCAGTACGTGGTTACTGAGCCTTTTCGTTCGGGCACTGCGTTCGAATGCCTGGAGGCGAACATTGAACCCAACCTTAGATATAAGTTCTGAATGGTAAGGATACTTCAGGTGCTTCATTCAGTAAGCACACGGGATCAGCCACACGCTCAACGTGAAGAAGTTTGTGTTATATTACGGGGAGTAATCACTACGGATACTAAATCATGGTACATGCTAGTAATCGAAATTACACAGCGGAAGATTCGCACGTACCTCAAACGTGATCCCTAGCCCCTAGATCCTTCTGCAGGGAGTTCACGATCCACCGTACGGCACCTGTAGAGGTTCTCGTTAAGGAAGACCTACGTGGTATAGTCTCCATAGCAAAGCCTCTGATCGATTATTGGCATGGGGACAGATCTCTCGAGTGTTTTCTTAGAAAACAAATTGGCACGCCTTGGGTGAAGCAAAGGTTCGGCCGAAATACTTAAGTGTGGGGGGGGGGGGGGGGAGGGTTTTTCTCTCTAAAACACTCTAATGAGGGAATAGTGATTAACCCTAAAAATCCCCTAACACCATGTACTTATAGGAGGAGCAAAGTGGACAAAAGTCCACTTTGCCCACTCCTAATATTCGGCCGGCCACTATGCATAGGGAGGCCCAATTTTGGGCCTCTCATGTCAATTGGGATTTGGGTCTGGCCAAATTACCTTAATGTGACATGTACATAATTTCCTTAGGTAAACTATACATATTATGGGCTACCAATTACGACACCCATCACCATATGCTTACAGTTTGCGCCCATCAAACTCTAAGAAGATTCCACCTAGCACAACCGAGCCTGACCCCGTGGTCAAACGTGACACGTGTAGTAAGAAGTGCGCGTCGATAAAATAACCTGAAATTACATATTGTCAGGAATGGTAAATGTCATATGCTATCGTAGATTCTCATCTAGCCCATAATGTGGTTATTGACGAACATAGTTCATCTCGGCGATCCGCAAAACAATGATCTTGCCGTGTAACCCCGAAACCAAATGGTCGTTTTTCTTAAACCAATTTATCTTAAGAAACGCCAAGGTTCTTAACCGGTCTTGACAAGGCTGAGGTTTCCTTTCCATAAAGACCACTGAGCCCGTGTGAAGAGGCAAGGTCCACCTTCGATATATTTTGTTTGAGGTTTTACACTCCTATAACTAGTTTATAGACCGTGCATCCGATGTAATTTAGTCATCATGACGTCGTAAGATCATAAACTCAAATTTAAATTCTTTCATTCAAATATTACTTCAAATTTCAAAAATGTTACTGAAAAATTACAAGCCTCTTAAGCCCTACGCAGTCCAAGCATTTTAACATGCTATTCGAAAACATCCCTGCGTAAAGGTCAAGTATTCTCAGAGGACAAGTATTCAATTGTGTTCAGCGTGACTTCTATCACACTCTTCGCATAGTTGTATTTAACATCAATGTGTTTTGTCTGTTGGCTTACGGGTTTGATTACTACGGAAACATAAATAAGGTACATGCTTGTAATCCGAATTACGCAGCGGAAGATGTGCACATACCTTAACCTTATCCGTAGTCCCAAGGATCTTTCTGAGAGAGTTCACGATCCATCGGACGGAACCCGTAGAGGTTCTTGTTAAAGAAGCCCTACGTGGTATTAGCTCCACAACAAAGCCTCTGATCGATTCCTGGCAGGGACGGATCTCCGTAGTGTTTTGCTCTAGGCAAATTGGCACACCCTTGGTGGTGGTCTTAGGGATAGGTCGAAATATGTCAAAGGGGGGAAGGGTTTTTTCTCTCAAATCACCAATTAGGAAGAATTGTGAATTACCCCAAATAAAACCCTAACACCCCATATTTATAGGAGGAGCAAAGTGGACAAAAGTCCACTTGGCACCTCACATATTTCGGCCGACCACTTATGTTAGGGAGGCCCAATTTTGGGCCTTTTATGTCAATTGGAATTTGGGTCAAGCCTAATTTCCCTAATGTGACATTAACCCGATTTCTTAGGTTACCTATACATATTAATGGGCTACCAATTACGTCGCCGAGTCACCATATGCTAACAGCTCCCACTCGTCGGAATGGGAGCGTGCCAGTTAATGTATTGTCGTCCAAATCGCATCAACATTCCACTCTTCTGATCATGCCCCTGCTTCCGAAT
This sequence comes from Clarkia xantiana subsp. parviflora, assembly GCA_036873135.1. Taxonomy (NCBI): domain Eukaryota; kingdom Viridiplantae; phylum Streptophyta; class Magnoliopsida; order Myrtales; family Onagraceae; genus Clarkia; species Clarkia xantiana. Next base: position 8,643,461 of record JAPTYO010000022.1, read on the forward strand.
AGTTCATACGAAGTTTGTCGTGCGACAGGCGGATACGACGGGCATTCTGCTATTCATCTGTTAGGAGTGTTGTTGCGCCCGCAAAACGTTGCTTCCCTATCTCAAATATACTTGTTAAAAACATCAATTTGTATCGGGCTGTATCCTAGGTCGTTCATTCTCCAATTGCCCAGTTTCCACATAGGAATACTTCTCCAGGGCATCCGTACAAGTATTCACAACCTTCATCTAATATCTGGTTGGTGGCCACCTAATGAATACGAGAGTCGGTGAATTACATGTGAACTTGACCATCCCCATCACTCATACCCTTAGTCAAACCCAAATGGTTTCCAAAGACGTGGTCACTTGGCCTTTTTCTTTAGCACTACGCTTGTATGCCGGGAAGCGAATATTGAGCCTGAGCTTAGATATGAGTTCTGAGTCCACGAGGATACTTCGGGTGCCTCTTCATAAAGCTCCCAGGATCAATCACACGCTCAATGTGAAGAAGTTTGTGCCCGTCCGAATCACGAAGATTCTATCTAGCACGTAGTCGGCAGTACCTTTCAGATATCGTATGATCCGCTTTATAGCCAGGGTCTGACTGGAAACTTGCTACTAGGCCCACAGCGTAACAGATGTCTGGACGAGTGAAAAATGTGACGTACATGAGACTTACGACCATGCTTAAATACTCGGCATTCCTCATCTGTTCACGCTCTTGCTGGTTCTTCGGGCTGTAACACTTTGACAACGCGCACCCGAATACTACCGGCATCTCCACGGGTTTGTCATCTTGTAATTTAAACCTTCTCAACAGTTTGTTGATATAGGCTTCATGAGATAGACACAATCTCCAGGCGGCACGATCTCTAGAAATTTTAATGCCCAAGATGTACGTAGCCTCTCCCATGTCCTTCATCTCAAATACAGATGCCAACCAGGACTTTGATTCGTGCATGAAACTCACACCGTTTGCAGCAATGAGTATGTCATCCACGTAAAAATTTAAGATGACGTACTTAGACTCGGAGGAATTTGTATACACGCATGGATCCTCGTGGAGATTCACGAATCCGTTTTCAACGATTTCCTCGTGGAACCTGCGGTACCATTACCGAGACGATTGTTTAAGACCATAAATAGACCTTTGGAGTTTAAAAACTTTAGGTTCATTACCTGGAGTAATGAAACCCTCTAGTTGCTCCATATAGATCTCTTCCTCTAGTTTTCCGTGGAGGAATGCAGTCTTAACATCCATTGGGCTCAGCTCTAGATTGAGGCATGCTACCAGGGCTAGGATTACCCTAACTGACACAGTCGGTGAGTATGTTTTATCAATTTCCACTCCGTGAAGCTGGGTGTATCCTTTCGCAACTAGTCGAGCTTTGTATCGCTCGACATTTCCATCAGCAGTGAGTTTCAGTTTCAGAACCCAATTAGCCCCTATGTCCCCGCGGTTAGCAGGTAAATCAACTAAAGACCATACTGAATTGGCTTTAATTGAGGCGGTCTCTTCCTCCATTGATTTCCTCTATTCCTTCACCTGAGGTCCATTCAACGCTTGTTGAACCGTTACCGGTTCATAAACAGAAGTTAGGGTGAATATCTCACCCCTCTCGATGGGAAACTTCTTGGGAGAAGTTCGATGCCTTTGACTGCATCTAGGCTCGTTAATCCCATCTTGAGTTTGAACAATGCTCCCACTCGGAATAATGCTTTCTATCGGAGCATCACTCCCACTAGGAACAAGGGCAGTGCTGGAACCTTGACCTACAATTTCATTGGACAACCTCTCGGCCTTGGAACCAAGTTGGTTAACCCACTCCCACTTGGAACAATGGGTAGTTGTGGTATTATTGGATTTTCATCCAGCGGTTCGGCAACGTGATTATCAGGTTCAACTTGATTCGCACATGCAATAACAGTGATCTGTGTGGTAGGATTAACTCGTCCCACTGGATTTACTATGAAAATGTCCCCATCTTCATTCACTATTTCATTCACTTGTGTTGCTGTCTCAAATCTCCCACTCGAAGTAAGTTAGACCTGACTATCGCTGTTATCTTGCTCCAATTCGATCAAGATTTCGTCTGTTTTGGTTTCACCAAGCGTTGAGAATTCGTCCTCAAGTCATCTAACGTCTCATGTTCGACCACGACACCATTATCATAAGCCAATATGTATCCTCTAAGAGTAGTCATCATACTCTCGTTTCAAATACTTTTTTAATGCGCAAGTTAATGTCGCATGATGATAAGATTTAACTTGTTATCATTCCTTTTAGCTTTTATGGCGTCGTGTTTTAACCGATATAGTTGATGAAGTGCTTTATCAATGTGAATGTGTTTGCCAAAATTCTCGTTCAAGGCATTTAGTGGGAGAGCCGTTTTACCGACATCATCCTTTTCATTGGCTAATTCATCTCAAAGATTTCTCCATCTTTGAAATGTGTATTGAGCTTTCACCTTATGTGTCAGTTTATACATCACGAGTTCGTAGTAGCTTGTGAAGCATACCTCTCATCATCGTGCAAGTATTGAATGAATTATTCTCTAAGGGAGGCAAATGGAAATTCAGCATTCATTCATTAAAACACCTCATCATTAAATTCGTACTTTGAAAATGATGTGTTCCGTCTTTCGAGGTACACGCACCTGAGGCGCCTATTCCAGGTTTAACCTATGTTTTAAATCGTTTCGTTTTAAAAATTCAATTTAATTTAATCTAATCGGTGTCAAACATGTTCATCATTATGGAATTTATCATGTAATGGAGTACTAACAAATAAGAAATACTAAATCTTTCGATCTAGCTACGCAATCGATGGGTTTATTCTGTTCAGTTATCCCGACTGAGATGACGGAATATGTGAATCGTTTCGTTTTACTCCACCACATTTACCTGGCCTTAATTTAGGTTCTTACTCTCAGGTTTGTATTTTCGTTTAGGATCGTTCCCTTTTGTGGGACCGTTAAATTGATAAGCTAATCGTGCTTCAAATCGAGCAACAATTACTTTATTCAATAACTCTGAATCTCGAAATAAATAAAAAAATTAGTAACTCAAACGAACAACGAACAATAAAAGACAATGTTATAGTTCTTGATCTGAAGGTCATGTTTGTCGCATAGATAGTCAAGAACTTTAAGTCATGTTGAACATCACATCTGAGTAAATTTACAAGTGAATCACATCAAATGATTTGTGTCCGTATAAAACATTTTCCAGCTTTATACTCATGACATACGGGGCATACTTGGACGCACTTTATCAACGGAGTTTAACCCACCGGATTATCGTATTGGATCTATTCGGTCTAGTTCTCTTCATGACATGCTGATCATTTCGACCCACTATGGTTAGAAGAAAAGATTTACCCTTCACTGTTATGGTTACTGTACTTGATTAGACTCATGGTAAGTGAGTCTAGTCAACGTCTAACAACCATATACATCTTTTCCATGTTGAACTTTCATTGCAAAGGTCTCGAGCGGCTTTTACACCAGCATCCATGGAAAGAGAGAAGACCATCATATTCAACCAAAACATTTCTAGCTTTAGCATCCTTGCTTCCACCGAGGCGGGTGCAAATGGGATACCAAGCTGTAACATTGTCTGGTTGCAATTGAAGTCTTCTTCAACCCCTTTTGACCAAGGTCAAATGTATCACCACATACGTTTTCAGATCTTCAGATCATCAAAGAACCTACTGCCATTTTAGGGAAACAAATTATCACATTCATCTCTCATTGTCAAAATTATACAGACTACAATATTCATCTGTAGTTGTCCTCTCCGCTTTTCGGAATCGTAGCAGAGAATTCAACACATACTCCTTTTATTCATCATATCGAATCGCACTCATTCAACCAATTTATACGAACACATTGATAATCATGCTTAATCAGGGGTGTTAGGTTCCGGGATTTGGGTCAACAGGTGGTCGGCTCAAATCTCGTTCCTAACTGGAGGGGTGGATGATCTGATACTCTCGGGTTGCCCTGTCTTAGTTTGCGTCCTTCCTTCTGTCGCTTCTCTTCTCCTTGTGCCCTGCAGAAGGGGCAGTACCAGACACAGAGAGGAGGGGGGGGGGTGGTGCCTGGTGAACCCTCTCCGATGCCTAAGTCAGTGTCGTTTTTAGAGAGATAAAGCTAGAGAGATGTCAGAGCAAAATAATCCAAATTGCCCAGATGTCTAAATGAATTGTGAAGGTGGGGTATTTATAGGCAACGGTGTCATTAAGGTGGCTTAATGACATCGTTAACCTTTGAACACAATTAATTAACCTTTAAGCGCATAATTAAGACCTTAGGATACGGAGAAGGTAGGCGGAGTGAACCGAGTGTGGGAGTCCAAAAATGGTGCCGGGGCCCTTGGGGGGGAGGAGAAATCCGACCCCCAAGGGTAGGGGTTGGGTGAGGGCACTCAACCCCTCCTAGGGAGGATGGGGTTGGCCAACCCCATCCCTCCTAGGAGAGATCGGGTTGGCCGACCCGATCTCTCCTAGGAGAGATCGGGTTGGTCCACCCGATCTCCCCTAAGGGTGATCGGGTTGGTCCACCCGATCTCCCCTAGGGGAGGTCGGGTGTGGCCACCCAACCTCACCTAGGTGAGTTCACCTTGGCCGGACGAGCGCTTCGGCCTCGTCCGAGCCGTTGATGTTCTCGCGAAGTGTCCGGGTTGAAGTTTCGATTTACAATCGTTAATGGGATGATAAAAATACAACGGTTCGGAAGTCAACGGGTTCAAATTGGGCGTATATCCATCACATGCCCCCGAGTCAACCAATGGCTTAACCCTTGATTGACTCTATTTCAGGATGGTATGATACGCGCAATTTGAAACCGGGGTTTTTACCTTTCGTCTGAGTGTTTGCTTACCCATGGATGCGTGTCTCCGACCCTGCCCCCTGCCTTATGAGATAGAGGAGTTGTAAACGTTAGAGTAGCGCGGACGTGTGCCTAAGCACGCGTCCGTCTGAGGTGGGAGTAATAAATCTATCTTTGCTACCGGCGTATACTTAAAAAATTCACACTCGCAAAAGGGGCGCAATACAAATGCAACTAAGTAACGTACGCTTCAAATTCGTGCCGGGATTCTATCTAAGTGAGGAAAAATTTAATTTTGGCCAAAATTTTTTCCTAAGTATGAAATGTTCAAGAGTAAACCTAACTTGATAATTTTTCTAAGTATGGAGATATACTTAGCCATAGTTGAAAGGGATAAAAATGATGGTTTTTCCTTGGCCCTTAGATCTCATTTAAAGATAGATGGAGGGTGGTGATTAAAACCCTTTAAAAAACCCTATCATCTTTTCAATATAGAGGAGAGTTAGAAAAATACCTTAGTGAATCACCATAGCCACCATCTTCCCTCTTTACTCACCCTTGGAGAGCAAGAAAAAATTGAGAACACCCCCAAGGTAAGGGCCGGCCAAAATTCCGGTGAGAGACCCGAAATTCCGGCCAGCAGCTCCGGCGGGAGGTGACCACCAGCACGGGACGAAGACGACTAGTGGATTGGCAGCTCGAGACGGCGGCGCGACCTCCAGCGGCTGACGGACGAAGACGACGCGGCACGAGCTTGGCCGGTGGAGGGGGGTGACCAGACGAGCAGCGGCGTCGGGAGGCTTCAACGGCGAGTTCGTCTCCGACGACGGCAGTGCCAAGTCCGGGCAGGACTGTCGACAGCGGGACCAGGCAGCTCCGGCGTGGTCTGGGGCGGACTCCGGCGACGAAGGGACGGCTGGGAGCGACTCCGGCGACGACGGAATTGGGGCTCCGGCGAGGGGCTGATTCCGACCGACTTCGAAATTCGAATTCCGGACCCGTTTATCACATCGGGTCGGGTTTTCCGAAGGTCCGCTCTTTTCCTTTCCGTTACCGCATAAAACGTTGATTTTTGAATTGTTGATACTTGATTGCCGACGCTTGATTGCCGATGTTTGATTGCCGAAATTTGATTGAAAGTGGGATTGCCGTGGATAACCGTCGATAGTTGTGGATTTGGGAAAAAATTTTGCCGGTCGTCCGGATATAGTTTCTTGTCCGATTGGACTATTCCGATTTTGAATTTGATGTCGTATCGCCGTTGGTGTGTTAATCTTCGTTGGAGGGCGTAACGGTAATTTTGCCCAAAACCCGACTTTAGGCTTGGATAAAATTATTCGATTTGGTTGTCGTGGTGTCCTTGGCTCATGTTGACTATCTTTGCTGGGCGTCTTTGGATCTTTGGTTGTTGTCGTTGGTCGGGCGTCGGAGTGTTTCCGGTTCTTCGGAAATTTTTCTTGTCTTGATATTTGTCGTGTTGTGGCAGGTACTGTATTCCTGGTGGTGTCCGCGCACACAGACTCTACAGAGGCGTCGCATCCTCCGAAGGATGAGTGAGTTCCTTTTCTCTTCCTTTTTGGTCGCATTACTTCCTTTCCTGTCGCTAGCTTAGTATCGTGATCTTCGTTGGGGTGTTAGTCGAGACTTGATTCGAACTTTGGGATTTTCTACTACCTTTGCCTTAGGTCTCGCTACCCTGTCGGAGAACCATCTCACTAGGTCCGATTACAATGAGCACGTTACCTTAGGAGATATCTGTCCCCTAGATGAGCCTCTGTATCCTTTTCTCCCCTCCTTGGGGAATGCTCGCGAGACGGTGACGGAGCCTCCTAGAGGGAAGGTCGCCGTATACCCCTCCCAGATTCGATTTGGGTTGAGGTTGCCTTACTGTGATGACCTCATAGAGTTGAGCAGGTTCTTCAGGATTTCTCCTGTGAACCTTGCCCCCAGTGCCCTCCGTGTCTGGGTGGGCTTCCGGGTGTTGTGCCATTGGTACTCCTGGAAGTACTCCCTCGTTCTGTTCCGATGTTTCTACCGGTTCCAATACCAGACGAAGGTGGGGTTTGCGAGTTTCGTAACTCGCCATCCGACCTTCAAGGATCCCCGATTTGCTGATTTCGGGTTGAGTGGGGTCGAGTGGGATACCTCTCTCCGCTTCGTGGCCCGGAGTGACAACTCGGCCAGTCACTGGGCTAAGCATTACTTCTTCATTACGGATCGATACGTCACTTGGTCGGTCTTGAATGAGGATCGGTCCGATGGTCGGCCTGCTTTCGGGGAGTTCTCTTCAGTTGATTTAGAGACTATGAAGATCATTCATGAGAGCAACAGGACCTGGTCATACTGCCCCGTGTCCTTAGTGACTGAGACGGATCTTTACGAGGCCGGGATCAGTTTGACTCCTGACTCCGGGGGTTCGGTATGTTACTTGGTCTTCCCATCTTTATTTACCTTCTGCTCTTCCTTTGTAGGTTGGTTTCATGGAAAAACCTATAACGTGCAGGGAGCCCCTGTTGATCTGAGCAAGAGGAAGGCTCCTTCTAGTTCCACTCTGAAGAAATCCCCCATGCCTGGGAAGAAGGCAGGGGCCTCTGGTATGCTTCCTCCTATTTGCATCTTTATGGTATAGCTTGTGTTTTCCTTATCTTGTTTTTCTTATATTGCTAGGGCGCTCCCCTTTGGTGACCGAGAGGGTCGTCTCCGTAGGCAGAGACTCTGGACCTTCCAAGTCCAAGCCGCGGAGATCTGATTCTGAGGCCGGGGCCTCGGCTGCTAAGAGGAAGAAAGCTGCGGATCCTGCTTCGCCTACTGCTCGTCCTCCGACCCTATCTCGTGATAAGGAGATGGTGGTCGAAGAGGTGCCTTCCCTGGCTGACAAGGGGAAGCGACCTGTTGGTGGTGGTTCCCCTGCCCCCCAGCCGAGGGCACGGTCCTCAGGTATGATCTCTACCTTGTTACTGATCCTTCTATGTTTATATTTTCCGTTGACTTGCTTCGCTTGTGTAGGTGGGCCTCCGACTTTAAGTCGGAAGGATTTCGCGCGTCTTACTGATGAAGATGTTATTGGGTCTGAGTGGACTCCTTTCGCTGGTTTGAAGGAGTTCCACCTTGATAGCAGCTCCTCTTTGCGGACTCCTGAGGTTGGCGTCCGCGTACTCCGCGGTGCCATTCCCCCTGGCGATCGTGTTGCTCACCCCAAGTCTCCTGGAGAGACTCGGCGCTTTGTTCAGGGTGTACTCTCTCGTTATGCGCCTGTGAGTTGTTCCTTGCTTTCTTCTTTATACTTTCATATTGGTTGTCTTTCGGTTACTCACCCCTTGTTTTAATTGTTAGGGTATGTCTGACATGGTGAACATGTCATCACTCGTGCTCGAGTTATCTGACGAGAAGAAGACCCTTGAGGACAGCCAAGTCTCTCTCAAGGCGGAGCTCGCCACTGCAGCTGAGAAGGCGCGCTTATCTGATTTAAAGATGCAGGAGCTCCGGGACCAAGTGTCCTTGCTTGAGACTACCGTGGGTAGTTTACGCCGGGAGGCTGAGGTTGCATCTTCGCTCCACTCGGAGGAGTTGTGGAAGTTGGAGGCTAGGTGCCGGGCAGAGGAGAGGACTGTCGCAGTGTCTGAGTACAAGGCTTCCTCTGCCTTCGCTGCTGATTATAGCGCGCGTCTCACTCAGGAGATGAACCAGTTTGGTGAGTATCTGGTTGATCATATTTTCCGCATTGATCCTCAGTTTCCAGTTGGTGACCTTGGTGACTTCGGGCCATACGCCACTGGCTACATGGTTGTTCTAAGGGGTCAGGCTGCTGTTGCAGACGAGCCTGCCCCTGCACAGGTGGATGCTACACCTGTGGAGATCGGTACTTCAGACTCCTCCTCTTCATCCATCTCTGCCGGTGGCTCAGCTTCAGGGGGTGAGGGTGACTCTCCCGAAGGTTCTGATTGATGTGTTTTCATCATGTTATCTTTGTATATATAACTATACTCCTTCTCCCCTTTAATGGGTTGATTGTCTTTTGAGATTGTGGTGGTGTTTGTTGTTACTTTCCTTTGCCGTATTGTGTTGTTGACTTCGTGGTTCGCTTGCCTTTACATTAGTGCTTCTCATGCTTTTGTATATATCCCTTTGGTTATGGACTCTTCTCTTGATGTGTTTCCTTTACTTATCCTTCTTTCGTGTTTTCCCTCATGCCATACCTGCTATTTCATCAAGAAAAAACATTATGTGTTCCTCATATCACTTTACTTTGAGATTATTTTCTCATTGGATCCTTCTGAGCATGGTGCGATGATCTCTTCTGATACCCTTTAAATGGTATACATGGTACTGTTAGACCAAAGATACGCTCTTGGTGGGCTTCGAATCTGATCACGAGACAGGCTCTCGGAGGGCACTTAACGTTTCACAGGATAGGCTCCCGGAGGGCACAGGTTAAACCAAAGATACGCTCTTGGTTGGCGTCGAAACTATTCGCGAGACAGGCTCTCGGAGGGCACTTAACGTTTCACAGGATAGGCTCCCGGAGGGCACAGGTTAGGCCAGAGATATACTCTTGGTTGGTGTCGATAACTGTTCACGAGACAGGCTCCCGGAGGGCGCTTAACGTTTCACAGGATAGGCTCCCGGAGGGCACAGGTTAAACCAAAGATACGCTCTTGGTTGGCGTCGAAAATGTTCGCGAGACAGGCTCTCGGAGGGCGCTTAACGTTTCACAGGATAGGCTCCTGGAGGGCGCAGATTAGACCAAAGATACGCTCCTGGTTGGCGTCGAAAACTGTTCACGAGACAGGCTCTCGGAGGGCGCTTAACGTTTCACAGGATAGGCTCCCGGAGGGCTCAGGTTAGACCAAAGATACGCTCCTGGTGGGCGTCGAAGCTGGTAGTTTGAAATCTACCTCAAGATACGCTCTTGGGGGCGTCGAATCTGGTAGTGTTTTTTCTACCTCAAGATACGCTCTTGGTGGCGTCGAATCTGGTAGGTTGCAAATCTACCTCAAGATACGCTCCTGGGGGCATCGAAATTCGTAGTTTTTGGAAACCACTCTCAAGATACGCTCTTGGTGCGTCGAAGGTCGTAGTGTAATAACTACTCTCAAGATACGCTCTTGGGGGCGTCGATGTTCGTAGTATGAACACTACTCTCAAGATACGCTCTTGGGGGCGTCGAAGTTCGTGGTTTTTGGAAACCACTCTCAAGATACGCTCTTGGGGGCGTCGAGGGTCGTAGTATGAATACTACTCTCAAGATACGCTCTTGGGGGCGTCGAAGGTCGTAGTATGGATACTACTCTCAAGATACGCTCTTGGGGGCGTCGAAGGTCGTAGTATGAATACTACTCTCAAGATACGCTCTTGGGGGCGTCGAGACTGTTGTTGACTTGAAGTCATATCTGTGTAAGGATAACATCATGATTATATCACCACATTCATTGGAAAATGCCTTTGAAGGAAAACCTACTCTTTTAAGAGTGCTCATGTTTTCTGTACATGTGGGGTGCCTTGGGTGGGTCAAGACACCCTTTGGAGGAAAATAAAGATAGTTGTAGAGTTGGAGGGACTTCGTGAGTTCTCCTTCTCAAAAGTTGTTTTAAAAACTTGGAAAGCTTGAACATGTAAAGTGCTAGATATGAAACTAAGGATATGGGGTGGTCACTTTGTCTGTTGCCATGTACTCCTTCAGGCCTCCATTGTGGATCATTTCCTCCACTTCTATCTTCAGCACCATGCAGTTGTTGGTTTGATGCCCCCAGGTCCCATGGTATTCACACCATCCCTGTGCATCCCTTCCTAGGAAGGCCTTGCCCTCCTCCCTGCATGTGGGTAGCTCCTGCTTGAGGTGCTTGTGGAAAATTTCTTCTATGCTCACTGTAAGGGGCGTGAATGTGAAGTTTACACCTCCTGCCAGTGTGTCAGTTTTTCTTCCTTTCTCCAAAACTTCATCCAGCTGCTCCACTTCTTTTGCAAATGCTTTGTCGAGCTTTTCCTTGAGCTCCCTCATCGTGCTCGTCATGACCATCTCATAGAGCCCCCCATAGGCCTCGAATGAGTTTTGATGCATGTTTCTAATAAATGCTCTGACGGTTTCTCCTCTTGTGATGTCCATGTTGGCACCATAACTGGAGAATCTCTGGAAATAGCTTGATATTGACTCCTGCGGCATTTGCTTGATATCATCGATGTGACGGAAGCCTCTTAAGATGGAGTTCCTTGTTCTCTTCCCCTCTTTGGTGTCTGGCTGCCAAGGTATGGTTGTCACCTTCACAACCTTGCTCTTGTGTCTCCTCCTAGGCACTGTTTGAAAAAACTGCCTGCTCAAACGGAGTACCACTCCATTCTTCATCTTTCCCTGCCTTTGCCTCCTTCTCCTCTTCTTTCTATCTTGGTTGGCTCCAACCATGACCACAGCCACTGTGTCTGTCCCGTGTGATCCACGTCTCATGGAGTTGACGTAGCACTGTCTTGCGGTGCGCTGATCACCCAGGACTTCTCCGACTCCATTCTCAGTGATGTACTTCAGCTTCTGGTGTACAGTGGATGGCACGATTTCATATGGGTTTATGGTTGTCCTTCCTAGGATCCCATTGTAGGCTCCCAGGCTTTCAACCACCAGGAAATTAACATTCACCTTCAGCTGTGTCCATCCTTGGCCCATGGTCACCGGCAGGGTTATCATTCCCAAGGGGTAGCTTGTTGCCCCTGAGAAGCCAACTAGAGGGAAGTTGACTGGTTTGATGTCTGCCTTGGTTTTCCCTATCTCTTCTAGAACTCTCAAGCTTAGGAGGTCAGCTGAGCTGCCCCCATCCACCAAAATTCTCTTTACATCAAAATTATCAATGTCTATTGTGATAACTAGAGCATCGTCATGTGGGAAGACGATGTGGCTCTTGTCCTTCTCTGAGAATTCGATCTTGATTTCTTCTCCTTCTCTTGGCCTTTTTCTCCACCTCGGCACTGAACCCAGCTTTGATGCGTAGACCTCCCTTGCATTAGCAGTTGGGCCACCTGAGGCTACTCCCCCGTGTATCATGTTTATGGTTCCTCTCTTGTTGGGTGGGGGGTTGTAGTCTACTTTGCCTTTGCCCTTGTCTCTGTGTGATGGCCCTAGCTGCATGCTGTTGCCCCCATGATCCACGAACTGCTTTAGGTCTCCCCTTTGGATGGCATTGTTGATGCTTAGCTTTAGGCTGAAGCATTCGTTCGTGTCGTGCCCGTAAGCTTCATGGTTGTCGCACCATCTATCCTTGTGATTCCCCACCATTGGGGCTCTCCACCTTGCAGGGGGTGACCAGAGCTTCTGGTTCCGCATCTCTTTGAGGACAGTAGCTGGAGTGGCGTTCAATGGGACGAACTTGATGACGTTTATTTCTCTGGGTTTTAGTGGTTCGCCCATTTGGTTTCTTTGCTGGGGCGGACGCCATTCCTGCTGCCTTGTGTGCTGAGGTGCCTGGGGTGGTTTGCCTTTGTTTGGCTTTGCATTGTCTTCCTTGGCTGCTTGAATCTTGGCTTTCTTACTTGCCCTGTGCCTCTCCAGGTCTATATGAGTTTTGACTCTTCCTGCAAGCTCCTCTAAGGTGCTTGCTGGCTTCTTGGCCATTTTTTCTGCCAGTGTGGACCCGAAGCGGCCTAGGTTTCTGATAAAGGCTCGTATTATCTCACCCTCTGTGATGTCGCCCTGGATGTCTGCGATATTTTGATTGAACCTAGTGTAGTAACTGGCCAGAGATTCATCATATTCTTGTTTCACATCATCGATGGAGCCTGTGCCTTTGAGGAGTTTCCTCTCCCCTAGATATCTCTGCAGGAACTTCGCCTTTAGCTGCTCCCATGAGTGGATGCTTTCAGAGGGTAGACTGAAGAACCAGTGTGAAGCCACCCCTGATAGGGTGTTTGGGAACAGGAATGCCTTGTATCTTTCATCAGTGGTCCTCCCAAATAGGGAGGCCTCATGCTGTTGGATGTGCTCTAGGGGGTCTCCCTTCCCATTGTACTTTGCAATTTGCACTGTGTGCAGGGAGTCTGGCACCCTGTTCATCTCCAGTTCCCTTGTGAAAGGGTGGTTTGTCTTGTCACTTAGACAATGCAAGCTTGTTTTCTTTGACTCATTCATCTTCCGGGTTATCATTGCTTCTATTTCCTCCGGAGTGATCAATATCGGTGTTGGGGTGTAATTCCTCTGATAGCCTCCATGGTTGTAGATAGGACTCGCCGAGATCCCTTGTCCGTATTGATACGGACTGTAGGTGTATCCTTGGTGTCCCTGCTGGGGTGCTTCATAGAATTCTTGCCTCCTTGGAGGTCTTGCTTGTCTGTCCTCCCCCAGTGGGGTGTAAGCCCTTGCGTTCTGCTGTTGCCTAGGAGGCACGAATTGTTGCCTTTCCTCTGGGGGTGGCTCCTGGTAGTATCTTCTTTGCTCCTCTCGCTGCCCTGCTCGAGGGTGCGAGTGGTGCCCTTCTGTTGGGATCTGTTCCTCTTCATGAGCTTCAGTGTGTGTCCCCAGGGTGTATGCCGGCCTTGCATATGTTGTGTGGGCGCGGTTTCCATCTCTTTGGGCCGGCATCCCATACGGGTACCCTTGAGGTTGCGCCTCATAATAATGCCCCTCAGGGGGTGCCGTGTGCTGGGACGGCACTCCCTGTTGTTCTCTCTCTCTCTGTGGCCTTCTTGCCCGAGGTGTGGAGGCTGTGGAGGACTCAGACCCAGCTGGGCGTGAGGGTCCTCCCTCCTGGTTGTTCTGTTGAGGAGGCTGTGGTATTTCTTGTGGTTCTGGTTGCATTGGCTGCTTCCCAGGGTTAGGCTGCCTTCCTGGGGGTATAGGCTCTCTCCTTCTCCCATTGCCCCCTGGTGGGCGGTGGTGCCTAGACACCCTGCTGTTCGTCATTGCTCGTGTTATAACTGTCCGAAGTCCGCAGACGGCGCCAAGTGTTAGGTTCCGGGATTTGGGTCAACAGGTGGTCAGCTCAAATCTCGTTCCTCACTGGAGGGGTGGATGATCTGATACTCTCGGGTTGCCCTGTCTTAGTTTGCGTCCTTCCTTCTGCCGCTTCTCTTCTCCTTGTGCCCTGCAGAAGGGGCAGTACCAGACACAGAGAGGGGGGGGGGGGGTGGTGCCTGGTGAACCCTCTCCGATGCCTAAGTCAGTGTCGTTTTTAGAGAGATAAAGCTAGAGAGATGTCAGAGCAAAATAATCCAAATTGCCCAGATGTCTAAATGAATTGTGAAGGTGGGGTATTTATAGGCAACGGTGTCATTAAGGTGGCTTAATGACATCGTTAACCTTTGAACACAATTAATTAACCTTTAAGCGCATAATTAAGATCTTAGGATACGGAGAAGGTAGGCGGAGTGAACCGAGTGTGGGAGTCCAAAAATGGTGCCGGGGCCCTTGGGGGGGAGGAGAAATCCGACCCCCAAGGGTAGGGGTTGGGTGAGGGCACCCAACCCCTCCTAGGGAGGATGGGGTTGGCCACCCCCTCCTAGGGAGGATGGGGTTGGCCAACCCCATCCCTCCTAGGAGAGATCGGGTTGGCCGACCCGATCTCTCCTAGGAGAGATCGGGTTGGCCGACCCGATCTCTCCTAGGAGAGATCGGGTTGGTCAACCCGATCTCTCCTAGGGGAGATCGGGTTGGCTGACCCGATCTCCCCTAGGGGAGGTCGGGTGTGGCCACCCAACCTCACCTAGGTGAGTTCACCTTGGCCGGACGAGCGCTTCGGCCTCGTCCGAGCCGTTGATGTTCTCGCGAAGTGTCCGGGTTGAAGTTTCGATTTACAATCGTTAATGGGATGATAAAAATACAACGGTTCGGAAGTCAACGGGTTCAAATTGGGTGTATATCCATCAAGGGAGACAATAATATTTTGAGAAAGAATTGCATACATCGAATATCTATTAAGATAGAATACGACAAATAATGATCCCTCAGCTATCTAACCAACCGACCGCCAGTAAACCGAGGGAAGGGGGTTCGTGAAAGAGTTCACAGTACCGTCGTCTTCAATCCAAATAGATCAGTCTCTTTAAAAACGATTTTATTCGAAAATTATTGAAACGGGAACTTTGAAATAAGCATACCCGATCTTGGCTTTCCCAAGGCCCTTTCGTATTTAAAAATGTTTCGATTAACTTACGCATGCCTATATAATTCTACTTCACTAGTAAATTATCATAGCAAGCCAAAAATTCATCAACCAAACCATACATCAAGCATGCGCATCATGCGTCTAATGTTCCGAGGAACTCATGCTAGCACACACAATTCTACCTTCCAAGTAAACTATCACATGCAGCTACATCCTTAACATTCAGGCATACGTGTCATACATGAACACTTCCACATCAATCATGCATATTCGGCGACTGGCTTTCGTTTTTAAAACATTTAAAATATTAGGGGCTGACTTGCAATTCATGCTCACAATTAATCATGCGTGTTTCTTGACATGAATCCTAGACAATCACAACCATCACAACATGTCTATCCTAATACACAAACCATATATTTAACTAAGGCTCCGCCCCCAACATCCAGCTAGCTTGACATAGTCAAGACAATAGTTCTAATAAATATATGTAATAAAAAGTAAACAATTGCAGTTCAGCCCTCTAATCAATCAAGTCCCGAAATCATGCATTTCCGAGATCCATCCCCATAGTCGAAACAAGGCATTAAGGTTTAATAAAAAAACGTGAAAGTTTTAAACCTTCGAGCACTGTGTAGACTAATTAAAGTTCAAAAACATTTGGATTTTAAATCATGACCATCCCGTTTTATTAATTGACTTGAATTCGATTTTGAAAATCCGGTTCGGTTCAGTCAATTTTGAATTAATCTGGTTCGGTCCGATTCAAAAAATTCGGTCCGGTTCAGTCCGGATTTTGTATAAAATATGGTTCGGTCCGAACCGGTTTAATAAAATAGGAGTTCGGTTCGGTTCAACACAAAAACCGGTTCGGTTAGGTTCACTTAGTTACCCCGGTTCGACCCAACCCAGCTAGGTCGAACCAATTAAGAAAACCCGGTTTGGTTTTATCCTATCCGGTTTAGCAATTGGACCGGCCCAATAATCACATAGTGTTGGGCCGAAATAATCTTATGGGCTATATAGAGTTTTAAAGTCCACTAAAAACTTAACTTAGTCTCCAAGAAATATTAACTATATAAAATAATTTCCAATATTGCAAATATATATATATATTTCGGCACACACAATGAACATATATATATTTATTAGATTCTATATATAAGAAAAAATCAATCAACAATATATATATATATATGCAAATTTCGGCACACCTATATATATATTGTTGAGATCGTTTCCCTTGGGATATCTCGAACTGCTTTTCAGGGGCATGGATCCTCGATGCACGAACTAACTTTGGCTCCCACCTCGATCATCAAGCTGACTTTGATCTCTGTTTCCGCCTTCTAAACGCCGGGTCCTGCAGAGCAGGCGATTACCAGCATGGAGAGGAGGGGGGGGGGGTGGTGCTGGTTGTGCCCTGTCCGATGCTAAAATCAGTATTTTAGAGAGTTAAAGTTCTAGAGAGAGGTCAGAGCACATATAGCCAATTCTCCAGAGTTTCGAGTTAATTCATTCAAATGGGAGATCTAGGCCCCTACTTATAGGAGACCTGAGAACTGTGCCTGGTTTGATGCCGGTTTACAGGAAAACGCTTACCGACATCGAGATTGGCTACATGCACGCTAACTTCACGTACATAGTAAAAACAAGGGTACACGCACAGTATTATTCGGTAATCCGGACCCTCGGATTGCCTTATGGCAATCCGGAGGTCCCCGGTCCGGGTGCGACGCGCATCCGGACCGTTTTGACCCGGGATGACTGCAGGAAGGTCCATTTTATGATTCTAGCGTGTTTGCGAGGTCCGAAACGTAAATATGAACCCAAATTGGATAGATATCCAACACTTGCTCCCGAGTCAAGTAATGGTTCAAAACCTATGCTTGACTCTATTTACGATAGGATATTCGTCCAATTTAGGTCCGACACTGACCTTAGGGGTGACCTGTTTGTCAATCGAGTGCGCGGAGCACAGATTAGTCCATCTTTATTTTTCCGAAGTACGTACATAATCTATTCAAAGGGTTAGCGTAATAGACGGTATACATATAACAATGTGCAATTAACGAATTATTCATAATAACATGCAATAGACGGAATACTTGTGATACTAAGTAATCACACAACGCGTTGTCATCTTGGTACGTGACGTGAACATGCAACATGATGTTACATTGAGATGATAACATAGTACATGGATGACTTAATCGCGTAATAAGCAAAATACTTAGAGCAATATAAAAATAGAGAGTATGCTTGTCAACATGAAGTATGATATAAACATAGAACATGATATGAGCACGTATATGTTGTAAATATGTGACATGATGTAAACATGAAATTCATACTTAGATTATAAAAATAATCATATATCAATCATAAGTTAATCATCATGTACATATAAAAATGATAACATGCATAATAGTCTATACGTACGCAACATTCGATAATGATCGTACGTATCGTGTCATGCAACATTAAGGAGCATGTATGTAATGCAAGCATAGGAGAGATGTAAATATGCTCATACATGATACTAGGGACTTGTGCAAAAATAGATATTTGTTTAGTCCTTAGCACATGGTGTAGACACTATTAATGAGAATTAGGAGAGAGAGTAGTCATTAACTTACATCCTCCCTTGATAATTTTCCAAGAAGCTGTCCTTGCTTGTTGAAGAAGGAGCTCATGGAGGTGTGAATTTGGAGTGGTCACATCATATTTGACATCGATCAAGGTTTAATCCGGGCAAGGAGGAAATCACGACGACACGTGAGAAGGAAGGGGCGGCACGTGGAGTTGCAGAGGCGGCGCGTGGATCTCCGGGGCGGCGCGTGAGTTTCCGGGTGGCGGCGAGTAACAATTCGGACTTGCTTCGTGTTGGTGAATCCAATTCCGTAAATGGCTGGACATTTTGTGACTTCATTTGGCCTTGATTTAATCTTGAAATCACTATGTACCTAGTTACCTTAACATGCATACAAGGTGTTTGATAAAATGCATTAGAATACTTAGTCCCCAAATCGGCCAAAATTTTTCTAAGTGCTGAAAATTTTAAAAAAGTGCAAATGAATCGTTACACTTCCCTTATGCATGGTGTTCATTGCCGACATGTTGCCCCATGTCTTAGCTGTTGTTTTAGTATGCTCGATATTGATGATCGGTAGTTGTACGTACATGGCCGTCAATGGTTGTATGTTGGTGATGATAGCTTAGGCAATGTATGTTGAGCATCGTGTATAGATTGTCGGTCATTGTCTGCAAACATGCTAAAACACTTAGAAAATATTTCAATAATATCTAGTGCTTGTTACCATTGATGTCGTTGTAACATTCTTGTCGATCGCCGGCATAGAAACACTTAGAAAATAATTCGTAGTAGTTGGTGTTTGCCACTTGATGTACGTTATCCGTCGTCATGCTAGTATATTTGGAGAATGCTCCTAGATAGTTGATTCCATGCCGCCCACTGTATGTCGACACCTTTTCGTACATAGATATTTGATAGTATGCTGACAGCTTGTAATATGTTGACTGTCATCCTGAGCAAAACACTTAGAAAATATTTCACCCTTGTGATCATGTGCACTGCGAGCATGAGCTTGATGTAGACATGTAAGTCAATGAGTTGAGAGGTTTGCCCCCCTTGCATGATAGTTGATACTTGTTGCATGAAGACTATTAAGTCATTGCGTACGTAGTTTTCTCACATGGAGCGTTCATTGCATAGATGTTTGCATAAGTGTTTGATGCGTGCTTGTGCACTGATTGGATTGTCGGTTGTACCTTTCAGGATATCACATCTCACTGTCATCTTTACATACTTAGCCTTCTCACAGCTGCTAATATGAGCAAGTCTTCTATCCCCATTCCGAGAGTGACGTTATGTTCAGATACCGACGCAAAGTTAGACACTAATGACCTTTGTAACCTTGTTTGTATCATACTTGTAGATTGGTTTATTGGGAAGAGCTCTTCCTTGCACGTGGCATCTACACGTAGCACCCCTCCTTCCGACAAGTCCGCTTCATCGGTTGTTCTTGCTGCCCCTTGATTTCCGGATACGGTCGCGGGAAGGGTCTCATGAGTAAGATATTTTCTTTGACACTCTTTCTTATTTCCTTGAATTATCACTTTCACTGCCTTATCTTTTTGATAATTCAGCTCGTTCTTCTGCATTTGATGTTCCCGTTACTGATTCCCAACTTCCCACCAAGCGATCTAATACGGGGACGCATGACTCGAGCGATCCTAAGCGTGCTAAGACAAGTGCTACCTGTTAGGTTATAAAGTCTAGGTCAACGGGTCGTCAATCTAGAATTTATCTCCCACTAATGAAATGTCAGGTTCAGTGCTCCTAGGACTAGTCGTTCTGATCCGTGCCCTTACACTCCCTTGGGGTAGTCGTTCTGATCCCTGCCCTTATACTCTCTTGGGGTAGTCGTTCTGATATGTGTCCTTCTCTTCTCTCCTTCTGACCTCCTTTCCTTCTCTCCTTCTGACCTCCTTTCCTTTTCTCCTTCTGACCTCCTTTCCTTCTCTCCTTCTGACCTCCTGAGGCTTGTACTTCTTACCCCTGGGGCTTGTCCTACTGCTCTATGCTCTTCTGCTTCCTTGGTTCTCTTCTCCTTGCCACCCTGCAAGAGGGGCAATACCAGGCACAGAGGGGGGGTGGTGCCTGATGAACCCTCTCCGATGCCTAAGTCAGTACGGTTTTAGAGAGATAAAGCTAGAGAGATGTCAGAGCAAAATTGTGCAACTTGCCAAGATGTCCGAATGAATAGTGGAGGTGGGGTATTTATAGGCAACGGTGTCATTAAGGTGGCTTAATGACATCGTTAACCTTTAAACACAGTTAATTAACCTTTAAGCGCATAATTAAGACCTTAGGATTCGGAGAAGGTAGGCGGAGTGGACCGAGTGTGGGAGTCCGAAAATGGTGCCGGGGCCCTTGGGGGGAGGAGAAATCTGACCCCCAGGGGTAGGGGTTGGGTGAGGGCACCCAACCCCTCCTAGGGAGGATGGGGTTGGCCAACCCCATCCCCCCTAGGGGAGATCGGGTTGACCGACCCGATCTCTCCTAGGAGAGATCGGGTTGGCTGACCCGATCTCTCCTAGGAGAGATCGGGTTGGTCCACCCGATCTCCCCTAGGGGAGATCGGGTTGGCTGACCCGATCTCCCCTAGGGGAGGTCGGGTGTGGCCACCCAACCTCACCTAGGCGAGTCTGACTCGGCCGGACGAGCGCTTCGGCCTCGTCCGAGCCGTTGGTGTTTTCGCGAAGGGTTCGGGTTGAAGTTTCGATTTACAATCATTAACGGGGTGATAAAAATAAAGCGATTCGGAAGTCAACGGGTTCAAATTGGGCGTATATCCATCACATGCCCCCGAGTCAACCAATGGCCTAACCCTTGATTGACTCTATTTTAGGATGGTATGACACGCGCAATTTGAAACCGGGGTTTTACCTTTCGTCTGAATACTTACTTACCCATGGATGCATGCCTTTGACTCTGCCCCCTGCCTTATGAGATAGAGGAATTGTAAACGTCAGAGTAGCACGGACGTGTGCCTAAGCACGCGTCCGTCTGAGGTGGGAGTAATAAATCTATCTTTGCTACAGGCGTATACTCAAAAAATACATGCTCGCATAGGAATGCAATACGGATACACCTAAGTGACTCATGTTTCAATTTCATGCCGGGACTTGTCTAAGTGAAGGAAAATTTAATTTTGGTCCGAAATTTTTCTAACTATGGGATACTGGAAAATACACCTAGGATGTTAACTAGGAGTGAACATGGACATATCATGAACATGAGGATGTGTACTAGCATACATGCAAGTAGGAACATAAGGATGGGAGTGAGTAGAGACATGATGCGATTGTAGTCATGAATGTATGCATGAATATATGGCGGCCATGTGCATGGACGTCTAAATGTTTGAACACATGGGAGTGTGTATGTGGGCATGCATATGAGTGCAAGCATGAACATGTATGTATGGATGGGCGGGTTGTGAGTATGAGCATGAGTGATGACATTGATGTACCTGTAGATGTTAATCATGAATATGAGCATAAGTGCAAAGGTGAGAGCATAGACCTCTCCTTTACTCGAGGGTGGGAACTCTGCCACTCAATGGGACACAACGTTCCGCCTCCCTCGTACTAGCGTGAGCATTGTCCATTAACCTCGACCTTCGGCATGTGTATCATTTTTCTTTCATCCGTTGGAGCATGCGTATAGCTCTTGACCTTTACCCTGCAATTTGTTCCCCATAAAAGTGGGGGTGAAAATTCTTACAAGCTTTCTTCTTACCGCCGCGAGCGAAGGGGTCTATTGACATGTGTTAAGGGTTGACCCTTCCTTCGGATGTGTTGGAGCGTTGCTCCATTTGGGGAAACTAAAAGTTCGCCATCTTCCCTTGGTGTTAAGGTTGCCCCCTTAGTAGGCGTATCTCGCCCCTCCATGAGTAAGGGTCGATCTTTGCGTTGGTTGCTCATATAGATGACTCATTTTTGGGGAGCTTTCTTCTTCAGACAAGGAGACCGTTGAATCGGATGAGAGGGAAGAACCCTCTAGTTCTGCTTATCAGGCCAAGAATTTTTCTAAGTCAGGGTTGGCTGCTAATGCTTCCAGTATGTTCTTTTTCCCCTCTCTTTTCTTTGTGATATATTTATGATTGTTCTCATGCTGCTTCCTTCTTGTTGTTAGAGCGTTCTTCCCTGGTTACCATATGGTTCTTGTGGTGGGTGAGAGTTCAAGTCAATCTAAATCCAAGGCACGGAAACCTGACTCTGAGGTCGGGCCCTCGGCTGCCAAGGAGAAGGAAACCGCGAGAGGCTCTCCTTCAAGTGCCCCCTTGCTGACTCCCTCCCATGATAAGGAGGTAGTGGTTGAAGAGGCGCCCTCTTTGCTTGACAAAAGGGAACGACCTGTGGCTGGCGATGGGGTGATCATAGGTCTTGATGTCTCTTCTCTATCCCCTGCCCCCCAGCCGAGGGGCCGAGTCTCAAGTTTATTTCATCTTCATATGGATTTGACGACTTTTGAAGGTGTCTTTGTCTTTCCTATGGGTTATGTTATTAACCCCTGCGTTGAAGATTTTTCTTTTGGTGACGGGTGTGATCATCATCCTACATTGAGGTTCCCCTCTCTTGCCATGGCTCTGATTAAGATAGCAAATTCTTGCTTTGGAGTTTGGTGGAGACTGCTCTTGAATTAGCCTCTACTAGTGTCGTAGTTGTGATCGTTGTGGGGATCGTTTTGTTATATGCCCTCAATAGTGCTTGTCGTGATTCTTTGCTTCATGGTTGATTTCGTGAGATATGGAGGTTGTCTTCATATAAGTCCCTACCTTTGATGAGCGTATGAAGGGTGTTGTTTTTCCTTTTTCTTGAACCTCCTCCTAAGGCTAGGCGTAGCCTTTTGATGTTCGTGGTCGGGATGGTGTCTTTACAATGCATGTCTTTGACAGATGTTTTATGATGTGCTGCCATGATAATCACTTCGAGGTATGTGGACATGATAGCCACTTCCTGATGTGTCGGAGTGATAGCCCTTCTGTAGTGTGTGGACATGATAGCCAGTTCAGGGTATGTGGACATGATAGCCACTTCAAGGTATGTGGACATGATAGCCACTTCAAGATATGTGGACATGATAGCCACTTCAGGGTATGTGGACATGATAGCCACTTCAGGGTATGTGGACATGATAGCCACTTCAGGGTATGTGGACATGATAGCCACATCACGATGTATGGAGTTGTGCTTTAGTATTCCTTTCTCGTTGGAGAGCCTTTATTGCTATAGTTGCCTTTTGTGTAGGCTATGTTTGTTGGGTTAGGTCCCGATGTCTCGTCTTGTCGGATGTTGTATCTTTTACGCTCTTTAGATGTCTCCTTCATGAGTTGTGCTTGACGATGTTCAAGTCTGATACGAGCATAGGTCACGCGAGGGCGACATGTATGACAATAATATTTGTCGGAGGTTGATTTGTGTGACTTGTAAGGCAATTCTCTTCTTGATGGGTCGAGCTTATTTTGAGAGCTTTGACCTTCGGATTTCATGTCTTTGCTATCCTTCTTGGTGGTGTTGGGTTCCTTTGAGATACTTCTCTTGACTTGTGATATGGGTGGTAGTATAACTCGTTACTTTTCATGATAACCTCTTGTGCTTCTGTATATGATCCTTTGGTCATGGACTTCTCCTTTGAATATGCTTTCCTTTCTTTATCTTTCTTTTGTGCTTTCCTTCACATCATACCTGCTATCTCATCATGAAAAAACATTATGTGTTCTTTATACAACTTTACTTTGCAATTATTTTCTCATGGGATCCTTCTCAGTATGGTGTGATGATCTCTTCTGATACCCCTTACACGGTATACGTTGTACTGTTAGACCAAAGATACGCTCTTGGTGGGCGTCGAAATCTGTTCACGAGACAGGCTCTCGGACGGCACTTAACGTTTCACAGGATAGGCTCCTGGAGGGCACAGGTTAGTCCACCGATACGTTCTTGACGGGTGTCAAAATCTGTTCACGAGACAGGCTCTCGGACGGCACTTAACGTTTCACAGGATAGGCTCCCGGAGGGCTCAGGTTAGACCAAAGATACGCTCCTGGTGGGCGTCGAACTGGTAGTTTGAAATCTACCTCAAGATACGCTCTTGGGGGCGTCGAACTGGTAGTGTTTTTTCTACCTCAAGATACGCTCTTGGGGGCGTCGAATCTGGTAGGTTGCAAATCTACCTCAAGATACGCTCCTGGGGGCGTCGAAATTCGTAGTTTTTGGAAACCACTCTCAAGATACGCTCTTGGTGCGTCGAAGGTCGTAGTGTATAAACTACTCTCAAGATACGCTCTTGGGGGCGTCGAAGGTCGTAGTATGAACACTACTCTCAAGATACGCTCTTGGGGGCGTCGAAATTCGTAGTTTTTGGAAACCACTCTCAAGATACGCTCTTGGTGCGTCGAAGGTCGTAGTGTATAAACTACTCTCAAGATACGCTCTTGGGGGCGTCGAAGGTCGTAGTATGAACACTACTCTCAAGATACGCTCTTGGGGGCGTCGAAGATCGTAGTATAAAAACTACTCTCAAGATACGCTCTTGGGGGCGTCGAATCTGTTCGCGGGATAGGCTCCCGGAGGGCACAGGGTTCGTAGTTTTAGAACTACTCTCAAGATACGCTCTTGGGGGCGTCGAATGTGTTCGCGGGATTGGCTCCCGGAGGGCTCATAATATTACCTTATCTTGTGTCCCTTCTCATGTATGGTGCATTTTTGGTATGCTTTTCGAGTCTTTACTTGACTTCTCCTTCTACGATATTGCCTGTTACCACGCTTTTTCTTCAATGTGGGAAATCACCTTTCGAGGGCGATGTTTGTGTGTTGCCAACTTAGGACGAGTTCGTATAGGGAGTTGAGGATGCTTTCCTCTATGTGACCTCTTCTAGGAGAAGTGGTATCGCATGTTATTGTGATCTTCTGCCTCTAATCTCTTCTTTTATACTTAGGTGGACTACCAAGCACTTATTCGTTTGGTGCCCCCCAAGTTGCTTGGTGGTCACACCGCCTTTCATATTTGGCCGTTGAAGGCCCCTCGTTCATTTTCTTGGTTGGGTACCCCTTATGCTCGGGGCTCCCTTGTCTGCTTCTTTGAATGCGATGAGTGTCCCTTGTAGGGTTTACTCTTTCTCATGCTTGCTTGTTTCAGTCATAGGCATGGTTTGAATGATGCCTTTGTCGGATGTGTCTTTTGAAGTTGGGTGGAAGAGCTTTTGCTTTGGGTGGGTGGTGGTGGATTTCATTCTCTTGATAACTAGGATGTGGCATTGTTTGTATCCTAGGGGTGCTTGTAAATTTTTCCCCCCTTTCCTTGTGTAGGTTGAAGAGCTCTCTCATAGAATGGTGTCTTGAGTTGTTAATCTCGTAGGCGTGTTTCAGACTAGTCAATCTGATCCATGCTCTTTGCTCGTGCATGGGGGTGTGGGGGTCTGACCGGGCTGTATCTTCTTGGAGTGTTGTGGCACTTAGAGTGCCTTGCCTTTTCCTTCACATTGGAGTATTCTTCAATGCCTTTGGGGAGTGTCACATTGGTCATGTTCCTCCCACCTTGAATCTTGGTTATAGACTTCTTTTGAATTAGGACTTGAACCTAAAAAGGACGTTTTCCTTTAGGTTCGCCGGTGATGTTCCCTGATTTTCCATGGGTTTGCCCTCGTATTGGCTATTCCTTGTTGGATAACTTCATTAGAGGCTGCATTTGTATTGCGTACGTATACGTGTTTGAGGTGTGTTGAGCTGACAAGTCTCTCCTTTTTTGTTTTGTCATAACCTTCATTCATCATGTATTCGGCGTATGGCCTTAGAGGTGGGATATTTTTCTAGTGCCCCTTTTATCGGGGTTCTCCTCTTGATGGGATGCCAGAGTCAAATGTCTTATCATTTGCAGACAAGGTGGTTGATCGGGATGTGCGTCTAGTGTGAGGGTCGATCTTGAAACCTTACTCCCAAGCTTTAGAGCTCTTCTTTGGTTGATCTTGTAGAACTATTATCCTGCCCTAAGGCTCTTGGTAGGAGATGTATCTCCTTTTTCACACTCTAGTTCTTGCACTATCTCTTTTGCTAAACTTGCATCTTTAGAGTTTCTCTCTTGGTGCATGACTTCAATGACAGGATTTTCTACCGATGTTTATTCTATTAGGACTTGTATCCTTGGTTGCCTTCCTTTCTTGTGAGATGGCGAATGAGTGTTTGTGAACACTCCAATGTGTCGTACTTGGTAGAGGTATGCGCCTAATCTTTATGGCGCTGTCTTGAATCTTCGTGTACCTATCTCTGATGAACATGTTATTCATTACATATATAGTACGGAGTCCAAGGATCTCCGGGTTAGGATCATAGTTTGAGAACAGAGATATAGTCATCTATTAGATAACATCTTTATCTACGGAGTTTATTTTTGCAAGGATAAATGCAAGGATACTTGTAAGGATACTTGTAAGGATATGTGTTCCATCCTTTTCCTGGTTCATTTGCAGTGCCGTGTCCCTAATGGGTGTGTTGATGTTCTGACCACCTTTACTAGTAGGGGGTCCCTTGATATTAGGTATGCCTAACTCTTCTCTAGTATCATCAATGGTTGGTCATGGGAGATGTCTGACGGACTCCCTTCATGTACTATGGTTCTCTTCATGTCAAAGTTGGTGATTCCCTCTCTTATGACTAATATATCATTGTGTGGAAATACTATGTTTTCCATATCCCTTTTTAAAAGCTTGATGATGGTGTCACCGTTCTTCCTTTGCTAGGCTTGGTGTCCTTGAGGGTTTTTGATGGAAGTGTATTCCATTACCTTGGATGAGCTTTCTAAGTGTAGTTGTGTCTCCTGGCTATTTTGTGAAATCATAAAGATCCGCTGGAGGTGTTTGCCTTTGATGGTGGGCGTTACCCATGTGATATGGTTTCCTCCATTTTTTGAGGGATGTGTTCGCGGCTACCCCCTCTTGTGCTAATGGGCGTTTGTGGGGAGGGCATGTTGTGACTGGTGCCCCCCTTGCATACCAATGCCAGATGGGATCCTTTGACGGGCTTGGCCCTAGGATGCTTAGTGGACGGTTGTAGTAGGGGTAATCCTTCATGGTAGTTCCTCTATAGGATGTTGGGAGTGCTCAACTTATTTTTGTAAGTGAGCTTTCCATCTTGTGATCTTTCCCAGAAACTTGACCTTATAGGTGTTCTTTGGGATTGAGGAATCTGTTGCTTGTGCATCTCTTGATTGTCGACGGCCTTTTACTGATTCTTCTAGTGGTCCACCTGTGTATATATATATCACGGAGCCCGAAGGCGTCCGGTATGGTCATTCTTGGAAAACATGTTGATGTTAAGTATCATAATCTACTCCTTTTAGGGAGTTGACTTGTTATGCAGTTAAATTAAATAAGAGGATATGGGTGTGGGGTGTTGAAATCCCCTGCTTCCTTGGTAATGTAACTGTCTTCCTCCATTAGTCTGTGTGTATTCCTTCCACTTGAGGAATATGAGGTCGCATCCTTGCAAGGCAGACTAGGTGGAGGTGTATCCTTCATGTATGCTATGTGCGGTCTCACTCTACTATGTCTCTCCATGAGACTTCCCATTGTAGTAGCTATGTGCTGACGTGGTGTGGTACTCTATTAGTTCCCTGTTCAAATCCTTGTCTTTTCAACTCCTCCTCTGTCCTAGGAGGACGTGTGCCAAGGGTTGTCATGCACAAGGGGTTTGGACCTGTCGTGCTGTATCATGGGTAGGTGGTTGCTTTATTGTGTTGTTGGGACTATGTCCCTCCCTTTGAGCTTTCCTTGGTATGTCCCTTAGGCATGTCTGTGGTGATACGGACTGTATGTGTACATTGCCATGGTTGATGTTGGAACTCCTATATCCTTGTTGGTCTGTCATGTATGTCTTCCCTTAGTGCGGTGTATGTCCCTGTTGGGGTACTTGGTGGAATTCTTGCCTCCTTTGAGGTCTTGGCTGTCTGTCTGCTCCCAGTGGGGTGTAGGCCCTGGCGTCCTGTTGTTGCCTAGGAGGCACAAATTGCTGCCTTCCCTCTGGGAGTGGCCCTTGGTTATCTCTCATTTGTTCTTCTCGCTGTCTTGTTCGAGGGTGCGAGTGGTGTTCTTCTTCTGGGTCTTGTTCTTCCTCATGAACTTCTTCTTCTTCAACTCCAGCTTGCGACAAGGAAAAAGGAGTTGTTGGATGCACGACGGTATCTTCTGCCCCCCGGTCGAGGGATCGGCCCGCGGAGGATTGCTCTTCTTCTCAAGGTATAAGATAAATACTTAGCTTTGACCTTGTCTGGATGTTTAACACTTAGTTTTTTTTTTTTTCTTTTTTTGCAGTGATTCCAGCTTTGAAGCGTGATCACCTACTTCGTCCCTTGGAGGGTGATGTATCTGGTAATGCATGGAAACCTCTTGGTGAGGGTGGCCTCCGCTTTCCTAAGGATGTGAAGCTTAGTATGCCGGAAGTTGGAGTCCGTGTGTTGCACAGGAGTGTGCCCCCGGGCGATCGACGCTCCTGTCCAACGACTGATGAAGAAGCCGAGGAATGCGTTGAACATGCTTTGGCCTGCTTTGCCCCTGTAAGTTAGTAGGTTCCGTTTCTTGATTGCTTTATGTGTCATATTTCTTTGTTGTGTAATGCTTACATACTTGTCTACTTGTTATGATTCTCAGGTTGTGTCTCAGATAGTTAACGCGTCGTCTAATGTTGTGGAGCTTGTAAGTGCTAAGTGGGCTGCCGTTAGCAAATGCAATCCCGCCAGTCTTGAAGTTGCACGTTCTAAAGAGAAGGTGTGTGCACTTGGTTTGAAGATTACTGATTCTGAAGCCAAGTATCAAGTGTTAGAGACTCAAATTTCTGATCTTGAAGCTGAGATGATTGCGCTTGAGAAGCTGATTTCTGACGATATCACAGTTCGAGAGGCTGCCTTGATTGTTGCGCGTGAGGAACATCATGCACTCGGAGTTGAAGCAGGTTTTGCCAAGTATTTGGATACTCCTGCCTTTAGTCTTGCAGTTAAGGAGAATTCCGACGAGATGATGAAAAAACGTGCTGAGGACTATTTCCGCCGTGTGAGCGCACTTGCCCCCAACTTTCCCTTTGGTGAGCTTGGGCCTTGTTCTAAATATGCCGTTAACTATCTCAATGCATTTCGTGCTTTGGGGCTTGACGTAGCCAACTATGATGTGATTGATGACGGAGAATGAGGCATTGATGTTGTTGTTACGTCCCTTGAGTTTATGGAAGTTGCATCTCAACTTTCTGGAGATAGTGGTACTTCTCATGTGGCATCGGGTTGATGTTATGTTGAGGCTTTTTTCCCAACCTTCGCTTATGCATTTGCTTGCATGTTATTTTGTCACTTGGACCTGTTTTCAAAAATAATAAACACGTGATAACTTGCTAGTAATAATTCATACCTTGAGTTATCTTTGTTGTTCGTATGTATTGGACTTGCATGATGAGATTGATCTCCTTGTTATAGTGGATAAACATCTGATATTGCGACTTGCGCATTGTAGGGTGTTATTAGCGCCCCTCTTGGAAAACTTTCCAAGGCATGGCATGATATGTACATTTGGTACTTGTAGCATTGTAGATAGTAATGTACTCGGCACGGGCACTTGGCACTTGGCACTCGGCACTGGCACTTGACATGTAGCAGTGTCATCTTGACGAAGCAAGATTTAAGTTTATGACGTCTCTTAGTTCCACTCTAAGGCGACGTTGTACAAGACTCGACTTGTAAGTTTAATGAGTTTTTCTAACAGGGTGCGCTCCTGCTAGCGTTTTTGAGTGAAGCCTGCCCACTTAAGGTATAGGTCTTCGTTATGTCTGCATCCTCAAGAGGATATGCATAGTTTGAGTATACATGAAGCTATCCTATCAAGGAATGTATCTTCATGGCGTATGAACACTTAAGAGGGATATACATACTTTATAGATGGGGTGATTAGTCCCACCTAAATGCCGCATCCTGGTTTGTATGCAGGGAATGGTTATGAACATGAGGATTTGCCTCTACGAGGATTTCACAGCATGCCATTTTTAGAAGTAAGCATGGGGTTTGCCCTTACAAAGAGGATGTCGCAGCATGCTACTTTGATAAATGTGAACATGAGGTTTGCCCTTGCAAAGAGGATGTCGCAGCATGTCACTTTTGATAATAAATCTTGGTGTTTATCCAAGATATTGCTTGTTGTTGACGCCTTTGGAGTAGTCGTAATTTTGAGTAGAGAATTTATATAAGTCCCTATTTGTAGATAATCCGCAAGTTGTCATTGTGACATATAAATTGACTGTGCACATAGCGCGATGGCTTTGTGTTGCCGACATCTTCATGAGATAAACGTCGTTATAGATGGAGAAGTAAACTCCTTTTTGGTGTAGATAATAGATATGTTGGCGTTGTATGCTGTAAGTTCCTCGTTACACATAGTTTTTAGCTTGTATTGTTGATAATAATCTTCTTGATGCCGCTTAATATGATTTGTAAAATGAATTGAGTTGTTGATTTGAGTAATATTCTCGTTGTTTGTAACTTGGTGTTAATCCAAAGTAGAATGCGTATTATAGAGATATAATAGATGTACCTACGAAAGTAGATTAATCTTCATTAGAATTTGATTATGCGTACAATCGCTTACAGGAAGGCGTCTACTAATCGCACTTTCCGAGATATTTCTAAGTACAAATATGTTGACAAAGATGTAAAGACAGAAAAAAAAGGGGAAAGTCTATCTCCCTCTGAGATGTTTCAGTAGAGGGCGAGCATCGTTCCTTGCGATATAGCTTCCCAAAGCTCCATGTGCAATAAACTCCTCGATCTCCATTCTCAAAGTTAAGCAACTGTTAGTATGGTTCCCCCATGTTTGGTGGTATCGGCACCAATCTTCCACATTTCTACCTAGGAAGGCAGTCATCGGCTCATGTGGACCTGGAAGCTTGTTTTCCAAGAGCTTAATGTATATCTCTTCGACCTCCGTGTTCAAGGGGGTGAAGATGTCAGGGTATTCGACACTTGAGCTTCCTGGTTTTCATGAAGTCTGAGCTTCATGATTCGAGCTGAGAGGTGTACCCCATCCCAGCTCGCGTTCACAAGAGATTGCAGTTTCCAACTTATCTTTAAGGCAAGCCATCGTCCTAGTTGTACGCCATCCATATATTCTTCCAAACAGCAAAAACGTTGGCGCGTTCATGTTCAAGTAAAACGCGGTGATGAATTCTTTTTTGGTTTCCCTTAGTGCAGCTGCGTTCTGGGCGAACCTCCTGAAGTAAGCTGTGATGGATTCTTCTTGTCCTTGTCTAACATCTAGGACGCTTTGTCTTGTTGGGAAGAGCGTCCTATCAAGTCCTGCTCTTGGTGTTACCTCACTTTTCCTTTCATCATCATCATTTGAGGCGAACAACTTTCTTTTTACACCAACTTCTATCATGGCAATGGACACTTGCTTCATCTTCCTTAGAGCATTGACATAGCACTTCTGTGCAGCTGTTTGGTCACCCAGCACCTTGCCAATCCAATGAGGAGTTAGTAATTTCATCCCATGGTGGGCCGTGGATGGCACAATGTCATGTGGGTTGATTGTCGTTCTTCCTAGGATGCCATTGTATGCTCCTAGGGTGTTCACCACCACAAACGTGACATTGATATGAAGTGCCTTCCAACCTTCTCCTAAGATGACTGGCAGTGTGATCATACCCAATGGGTACGTTGCAGCTCCCGCAAAACTGACTAGCGGGAGTGTACTCGGCGAAAGATCGGCTTCGATTTTTCCCAATTTCTTGAGAACTTCTACGTGCAATAAATCTGCGGCACTTCCACCATCCACCAATATCCTCCGCACATCATATCCATTGACATCCATCGTAATGACAAGAGCATCATCGTGGGGGTAGACTATGTGCTTCTTGTCAGCGTTTGAGAACGGGATGATCACGTCTTTCTTCTCCGGTTGGCGTCTTTTCCCATACTTGGGCAAAACTTGCAGTTGTGCAGCATAGACATCACGAGCATTAGAAATGATTCCTCCTGCAGCTTGTCCTCCATGAATCACATTGATGACGCCACGCTTCGCCGGAGGCGGATTGGCGTCCATTTTCTTCTTTCCCTTGTTCATCTTCTTGGATGGCTCAGCATGGTTCTTCTTCTGGCGCTTGTCGCCTTGATCTACATATTGCTTGAGCTCTCCCTTGAGGATGAAATTGTTTACACGGAATCTTAGGCTGACACAGCTGTCCGTCTCGTGGCCATAGACTTCATGGTTCTCGCACCATTTGTCTTCTTGCTTTCCAAGTGGACTTTTTCGGAAGTTTGTCGGCTCCCTCCACATGTTGTCTTCCTTCATCTTTTTCAGAATCACGGAGAGTGGTGCATTCAAAGGAACGCAGTCTGCCAAGTTTACTTCCTTCGGTCTTTGGAACTCCGTCTGGAACGGCCTCTTTTGCGGCAGGAACTGCCTTGGTTGTTGCGAACGTTGTTGAGGTCTCGCCTGCTTTTCTTTAGCACGAGCTGCGCTGAGTTTCACCTTATTCTGATCCCTGAATCTTTCTAGATCCACGAACTCCTTGACTCAAGTGTCTCCGCGGGGCGCCCTGACATCTTCTCTGCTAGGGAAAATCCTCTTCGGCCTAAGTTCGCAATGAAAGCACGCACGATCTCTCCTTCAGTGAGGTTGCCCTGAATGTCTGCGATATTTTGGTTGAAACGGATGTAGTAATCCGCTAATGACTCATCATTTTTTTTGTACCACCTCGTTCAATGCACTTGGTCCCTTAAGGAGTATGCGCTCTCCCATGTATCTTTGAATAAACTTCGCCTTCAGGTATGCCCACGATGTAACACTTCCACATGGTAATGAAAAGAACCAATATGCGGCCGTTCCTACAAGGGTGTTGGGGAATGTCATGGCGACATGATGCGGATTGTCAGTTCGACCCAGCAAGGAGGCTTCATGTTGTTGAATATGTTCAATCGGGTCTCCTTTACCCTTGTACTTCTCTCCTCCAATTCGGTAGAGAGCGTCTGGGACACGGCTGTACAGTAGTTCATCGGAGAACCGATGCGACGCGTTCTCATCAAGGGCATGCATCCCTTTCATCTTTGACTGCTCCATCTTTTTCTCGATCATTTCTTCCAAAGCCTTAGCCGTAAGTCCCGTGTCTGGGATGCACTGTTGCACGCAGGCTTCCTCCACCCCTCATTGTATGTATGAGCACGGGTTGCTTCCTTGAAATGGCCTTCCTTGTGCATGTCGGCATGGCTTGCTGTCTTGAAGTTGCCTTCCTTTTGTGGTCGCTGTGAGTTGTTCACAGGGGGTAGCCTCCATCTTACTCCTTTATGTTGCTGGTTCACACCAACACTTGGAATGTATGGATGTGTAGCTTCCTGCCTTGCCTGCCGATACTGTTAGGTTCCTTTAGAATATCCTTCGCCTTCTGGATGCTGCGGCTCTTGATAGTTGACATCATGCGACATCTCCCTCGTAGGTGCAGCAAACTCATTAGCTGGCGGAGGTGGCGGCATGGGTGCCATGTATCCCTGGTTTCTTAGAGTCTCCCTGAATGCGAGGAGCTCTTCCAGTGCGGCCATCATGGCAGGTGTGACTGGTGGCAGATTGCCTGCGCCTCTTGCTTGTTGTTGCACTCCGTCAGCTAGCATCCCGTGTGGGAACTCTTAATTCCTCTCCGCCCTTTGTTCAAACTCGTGCACTGGTACCTCGTTCTGGACGTCGGGACCATGCTGCGCGGAGGGCGCATTTGCGGTTGGCATAGAGGAGGCTGTAGACTCTGCGTCTGGAATGTCAGAAGGTCCTGGTTGGCTTCTCGTCGGCTTTGGCTTGCTTGCTTGCACCCACCTTTTTCGTGCGTCTGCCTGTCATAGCTTGCGGTACAGAACGACTTCCTGTTCGAATCACGCTGACGGCGCAAAGTGTTTAGATCGTTTCCACTTGGGATATCTCGAACAGCTTTTCAGGGGCCTCGATCCTCGATCCACGAACTAACTTTGGCTCCCACCTCGATCCTCGAACTGACTTTGATCTCTGTTTGCGCCTTCTAAACTTCGGGTCCTGCAGAGCGGGCGATAACCAGCATGGAGAGGGGGGTGGTGCTGGTTGTGCCCTCTCCGATGCTAAAATCAGTATTTTAGAGAGAGAAAGTTCTAGAGAGAGGTCAGAGCACAAATAGCCAATTCTCCAGAGTTTCGAGTTAATTCATTCAAATGGGAGTTCTAGGCCCCTATTTATAGGAGACCTGAGAAGTGTGCCTGGTTTGATGTCGGTTTACAGGAAAACACTTACCGACATCAAGATTGGCTACATGCGCGCTAACTTCACGTACATAGTAAAAACAAGCGTAAACGCGCAGTATTATTCGGTAATCCGGACCGTGTCGACATCCGACATGGTCCGGATTGCTGGGGCAATCCGGAGGTCCCCGGTCCGGGTGCGACGCGCATCCAGACCGTTTTGACCCGGGATGACTACGGTAAGATCCATTTTATGATTCTAGCGTGTTTACGAGGTCCGAACGTAAATATGAACCCGAATTGGACAGATATCCAACATATATATTATTTATTGTCAATATCTTTAATAGGGAAACAAATATACTGACAATATATTTTCTTAATCTTTTAGGTAACTAAATCTATAAATAGTATCTTAATCCGTATAAATTAGCTAGATATATTGATAGTTATATATTTCTATATATTTAATGTGAACTATCCATATATTTCCAATTATAGATATATTGTTACCTTTATTAAAAATTAAAATATGGTAAACAACAACCCTAGTAATTTTGGCCGAAATACACATTACTTGGGGCCTAAGAAATCAAAATTTTACCTTGTTAAGTTACTTAGGGTTCGGCCGAAACACATAATTGGAAATAAGTGGTCAAATTTCAAGATCAAATTCTAGTAAGATCTACAATCCAATGTTTAATTTTGATAAAAGTCACATTTTTCTTGAAGATCATGAATATCAAATTTTACTAAGAACATCATGAAAATTTCGGCCCTTACAATTATAAAAATCGGAAATTTAAAATTTTCAATTAAAATTTCGTTCATCACACTTATAAATCAAGAACACCAATTTATAAAAATAGAGAACTTCTTACACAGGCTCTGATACCATTGTTGGATTACGGGGTTGATTACTACGGAAACATAAATAAGGTACATGCTTGTAATCAGAATTACGCAGTGGAAGATGTGCATATACCTTAACCTTATCCGTAGTCCAAAGGATCTTGCTGAGGGAGTTCACAATCCACCGGACGTAACCTGTAGAGGTCTTGTTAAAGAAGCCCTACGTGGTATTAGCTCCACAACAAAGCCTTTAATCGATTCCTGGCAGGGATGGATCTCCGGAGTATTTTGCTCTAAGCAAATTGGCACACCCTTGGTGTTGGTCTTAGGTTTCGGCCTAAGTATGTCAAAGGGGGGAAGGTTTTTTTTCTCTCAAATCACCACTTAGAAGGAATTTTGAATTACCCAAAATAAAACCTTAACACCCCTTATTTATAGGAGGAGCAAAGTGGACAAAAGTCCAATTTGCACCTCACATATTTCGGTTGGCCACTTATGTTAGGGAGGCCCATTTTTGGGCCACTCATGTCAATTGTGATTTGGTTCAAGCTCAATTTTCCTAATGTGACATTAACCCAATTTCTTAGGTTACCTATAAATATTAATGGGCTACCAATTACGGCGCCCAGTCACCATATGCTAACATCATCCTACTATGGTACTTCGGATTCTTAATTGCCCTTATCGTTGCTTGACTGTCAGTGTAAATGCGCAAAGGCTTACTCCCATCCTTGATGTCAAGAAGGGCTTTCAAGAGTCTCTTTAGCCAGACAGCTTCATGTGCATTCTTAGAGAGAGCCTCAAATTCAGATTCCATCGTTGACAGCGCGACACATGATTACTTCTTGCTCATCCATGAAATGGCGGCATTAGCAAGGAGAAACACTCCTCTGAGGTGAATTATGATCATCCAGATCGCCACCATGGTTGGCGTCACTATACCGAGTCAATTCTAGTTTAGCACCCTAATAGCACAGTCCGTAGTCATCTGTAATTTTCAGATAACGAATAATTCGTTTCACGACTTGTAAATGTTGATAACCAGGGTCAGATGGAAATATGCTAATAAGCCCACAGTGTAACAGATATCTCGACAAGTGTATTTCATGGTGTACATCAGACTACATACCATACTGAGGTACTCTGCACTTTTCATCTGTTCAGGCTCAGCCTGGTCTTTTGGGTCGTCACGCATCGACAACGCACTCCCAAACACAACCGGCGTATCCAACGGTTTAGCATCGTAGAGATTGAACCTTCTCAACAATTTATAAATATAGGCTTCTTGGGAAAGACATTTTTTTCGAGTAGCCCGATCCCTAGCAATCTTAATGCCCAGGATGTACGTGGCTTCTCCCATGTCTTTCATCTAAAATACAGACACCAGCCAGGACTTTGATTCATTCAAATAACTCAAACCGTTTGCTGCAATGAGTATGTCATCGACGTATAACGTTAAGTTAACATACTTCGACTCAGAGGTCTTAGTGTACACGCAAGGATCCTCATGGAGATTCATGAATCCGTTGCCAACGATTTCCTTGTGGAACCTACGGTACCATTGCCGAGACGATTGTTTAAGAGCATAGATGGATCTTTGGAGTTTACAAACTTTACGTTCGTTTCTAGGGGATATGAAACCCTCCAGTTTTTCCATGTAGATCTCTTCTTCCAAGTTCCCATGAAGGAAGGCAGTCTTAACATCCATATGGTGCTGCTTGAGATCGAGGCTAGCAACTAAGGTCAGGATAGCCTGGATTGTGGTAAATAACACACAGTCGGTGAGTATGTCTCATCAAAGTCCACTCCATGGAGTTGGGTATATCCTTTCGCAACCAGTCGAGCTTTGTATCGCTCAACATTTCCATCAGCATTGAGTTTCAATTTCAGAACCCACTTCGTCCCTATTGCTCTGTGGTTAGCAGGCAAATCAACTAACTACCATACTGAATTGGCTTCCATAGAGGCGCTCTCTTACTTCATCGCTTTCCTCTATTCCTTTGCTTGAGGTTCATCCAAAGCTTGTTTAACTGTAAACGGTTTATCAACCGAAGTCCTAGTGAATAATTCACCCTTTTCTATAGGATACTTCTTGGGAGAAGTTCTTTTCCTTTGACTACGTCTAGGCTCGTTATTCCCATCTAGAACTACACTCCCACTAGGATCAATGCTCCCTGGTGGATATACGCCCAAGCTATCACTAGTTGGACCCGAGAAGTGGGCCGGAACCGGATATAACCCGAGACTTAGAACACGGATACCCGAGGCCCATTACATGGGCCTGGAAAATATCCCGAGTGGTAAAAACCACTCGGGAAGACCCCGGGTGGAAAAACCACCCGGGGACACCCGAGCAAGACCCACCTTGCTCGAGTACCCGAGCAAGGCCATAGGGGTACCCTCCGGGTACCCCCATCCGTCCGGACGAGCCCCCCTTGTCTGGACCCCCACCCCCGGACGATATCTCGTCTGGGGCTTGCCCTTGAAAGGCAACACACCAACACTTAACCACATTGAACTTACCTACGGTCGAACCGAGGTCAAAGGTAACTTATTTACGGTCAATGCTAACTTATATTACGAACCTGCCACAACCGGGCCAGTGAACCACTGGAACCAGGGCGGTCCGATAGGAACTCTATAAATAGAGGCCTCCTCTCCTCATTTGAGACCATCTTACTATCACTTATCCATGCTCTGCCTTCTCTCTACTTTATCTCTTTAAGAGTCCATACTCACTTAAGAATCGGAGAGGGCACACCGAGTACCACCCCCCTTTGGTCACGGTATTGCCCCTTTTGCAGTTATCTCGAGCAGAAGGAAGAGCGGAGGTCCGAAGAAAGAAGGCACTCAGGACACCATGTTCGAATAATGGGCCGACCGGGAACCCCCTCCCCGACTCTCATTCGCAATTATACAAGAAGAAGAAGCCCACGAGGCGGGGATACTAGAAGGAGAAGCCCGGGAAGAAGAAGAGTAAGGAAGGAGAAGCCCACGAAGGACACTCGTGAGCAAACATTGGCGTCTGCGGATTCGAGCAAAAAGCACGTAGCCTACTACTTGTGCTCGATGGCAATAAATAAAGAAGAATCAGAAAACAAGGGAGTAGTAGCCAAATACCAACTATGGGCCTCCAGGAGCCTAGCATCCGGGGGCAACAACCAAAGGATACTAAGCAACCGTCGTCCAATAGAGAACAACTCTCCTTGGATAACACTACATTAAGCTCCAAGACACCATGGTCGGTAGTCAATAAACAACTACCTCCCTCACCCCTAATGAAGGACAAGCCCCTAGTAGGGGCAACAATCAAACACCCAAGAATAGGCCAGAAGGACAAAGAAGGGGTTACAACAAAATGCACCCATGGTAGCTCTTCCAGAGTATACCAATAGGGGGCAAGATGAGGAGGTAGCAGAACAACAACCCTTCGACAAGGATAAACACCATCGTCACATTCCTTCATGAATGCACCCATGGAAGCTCTTCCAGAGTATACCAATAGGGGGCAAGATGAGGAGGAAGCAGAACAACAACCTCTCCACAAGGATGAGCACCATCCTCACATCCCTTCAGGAATGCACCTAGAGTAGCTCTTCCAGAGCACATCTATACGAGGCAACCAGATGTGACCACTGAACAACAGCCACCTTGCAAAGGATATGACATCACTAAGGAGAGAGAGATGAGCAAAAGCTCCATCCCCAGAATAATATGGCATTAATAAGAGCAACCACATACACAGGGAGGCAAGGATCACCAGTGATAGAAGGGGCGATGCATGCATACATCCCCCACCCACCCACCCCTCCCCCCACCCAATTATGAACAAAGAGATAACCCCAAACAAGGAGGGCCACTATAACCAGCATGGCTTATATTGCCTACCTTGAGAAAATGCATTTCAAGGGGTTCCACTACGATATGCATTTCCATGGAGAACAATATGGAGTGTCATCATATAGAGTCCCATCCTATTATATACCTATGTACAGTAGTTACAACCACAACACGCTGCAAAAGCAAGGAATACTACTACAACCCAGCCGGCAAGGCAAAAGCCTACCTCCCCTCCTACCCATCACAACACTCATTTTGAGCCAAGAGCCACTTCTACATCCGAGGAATGATTACACTAAAGGAGGGAGCAACACCAAACCTATGCCCATCGCAAGGGTCATCAACGACTTCAACATTAAAAGGATAGTGGATGCGCAAAACCAACTTCCTATACATGGAGAGTGGTCATAGTAACCAAGAT
Organism: Clarkia xantiana subsp. parviflora; assembly: GCA_036873135.1. NCBI lineage: Eukaryota > Viridiplantae > Streptophyta > Magnoliopsida > Myrtales > Onagraceae > Clarkia > Clarkia xantiana. Next base: position 8,682,275 of record JAPTYO010000022.1, read on the forward strand.
GCTAGGGATATCATCACTCCCACATCGCCCCATATTAAATAACCATATTGAAGAGCCCTCGGCAATGTCAGCCTACAACCCCGGAAGGAAGGACAACTATTCTTGGGGAACAAATAATGGGAACTATGCAACCACCACGCCACGTGGAGGTATCACACCAACAAATGTCTAGTGCTTCCATGGGCATAGAAGAGCACATAGACTCCTCTTGAAGAGAATAGGAATATCAAGGCTTAGAGAAACCCCCACAATGGGGGCACACCTCCACCAGTGAAGTAACACATAGGTGGTGATGAAATTCACTCCCATCGTCCCGTCAGAAAAGAGTGGGGGCACCTCAAAAAATTCTTCAAGGAGGAAAAAAGGAACATAATACTACCAGAGCGGCTAGTGCACGTTCTCTTAATTTCCAAAAAATGCATGAGAAGCGCACTCTACTGGACAAACAAGAGTGATGGTGTCGAAATCAAGATAAAACACCCTACTTAATAAAAAAAAGTGGTGGTGTCACCATAAGCAAGAACTGCTCAAGAACAACCCAACGCTAAACAATATCAAGCGGCAAAATAAGGAGACACTCCGAACCAAAATCACCACCGTCGTGAACCAGAATTGTTAAAAGCCATCATGGGGGGTAGCGATAAGTCCACAGTCAATCATTTAAAGGCCACGCACAGCATAGGAATAGGGGCACCCCGCCAAACCAGCACCTACGAAGATTCAATGGAAGAAACCGTAACGAAGATCAAAATCGAAGAACCCCCACCCCCCTCGCCAACTCTGGAAGATACATATAAGAAAGGCATGCTCAAAGAGAACAAAAGAGTAAGAAGACCGAGCAACTTGGGGGGCACCAAACAAACAAATGCTCGTCACCGTACCGAGAATCATGAAGATAAGCCTTAACAGGCCAAACAAGAGCAAACGGTGCAACTACCAAGCAACTAGGGGGCACCATTTTATTTAGTGCTTGATAGTCCACCCGAAAATGGAAGACGACGCAAATATGTGGCATGACTCCTTCAAATGGAAACCACAAAGGAAGGATACAACATAAGCCCACTACAATTCACTCCTATATTGGAAGCAACATTGATCGTCCTCATAAGGTGACACCCACAACTTATACCGAATGGGAGATACGAAAGGGCAGATATCAACCAACACTTCCAGCGGAGAACATTTGAAGAAGCTCTACACCCGAAGAGAAAAGGGAAAATCCACTTCCATTATCTAACTTATTATTACCAAAAGGAGATCTACGGACTCCACCCAGACTTTCATTTCTACAAGAAATGACAATAGCACTAAATGAATCAAATGTTTTTCAGGGTACAAAGGGAAAGAAGAAGAAACCATCACTCACAAAAGAGGAGGCGTCATCTACAAAGCATGCAAAATTTGCAAGTAGCATTTTGCACCAGCACCAAATCTTGGAACTCCAAGCGGCGGAAAAAACGCATTTGCAAGTAGCACCTTGCCAAAACGCTATCTCGAGGCATTGAGTAATCGGAATAAAACGTACCAAACCAATCAAGTAACGTCTTGCCATAACTTCACATCTTGGAACTCCAAGCGATGAAAAATGCGCTAACTTTAGTAATTAGGATTGCGAGTCGCGTCTCGCCACAACGCTACCTCAAGGCATTGGTTATGCGGAATAAAACGTATCAAATTAAGCAAGTAATGTCTTGCCTCAAACGCCACCTTGAGTCATCAAGTGAGCGGTAAAGTGCATAACGCAAGTAGCGTCTTGCCAACAACAATATGTCAAGGCATCGACTAGTGGACGGACATCCGACAACAGAAAAGGGACATAAGACCTACATGGCCACCCTTACAAGCGAAAATGGGAAGATCCAAAAGGACAACCCTGACATATGATAAAGCGATCGACAACCTTTACATATTTACACGGGAAGTTCTATAAGGACAACCATTACAACCGAAAAGGGACATAAGACCCATAGGGCAACCCTTCTAACCGAAAAGGGACATAAGACCCATATGGCCACCCTTACAACCGAAAATGGGAAGATCCAAAAGGAGAACCTTGACATATGATAAAACGATCGACAACCTTTACATATGAACATGGGAAGATCTATAAGGACAACCATTACAACCGAAAAGGGACATAAGACCCACAGGGCCACCCTTACAACCGAAATTGGGAAGATCCAAAAGGACAACCTTGACATATGATAAAGCGGTCGACAACCTTTACATATGAACAGGGGAAGATCTATAAGGACAACCATTACAACCGAAAAGGGACATAAGACCCACAGGGCCACCCTTACAACTGAAAATGGGAAGAGCCAAAAGGAAAACCCTGACATATGATAAAGCGATCGACAACCTTTACATATGAACATGGGAAGATCTATAAGGACAACCATTACAACCGAAAAGGGACATAAGACCCATAGGGCCACCCTTCCAACCGAAAAGGGGAAGATCCAAGAAGACAACTCTAAAATATGATAAGGAGATCGACAACCCTTACATATGGAAAGAGGAAGATCTATAAGGACAACCCTTACAACCGAAAAGAGACATAAGACCCATAGGGCCACCCTTCCAACAGAAAAGGGATATAAGACCCACTGGGCCACCCTTCCTACATGTTATTAGATATAAGTCCCCAATTCAAAGGGCAGCTCATCAAACAAGATATAGAGCGTAAGTACTCCAACAAATGGCTATCATGTCCATAAATTAAAGGAGGATACCATCCCCCTGTAAATCATCAAATGGCTATCAGGTCCATATATCAAAGGAGGATGCCATCCCTCTATACTTCATCAAATGGCTATCATGTCCATATATCAAAGGAGGATACCATCCCCCTATACATCATCAAATGGCTATCATGTCCATATATCAAAGGAGGATACCATCCCCCTAAACTTCATCAAATGGCTATCATGTCCATATATCAAAGGAGGATACTATCCCCCTATACATCAACAATGGCTATCATGTCCATATATCAAAGAAGGATACCATCTCCCTCTACATCAACAAGGGCTATCACGTCCATATATCAAAGAGTTGTGCCCTGGCAATGCTTCTTCGCACGGATGCCAAAATCCTTGGAAGCTAGGAATTCCTAGACCCTAATAGCTTTACCATTATCGACATCAATGGCCTCGCCCCTCGCAACTCCAACAGCCTCACCCTCGGCTAAATCGGATATCCTACCCTCTCCACGAACAGGACGAAGGGAGTCCTCCATCCTAACATGCGCCATCAAATCATCAGCTGGAAGGCCAACCACCGGCGAAGGAGAAGGGAGAAAGCCGATTCCCTCTCCGAAAGGATGTCATCTTCAACACCGTTGTTCTCCTGAAATAGGGAAGAACGGTATTAAAGCCAACATACAAGGCAAAGCAGTAAAATCACAAGTATTAAAAACTCGAAGACTCGCATACCGAAAGTGGGACGGGGCGCGCCGTTTGAATACCCGCAGCACATACCTCCTCCTCTAAGAAATGATGCACGGATTCAAAGGAAGCCGTCGTGTTCCCAAAATATATCAGTTTTAAGGCTTGTTTGTCGGACGCGGAGAGTTGGGAAAACGTGGGACGCGCATCCTTCACGAGAAGGGAGTCAAAAGACCAAGGAACATCACAACCCTCAAGGAAAAACTAATGTTTATCCCAATGACCAATACCATTTTCAAAGGCAAATACGAACCGACGTTTGCTACTCCATTTAATATCACCCAATCCAGAGAAACCCTTATGAGACAACAAGGGTTACTAGATCGCTAAGGAACAGAATCCTGACCCACCACCGTGCTGGATACAATAGAAGCATCGGAAGAGACGAAGGGAGTAAGCCCAGAGTTGGTGGAGGCACAACACCCTAACCCAAGCACGAATAGCAGAGAGGGAAAAATCAAGAGAGGAAATTCGACAATGCTTGCAAAGCTCTCGAAGTTCGACACAATAAGCGAAGCGAAGCCCCGCCTTAATCTGATAAATATACACCACCAACACACCATCTGGGGGAGAAGTAACCGAACTGCCAACATAGCAATATGACATACCGAAGGGATAAAACGACTTTCCCAAACCAAACAACCCCGTATAGGAATGTATAGCTTTCCACATACAATATATCCTTGTGCATACTAGATCACTAGATTAGCTTAGCTTGTGAACTAAGTTAGTTTAGTTAGTTAGATCTTCTCTAGTATATATACTAGTTCTATACATTGTAACACATGATTTTGGTTGATCAATACATTTCATATTCAATCCAAATCCTCCAATCTTTATATGGTATCAAAGCATGTACGTTTCTTGGCGATCAAGCAACCTGGATTCAGCTGGTTTCCGGTGGATCTTTGGCTTCGATTCTTCGATTTCAGCTTGGATTTGTGCTTCTATTCTTGATTCTGCTTGATTTCGACTCTTAGTAAGTCTCTTGGATCATGAACTGAGTTGATTCTCAGCTCAATTGAAGTTGTTTTTGGATCAATTCTGCGTAGCATTGCTAGTTGCTTTCCGGCCAAGTTTCTTCATCGCATTTGCTTCATCTACAAGTTTTGGTTCAAATTGTGCTTACTTAGCCAGTTTTCTTGATTACGATTATGGATTTCGTGATCTTGATTCAATTCTGAGCACTTCTGGATTGGATTGCTGCATTCTTTTGATCTGGATAGTTGCGTATTGCTGGATTTGGCTGGCATCTTTTGTCCTATTATCCAGCTTGCATAGTTGTACTCTTTTGGCCATTTCCGTTGGAATTGTGTGGCTGTGGTTGATAGTTTGCTGGATTTTCTTGCAATTCAAATCTATTTGAATCTTAATATCAGTGGAATTGGTGCTGGATTATGGCTGATAACACCATTGAGGATCCTCTCTATTTACATCCATCGGACACCACTGGCTTGTTGTTGATTCCATTTCAGCTCCAAGGTTCCAGCAACTACCATGCCTGGAGTACAGCTATCAAGGAAGGACTTCTTGTCAAGAACAAGATTGGTTTTATTGATGGAAGCTTCTCAAGATTGAGTGTCCCTGTGGCACAACATGTGAGATGGGATAGGGCCAATGCCATTGTTAAGGCGTGGCTTAGGAACACAGTTGCTAAGGAGCTGGTCAATGGTTTGGTTTACAACAACACAGCTTTGTCTATTTGGAATGATCTTAAAGAAATGTTTGATAAAGTTGATGGTACACAAATCTTCCAGCTCACAAGAGAAATATACCAATGTTCACAAGGTGCTCTTTCAATCACTGAGTATTTTGGGAAAATGAAGCAGTTGTGGGATGCGTTGGGTTCTATTGATGATTTGAGGCTTGAATGCTCAGCTGATAGCAAGATTATCAATGAACATAAGGAGAAACAAAGACTGATTGCTTTCCTCTTGGGACTGAATGAATCATTTGCTCATGTAAGAAGTAGCTTATTGATGAGGCAACCACTCCCTTCACTAAGTGTGGCTTTCTCTGTGTTGTTGCAAGAAGAGAGTCAACGTGCAATTGCTGGTTCAATAGGGGATATGGGAGAAGCTACTGCTTTATACTCTCAAAGGAACTTCCTCAATTCAAGGGGGTCCTAACTATGGCAATGGCAATGGCAATGGCTCAGGCAATGGAGGTAATGGTTCAAGGCCTAATGCTTCTTTTTCAAGAAACTACAATTCCAATGGAGGGATTTCATCTTATGGAGGTTTCAATGGGGCTTCTAATGCTTCAACTGGGAAAACAGGCAAGATTGATAAGTCTAATTGGTTATGCACCTATTGTGGCAAGATGGGGCACAAAGTGGAGACATGTTGGAAGAAGCATCCACACCTTGCACCTTCTTCTGCTTTGAAACGTCCATGGAATTCAGCTAATGTTAGCATTGATGAGAGTCCTCAATCTAACTTGGTTGAGCATGTAGCTGCTGGGGATAAGAGGATTTTTCATGGGACATGTGAGAAAAGGATTTTGCACACTGGTTTGGATAGAAGGGTTCAACATGTGGCAATTCAAGATGATTTTGAGCCTCTTTCTAATGAAGAAGATGAGCTTGTACGTGTGAACATGGCAGGTATATCCAATCCATCTTCTTCTATGATATGGATTGTAGACTCAGGTGCTACAAACCACATCACTCATCATTTGAGCTGGCTACACAACTTGAGAAAGACTGATTCCAATCATCAATTTGTTCATTTGCCTAATGGTAACAAATGTAGTATTACTCATATTTGGAGCTGCTCCTTCTCTTCTGGTTTCACCTTGGATGACATCCTCTATGTGCCTGATTTCAAGTTCAACTTGATTTCAGTGTCTAAACTCCCAACTCAATTGAATTGCAAAGTTATATTCACTTTTGCCAATGTGTTGATTCAGGGCCATGTTGGGAAGCCAATGGTGATTGGTGAGAGATCTAAGGGGCTTTATACACTCAGGGATTCAGTACCTTCAAGCTCAAGCAAGGTGGTGGCAGCTCATACCATTTCTAAAACAAATAAGGAGAATGCTTGGACCTGGCATAGGCGTTTGGGACACATTTCAGCTACACATTTGAGTCATTTGAATAATGTGTTGTGTTTAAGTGATTCTTCTAGAAGTTGTGTCAAACAATGTACCATCTGCCCTTTGGCCAAGCAAACCAGATTATCATTTCCTATTAGTCAATCACATGCCTCTACTCCTTTTGCCTTAATACATTTGGATCTTTGGGGTCCATACAAAGTTCCAACCATCAAAGGCTACCAATATTTCCTTACAATTGTGGATGACTTCTCAAGGGCTACTTGGGTTTTCTTGATGAAGCATAAGAGTGATACTTTCATCCACATCCAAAGTTTTTTATTGATGGTTCAGAACCAGTTTGGGACTATGGTCAAGATTGCTAGGAGTGACAATGGATCTGAGTTCATCAATTCCATTTGCAAGGATCATTTCCTTCTTTTGGGAATTCAACACCAAACTAGTTGTCCTTACACTCCTCAGCAGAATGGAAGAGTGGAGCGCAAGCATAGACAAATTTTGAATATAGCAAGGGCATTGCGTTTTCAGGCTTCTATGCCAATCAAATATTGGGGTTATTGTGTGCTCACTGCTTGTTACTTGATCAACCGCATACCTTCATCCTCTTTGCAATTCAAATCTCCAATGGAGGTGTTATATGGCAAGCAACCTTCCATCAACCATCTAAGAATCATTGGATGTCTGTGTTTTGCCACCAACTTGAACAACTTGGATAAATTTGGTTCAAGAGCTGAGCCTTGCATTCTAATGGGATATTCCACTTCACAAAAAGGTTATCTTGTGATGAAGATATCTAATTCAACTTTCCATGTATCAAGAGATGTTGCTTTCCATGAGCACATCTTTCCATTTGGCATGTCTAAAGCAGAGCTGAGATCTCTGTTGCCTACTTGCTTGGAGTCCAAGTTATTGATTGAAGAGTCTTCTTCTAATGATCAAAGCTCTCTTGATAGAGCTCCTTTGGTTTCTCCACCTATTCTTGATGAATTCATTGCTCCTCAGCCACCTCCTCAACCACCTTCCCAGCCACCAATGGTTGAAGTCATGCCTCCACAAATCCCAACCTTAAGAAGGAGTGCAAGGATTGCTCAACTTAGAGGAGCTTCTACTTCCAATGCTGTATTTGGTTTAGAGAAGTATATCTCATATGATCATCTGAATCCTAACTTTACTTGCTTCTTGGCCTCCATTGACAAAGTTAGGGAGCCTTCTACTTACAAGCAAGCAGTCAAGGATTCAAATTGGGTGGTGGCAATGAAGGATGAGATCAAAGCTTTGCAAGATAACAACACATGGAGGATTGTGGATCTGCCTCATGGTAAGTCATCTATTGGTTGTAAATGGGTGTTTAGGATGAAGTACAATTCTGATGGTTCTATTGAGAGATACAAAGCAAGGCTGGTTGCTAAAGGCTTCACTCAAGTAGAAGGGACTGACTTCAATGAAACCTTTTCCCCTGTGGTGAAAATGACAACTGTAAGGATTGTTTTGGCAATGGCAGCCTCATATTCTTGGGGCTTGTTTCACATGGATGTGAACAATGCTTTCCTTCAGGGTGACTTGCATGAGGAGGTCTATATGGATATTCCAAAAGGCTTTGATTCTACAAAGTCTGATCTAGGCTCTCCAAGGCGTGTATGCAAGCTTTTAAAGTCTCTTTATGGGTTGAAACAAGCTTCTAGGCAATGGAACATCAAACTCACCAATACCTTGTTGAATAATGGATATACTCAAAGTGCTTCTGATCATTCCTTGTTCACCAAGGTAAATGGCAAGGATAGAGTATTTCTCCTCATTTATGTGGATGACTTACTCATCACAGGTTCAAATACCTGTATGATTGACCAATTGAAGTCCACTCTCAAATCCCATTTCAAGCTCAAAGATTTGGGCAACTTGAGATATTTCTTGGGTTTGGAAATTGCTAGGTCTAAGGAGGGTTTGGTCATCAATCAAAGGAAGTATGCGCTTGAGCTCATTGAAGAGGCTGGATTGGGAGCTGCTACGCCAACTGAGACTCCTGTGGAGTTCAACCTCAAACTCACTACTTGTGAGTATGATGAGGCTACAAAGACTTCTTCTGATGATTTGCTATTGGAGGATGCCACTGCTTATAGAAGATTGGTGGGCAAACTTCTTTACTTGACCATGACTAGGCCAGACATTAGCTTCTCAGTTCAAAGGATAAGTCAATTTGTTGATAAACCTAAGAAGTCTCATCATGATGCAGCTATGAGGATCATTAAATACATCAAAGGAAGCCCTGGCCAGGGTTTGCTTTATCCTTCAAATAATGCCCTTGACTTGAGTCTCTACTGTGATTCAGATTGGGCAGCTTGTCCTTTTAGTACGAAGTCAGTAAGTGCTTATTGTGTAAGGCTTGGAGGAGCTATGGTGGGTTGGAAAGTAAAGAAGCAAGACACAATTTCTCTTTCCAGTGCAGAGGCTGAATATAGATGCTTAAGGGTGGCTATACAAGAAGCTCTTTGGGTTGCTAGACTATTGAAGGAACTTGGGATGCATTTGCAATTACCCATACCCATCTTCACAGATAGTGAATCAGCTGTGAAGATTGCTAAGAACCCTATGTTTCATGAACGCACAAAACAAATTGAGTTAGATTGTCATTTCACTAGGCATCACATTCAATCAGGGCAAATTTCAGCTAAACATGTTGCTTCTCGGGACCAATTGGCAGACTTGCTCACCAAGGCACTTGTCAAGAAGCAACATATTGCCCTTTTCAAGCTCTATGGAATCAAGGATGTGTTTCATGAAAAGAAAGGAGAAGAAAAAGATGGGAGCATATAGGAATGTATAGCTTTCCACATACAATATATCCTTGTGCATACTAGATCACTAGATTAGCTTAGCTTGTGAACTAAGTTAGTTTAGTTAGTTAGATCTTCTTACTAGTATATATACTAGTTCTATACATTGTAACACATGATTTTGGTTGATCAATACATTTCATATTCAATCCAAATCCTCCAAGCTTTATACCCCGCAACCTTAGTATGAGAAATGAACCTTCTCCTACTCAACAAACTCTCAATAAACTCCTCGAACGGGAACATAGGGTCACGAAGGAAGGCCAGCTCATCCTCAAGAATGGGCTTCAACACGACATCCGACGCCGAATCAGAATAGGACAACTCAAGAACATAGTCCGGACTTGGGTCAAGGTGAGGAAACCACTTCCCCATAAAAACACCTTGGGCGGACAACGGATTATGGGAGCATTAGAAGTGAGGCCACCATGGGGAACCTTAGAAGAACAAGGCTTAATCCTGGTAGGAAGAGAGCGATGCGACGACCTTTAGCTCCTAAAGCACGCCTGATAATAGAAAAACGCAGTCCATCAGAAATTACCAATCCCATCTCAAGACATTATACAACATCCATCAAGACCGACCTACTTAAGAGAACGTCCCAAAGTGCATTAAGATCAAATGCCTAATATGGGGGGAAAAGACACATGCATGGACAATACTACTTGTAAAAGGGAGGACTATGACGAATAAAAGCATGGAAAACAATCCTAAAGGGGAGGAATAAGTAAAAACACCTCAACACTACCTAAGGGAGAGAAAAGAAGAACAAAACATCCTCCATAGGGGTATGTATCAACTACACAATCCTAAGCAAAACACTGAAACAACCCAAACAACAAGCTGCTACCAAGTCCCAAAGGGGGAAACACCCATATAAAATCATCATGAAGACATCCTCTTTATTGTACAAAGTCCAACAACCACAAGGTCGGAGGTCGAAGAGAAAAAGTAAGGAAGGAGCCTCCACTAAGCTCTCAAACAATCATCAATAGCCTAATCAGACGCCTATCAGACCATCATCGAGTCAAGCAAAGGTTAAAGCCGTTGCCTAACTCGGGGGCAAAGCGGGATACGCGCCCTATTAAGCAACGGACACCGTCCAGCCCACCCCACAGGCAAGTAAAGAAACTTCAAGGAAGTAACAATCAACACAAGGAGACCGTCAGCAGTAGCAAACCAGGGGATAAAGCACATGACAAAAGTACCCCAGGAAGAGGAGCAGTAACAAATTAAGTACTATTAACCCTGCCACGACGCACTATGCTAATGCATCAACGCCAACCTACCCAGGAGTACGTCCCAAAGTGCACAAAGATCGAATGCTTACTACGGGGGCAAAGACACGTGCATGGATGCTACTACTTGCTAAATGAAGGATTATGGTGGCTAAACAAACATCACAAGCACCCGTAAGGGAGAGATGAACAAGACCATCCCAACACTACCTAAGGTAGCCGGAGGAGGGACCAAACACCTACAGCAAGCTATGTAGCAACCAATGGCATGAAAGGAAAAACCTTATATATGAGCTACCAAGCGTAGTCAATACAAGGAATATCCCCTTATATATAACAACGTTTCCGCTACGGGGGCACTCACATAGTCATCAGTTACCAAGCGTAACCAGCAAAAGAGGGAACTCCTAAATGTAAAGACATCAAAACACTCACTACGGGAGTAGCGATACATACATGGGCTGCCAAGCGTAGTCACCTCGAGGGTTAACCCCCCCCCCCCCTCCCCATGTCCGAAACGCCAAACACACCCACTGTGAGGGGCAGCTATATATATACAATCTCATAAATGCAGGTTTCGCAATTAATGCAAGGGATAACCCCCCAACGTTTGAAGCATGCCTACTACGGGGGAAACCATATATGATACAGCTCTATATGCACAGGTCACAGAGCATGAGAAACACAAGGACCAAACCTCCTCATATGGAGGAGCAAGGTGTGCACACAGCGGAGGCAGCCTCAGCACTGAGCCACGAAGGCAAAATCAGCATCCGGGAAGCCTCGAGAACATATCACATGAAAATCCACAAGGGAAGAGGTCCCTTAACCTACACGAAGGGAGTAATGATCCAACATATATAAAGGGAACAGCCTTCTACATATATTTATTAAAACTCATTTATACGAAGGGTAAGATGAGGAATTTTAACCACTCTCACCTCCATCTATATAGAGTGAACTGCAGGGATAAGGTTAAAGGACGATGCCCACACTCCGACGAACGGGGAGACAACCGCCATGCCAATTAAAGGCCAAAGCTAGAAGATCATACTCGCACCCTCACAAACGGAGTGCAACACCGCTCCCAAAGTACCCTATCGGCTGTAAGAGCAAAGGAAAAGAAAAGGCGAAAAAAATTCCACCTCTCGCGAAGCGTGGAAAAAACAACGTCATTCAGGGAACCAATTATGACGACTTCTACAGTCCTTGGAGAATGAAGGTGGAAGAAACAAATGTCAAACTCCCGGAAACCTAGCTTCCCCGTCCACTCGAGCCAATGACTACCTTCCTTGGCAAGAACGTTGAAGAACGATGCAAGCACCATAAAACTGGGGGGCATAACGCCAACATTTGTTCATCCCCAAGGGAGGAGGTTGAAGAGCATAACACGCTAAATGCATTGAGGAACTATGTGGCACGTGGCAGAATCAACTTGCCGACATGTCACCTATGAAGACGTCAAACACATCATCAATCCCTTTATCTCCTTTTTTGCATATCTACTTTAAGTCCTTTTAGATTAAGTACAACTTATGTTTATTAGCCTTAGTATATTTAAAAAAAGAGCGATCAGTTGATGCCTTCCTGTAATCCGTTGTATGAACTCCAAAATATCTAATGAAGGTTAAATCTACTTTCGTAGGTACCTTATTGCACTATGCTCATTACTTTGGAATAAAACCAAAAGCAACGCACATATTAATCGCGTCAAGAACACAAGCTATCGCTCTAGGAACAACAAACGTCTTAGGCCATATATCACCCATATGTTTGTTTCAACACCAAGCGTCGCCCTCAAAAGACGATATCTTCAACTAATACAAGGTTCAGGTAACACGCGTTATTGCTAAAGGTAAACTCAGGTATGAGATAACAACTTCACAAAAGTACTACTATGAATAAAGCATACCACTCAAGTATGACAACTACTCAGGGTAGCCTGGTTTAGTCAAAACAGAATCCAAGCTGAACGGAACAGACTAGTTGCGAATAGTCTGATCCAGTCATATTGGCATTACAGGCGATAGAGCCATAGCAGGAGATTTAAACTCCATTCTATTCCTTAACCAATATATACCTCAAAGTATTGCGACTAATTTGAGACAGGTTATATGTACATTCAAGAGACATCTCAATGACACATCTTATCTGGAGAACTACACTAGGAGGAGCTGTATGCAACACTCTCTGGAATTCTCTATCTACGGACATTCTACTTAGGCATCTAAGGAAAGTAATGGTCGTGTATATATCATTTCCATCATCACAACATGTCTCCAAGTTAATTATAACTCGCGACATCTCAGCGAATATTCTACTCAAACATCTGCTCTTCCGTTGGAAACAATACCAATCAACGATCATATATATGTATGTGCATCACACTAAGGAAGCATCGACGCGTATCGATTAAAGCATGCATACAGCAATGCATAGTCTCTCCTTGTACATACATATTTACAAACACATACAGTGAGTGGTACTTGAAAAGCTCCGCTCCCGACATATCCGCACCTATCATATCTGCACTAAGGGAAGTTTCCTACTCAACAAAGGGATCCTCGTATCAGATTCCTTTACTCTATTTATTATATGCACTAGTTAAAAAGAAATTCAACAGTCCATATTTTTACAAACTTACAAACATTACAACTATCTGACCAAGTGTAACATTGTTCGTAGGTACATACTACACTTTGATTACTACATTGGAATGGCGCCAGGTAGCAACCTTTGCGCATAATATCTACTTCAACAATACAAGCTAAACACTCTATGTAACGAGGAACTTATGGCATACAACGCCAACATATCTATTATCTACACCAACAAGGAGTTTATTTCTCCATCTATAACGACGGCTATATCAAGAAGATGTCGGTAACACAAAGCCATCGCGCTATGTGCACAGTTAACTTATATGTGGCGATGACAACTTGCGGATTATCTACAAAAAGGAACTTATAAAATTCTCTACTCAAAGTGACGACTATTCCAAATGCGTCAACAACAAGCAATATCTTGGATGAACACCAAGATTTAGTATCAAAAGTAGATGCTGTGGTATTCTCTTTATAAAGGCAAACCCCATGTTTAATTTTAAAAAATGGCATGCTGCGAAATGCTCTTAGAAGCAAATCCTCATGTTCATAGCCATTCCTTACATACAAACCAGGATGCGGCACTTAGGTTGGACTGATCACCCCATCGTGGCGGAAGTCCTCTTGTTAGACGACAACCCCACATATCTACAAAGTATGTATATCCCTCTTAAGGGTTCATACGCCGTGAAGATACATTCCTTGTTAGGATGGCTTCATGGATACTCAAACTATACATATCCTCTTAAGGATGCAGACATAAGGAAGACCCCCTTAAGTGGGTAGGCGTCATTCAAAAACGCTAGCAGGAGCGCACCCTGTTTGAAAAACTCATCAAACTTACAAGTAGAGTCTTTTACAACGTCACCTTAGAGTGGAAATATGAGACGGTATAAACTTAAGTTTTTCTTCGTCAAGACAACACTCCTACATGTCAAGGGCCAAGTGCCAAGTTCATTACTACATGCAGTGCTACAAGTACCAAGTGTACATATCATGCCATGCCTTGGAAATTTTTCAAGAGGGGCGCTAATAACACCCTGCAATGCGCAAGTCGCAATATTGGATGTTTATCCATTATAACAACGAGATCAATCTCATCATGCTCATCATCTAAGGATATATGTCTCATCATGCAAGTCCAATACATACGGATAGTGGAAATAACTCAAGGGTTCAACATGCTGGAAGTAGACAAATTAATACCAACCAGGAGTGCGATATAAATCTTCAACATGGCCGCGACAAGAAGCAATGCATGCATCAAAATCAGCCATATTCAAGTTCAAACTTCAAGTGGGATGAAGTAAACAACTCTTACCTCAATGGGAGGAACGCACCTCCTTGGGCCGGTCCCTCGACCGGGGGGCAGAAAGCGCCACCGCACGACCCTCAACTCCATTCCATTTATCGCAAGAAGGAGTTGGCACGGTCACACTCGGCATAGAGAACTAAGAATCGCTCGAGGAACGCGCCCCTGCGACGGATCTTTTGAATTGTGTTAAAGCCAGGAATTACAACCATGCGTTCAGTCGCATGTACGGAGCAACCTGAAACAAAAGCAACATGAAAGAAACAACTTGGAAAATTAACAAGTTCAAAGAAGATACAATGAGGTACCTTACTCACAAGTGTTTTACTGCAACCATGTCTGGAGACTCTAGAATAGCGGGGGCAATGGGACGTACATCTTTTCCAATAAGTGGATTACCATGTACATCGGCTGTCTTCAAAGACGAGCTTTCTCCATCAGTCCGACCTACATTGCAATATGATACAAGTTATAAGGATCATCAACATACCAAATCTTTGGAAGGAAGTATATGAATACCGACATCAATTAATCAAGCAGAGACGTCAACATCTACACTTGGTGCATTGTTTAGCAGCTCAATCATGTCGACATCCGGACATAGAGTTACTCGCAGAATGAGAATAGTGGTCTTACTCATGATAACAAGGAAAAAATATTTTCTAAAGTATTTTACTATGACAGCCGACGACATGCTCCATATCTCTACATCAAGTCTATGGATACAGCGTGCATAGCAATGGATATAGGAAAAATTCTAAGTATGGGGGCAAGTGCACGCATAAAAGCGTGTACATAAGAGCACGCGCATACAGCTGTCGACATATGGCAAAGTGTCGACTATCAAGTGATATGTTCTAAGTGTTCCACTATGTCAGCAATCGACACATAACAAGGTGTCGACCATCAAGGAATATTTTCTAAGTGTTTTGCTCAGGATGACAGTTAGCATATGGCAAGCGGTCAGCATGCTACTAAGTGTCAACATGCTACTACATTTCAACATACAACAAGCCGGCAGCATACTATCAAATATCTATGTACGACAAGGTGCCGGCATGAAGCAAGATTTGGCTGAAATATTTTCTAAGTATTTCACTTACGACATGGGACTATATGGGACAAGAAACCAACTATATGCGACAAGAAACCAACCGTCAGAAAATATTGTCTAAGTACTCCTTTGATGTCAACAATCAACAGGCGGCACTGAATCAACTATCTAAGAGCATTCTCCAAGTATACTAGCATGACGATGGATAATGTACATCAAGTGGCAAACATCAACTACTACGAAATATTTCTAAGTGTTTCCGTGCCGGCGGACGACAAGAATCATAGGACTACATCAATGGTAACAAGTACTAGATATGATTGAAATATATTCCAAGTGTTTTAGCATGTTTGCAGACAATGACCGACAGTCTATACATGATGCTCAAACATACATTGCCTAAGCTATTATTGCCAACATACAACTATCGGACCTAAAATTTGACCTAGGGCGATTAACGTTTTGAAAACGTGCAATTTTGAAAAGAGTCGCCACTAGTTAATTATTAGGCTAACTAGAATCCTAAATTACCTAAGCGAATAACTAATTAAACACCTAGGTAATAAATCAGTCTACGATCAGAAATACGAGTTCGGGGGTTCTGTTACGAATTAAAACTCATGGAATTAATCATGCCCTTTCGGTACTCGATTCAAAAATTTGCCAATTTTCATCGTTAATTAATTACGAATTAGTTATGCATACGAACGACCTAATAACACTAACGATTAGCACATAAAATCAAATTAACGCGAACTAACATGAGGAATATGTACATTTACTATTTATTATTTCAATTAATCTAAATTAATTAAGATATAATGAAATATCCATAATTAACCTTTTTATTGTTTAATTAACCTATATTAATCAATATTCAGATTATTCACGTCAAATTAAATCTAACATAACATAATAAAATAAACAATACTTACAACATGGAGTTAGTATTATTTACATACAAACTAAATTAAAATCAACCTAATTATTTCAACATATTAATAGTTAATAAAAAAATAGATAAATTAAATCAGTAAATAAATAAAATAAAATAAAATAAAATAAAATAAAATAAGAAGAGCAGCGTGACCTGCAGCAGGGAGTCACAGCACGGACGGCCAGGGCAGCGGCGGCGAGACGTCCGGCAGGCAGGGCTCGATGGACGGGGACTAGGCGGGGGTCCTGGTCTTCGTCGGATTTTTCCGAGACGGCACTGGTGCGAGGACGGGGCATGGGATGGGCAGATCTGGCACAACAGTAGGGACAGAGGGCACGGCGACGGGCAGATCTGGCACAGCAGCAGGTACGGCACGGGAGAGGTTTCGGATGGCTCGGGGCGGCGCAGGGCGGTGATGACGGAGGGAGTGGCTGGAGTGCGTCGTGGCGAACGCCGTGCGGAGCTCTGGGACGACGTAGGGCGGTGGCCTGGCGAACGGCAGCTGTGGCTTGGCCATAGTCGGGGTTTGGCCGGCGAAATTCTTTAGAGAGAGAGAGAGAGGATATCGTCGGAGGTGGTTGTCAGCGGTACGACCGGAGGGTGGCGGTCGCTGGTGGCTGCCGGCGGGTGCTGGTCGGATGGTGGTCCGGCCACCGGTGGACCTCGTCAGCACGGTGGGGAGAATTACAGACCCCAAAAAAAAAAAAAAAAACTTTTTCTGAGCACTAGAAGACGAAATCGCACAGAACCCGAAAATAATGTATTATTGCTTCTTTTTGGTGTTTTTCTGTGTGTTTTACAATGTAACCTAGACCCCTATTTATACTAAAAACCTAGTCTAGATTACAGATAAAATTCAAATAAAAAATTCTAACAGATAATTATTCTAGAGAATATTCCTAAGGATATTTATCTTTACAGATAATTATTTTTTTGAATAAAAAATAATATCTGGAGATAAATATCTTACAGATAATTTTCTAAAACTAAAAACCTAATTATTATATATATATATTTAAATTATTCTGAAAATATTAAATAAATTTGAAATAATTTAAAATATATTTTTTAATAATTTCCCTAATGTGCCCTTGAGCGTTTTTGGAGACTTTGTGGCTTGACGCGTCCAGAATTTGACGTATCATGTGTAACGTCGTTACGTCCGGGTCAAAATCGAGTGTTTACAACAACCATTGACAGCCATGTACGTACAACTAGAGATCATCAATATCGAGCAAACTAAAACAACAACTAAGGCATGGAACAACATGTCGGCAATGAACACTGTGCATAAGGGAAGTATAACGATTCAATTGCACTCTTATAAATTTTTCAGCGCCTAGAAAAATTTTGGGCGATTTGAGGCTAAGTATTCTAGTGCATTTTATCAAACACCTTGTATGCATGTTAAGATAAGCTAAGTACATGGTGATTTCAAGACTAAATCAAGGCCAAACAAGGTCATGAAAGGTCCAGCCATGTACCAAATTGGACTCACCGACACTAAGAAAGTTCGAATTACTTCTCGCCGTCACCTGAGGATCCACGCGCCACCGCTGCAAGTCCACGCGCCGCCCCTCCTTCTTCACGCGCCGTCGTGGTCTCCTCCTTGCCCGGATTAAATCTTGATCGATGTCAAATATGATGTAACCACTCCAAATTCACACCTCCACGAGTTCCCTCTTCAACAAGCAAGGAGAGCTTCTTGGAAAATTATTAAGGGAAGGATGTAAGTTAGTGACTACTCTATCTCCTAACTCTCATTAATAGTGTCTACACCATGTGCTAAGGACTAAACTAATATTTATTTTTGCTTAAGTCCCTAGTATCATGTATGAGCATGTTTACATCTCTCCTATGCGTGCATTACATACATGCTCCTTAATGTTGCATGACGTGCTACGTACGATCATTATCGCATGTTGCGTACGTACAGACTTTTATGCATGTTATAATTTTTATGTGTACGTGATGCTAACTCGTGTTTGTTATGTGATTATTTTTATGATTTAAGTATGAATTGTATGTTTACATCATATTACATGCTTGCATCATTTTATATGCTTACATCATGCTTCATGCTGACAAGCATGCTCTCCAATTTTATATTGCTCTAAGTATTTTGCTTATTGCACAAATACGTCATCCATGTGCTATGTTGTCATCTCTATGTTAACATCACGCTACACGTTCACGTCACGTACCTAGTTGATACCGCGTTGCATGATTACTTATTATCACAATGATTTCGCTTATCACATGTCATTATGAATAAGTCGTTAACTGCACATTGTTATATATATATATACCGTCAATTACGCTAACCCTGTGAATAGATTGTGTACGTACATCGGAAAAGTAGAAATGGACGAATCTGTGCTCCGCGCACTCGATTGACAAACAGGCCACCCCTGAGGTCAGTGCCGAACCTAAATTGGACGAATATCCTATCTTAAATAGAGTCAAACATGGGTTTTGAACCGCAACTTGACTCGGGGGCAAGTGTTGGATATATGTCCAATACGGGTTCGTATTTACATTTTGGACCTCGCAAACATGCTAAAATCACAAAACGGACCCTACCGTAGTCACCCTGGGTCAAAACGGTTCAGATGCGCGTCGCACTCGAACCAGGGACCTTCGGATTGCTATGGCAATCCGGACCGGTCCAGATTGTCCGGCAATCTGGACCGTGTCGAATATCGACAGGGTCCAGGTTACCGACTTGTACTGCGAGTATACACCTATTTTTTCTATGTACGTGAAGATAGCGCGCATATAGCCAATCTCGATGTCGGTAAGCGCTTTCCTGTATACCGACATCAAACCGGGCAAAATTCTCAAGTTTCCAATAAATAGGGGCCTGGATCTCCCATTTCAACAAGTTAACTGGAAACTCTGGAGAATTGGGTATTTCTGCTCTGACCTCTCTGTAGAACTTTCTCTCTCTAAAAATACTGACTTTAGCATCGGAGAGGGCACAACCAGCACCACCCCCCCTCTCCAAGCTGGTTATCGCCTGCTCTGCAGGGCCCGGTGTTTAGAAGATTGAGACAGAGATCGAAGATAGTTCGTGGATCGGGGTGAGAGCCAAAGTTAGTTCGTGGATCGAGGTTCGAGGTCCCTGAAAAACAGTTCGAGATATCCCAATTGGAAAAAGATCTCAACAAAGTGTATGGCCACGAGACGGACAACTGTGTCAGCCTAAGATTCCATGTAACAGCTTCATCTTAAAAGGAGAAATGAAGAAGTATATCGACCAAAGCAATAGGCATCAAAAGAAATCTCATGTGGAGTCTTCAGGAAAAGGCAAAGGAAAAGAAAAGGCGAATGATAATCCACCTCTCGCGAAGCGTGGGAAAAAAACGTCATTCATGGAACCAATTATAACGAATTCTACAGTCCGTGGAGCACGAAGGTGGAAGAAACAAATGTCAAGCTCTCGGAAAACAAGCTTCCCCGTCCACTTGAGACAATGACTTCCTTCCTTGGCAAGAACGTTGAAGAATGGTGCAAGCACCATAAAACTGGGGGGCATAACACCAACATTTGTTCATCCCCAAGGGTGGAGATCGAAGAGCTTAACACGCTAGATGCACTAAGGAACTATGTGGCACGTGGCAGAATAAACATGCCGACAAGTCACCTATGAAGACGTCAAACACATCATCAATCCCTTTATCTCCATTTTTGCATATCTACTTTAAGTCTTCTTAAATTAAGTACAACTTATGCTTATTAGCCTTAGTACTCTTCGAAAAGAGCGATCAGTTGACGCCTTCCTGTAATCCGTTGTACGAACTCCAAGTATCTAATGAAGATTAAATCTACTTTCGTAGGTACCTTATTGCACTATGCTCATTACTTTGGAATAAAACCAAAAGCAACGCACATATTAATCACGTCAACAACACAAGCTATCGCACTAAGAACAACAAACGGCTTAGGACATATAACACCCATATATCTATTATCAACACAAAGCATCGCCCTCAAAAGACGATATCTCCTACTTAAACAAGGTCCGGGTAACACGCGTTATTGCCAAAGGTAAAATCAGGTATGAGGTAACAACTTCACAAAAAAACTACTATGAATAAAGCAGACCACTCAAGTAGGACAACTACTCAGGGTAGCCTGATTTAGTCAAAACAAAATCCAAGCTGAACGGAACAGACTAGTCGCGAATAGTCTGATCCAGTCATATTGGCATTGCAGGCGATAGAGCCATATGAGGAGATTTATAACTCCATTCTATTTCTTAACCAATATATATCTCAAAGTATTGCGACTAATTTGAGACAGGTTATATGTACATCCAGGAGATGTCTCAATGACACATCTTATCTAGATAACAACACTAGAAGGAGCTATATGCAACACTCTCTGGAATTCTCTATCTATGGACATTATGCTTAGGCATCTAAGCCAAGTAATGGTCGCGTATATATCATTTTCATCATCACAACAAGTATCCAAGTTTATTATAACTCGCGACATCTCAGCGAATATTCAACTCAAACATCAGCTCTTCCCTTGGAAACAATACAAATCAACGATCATATATACGTATATGCATCATACTAAGGAAGCATCGATGCGTATCGACTAAAGGATGCATACAGCAATGCATAGTCTCTCCTTGTACGTACATATTCACAAACACATACAGTGGGTGGTACTTGAAAAGCTCCACTCCCGACATGTGCGCACTTGTGGCGTCCGCACCTATGACATCTACACTAAGGGAAGTTTCCTACACAACGAAGGGATCCTCGTATCAGATTCCTTTACTCTATTTATTTTATGCATTAGTTAAAAGGAAATCCATAACTCCATATTTTTACAAACTTGCAAACATTGCAACTATCTCACAAAGCGCAACCCTGTTCGTAGGTACATACTACATTATGATTACTACATTGGAATTGCGCCAGGTAGCAACCTATGCGCATAATATCTACTTCAACAATACAAGCTAAGCATTATGATTCAAGGAAGGACTTATGGCATACAATTCCGACATACATATTATCTAAATCAACAAGGAAGTTTATTTCTCCATCCAAAATGGCGTCTATCTCAAGAAGGTGTCGGCAACACAAAGCCATCGCGCTATGTGCACAGTCAGCTTATATGTCGCAATGACAACTTGCGGATTATCTACAATAAGGGACTTATAAAATTTATCTACTCAAAGTGACGGCTATTCCAAAGATTTCAAATACATGCAATATCTTGGAAAAAAACCAAGGTCTACTATCGAAATGACGACTATTCCAAATGAGTCAACAACAAGCAATATCTTGGATAAACACCAAGATTTACTATCAAAAATGGCATGCTGCGAAATCCTCTTAGAGGAAAATCTTCATGTTCATAGCCATTCCATGCATACAAACCAGGATGCGGCACTTAGGTGGGACTGATCACCCCATCGTGGCGGAAGTCCTCTTGTTAGACAACTACCCCACACATCTACAAAGTATGTACATCCCTCTTAAGGGCCCATACATCATGAAGATACATTCCTTGATAGGATGGCTTCATGTACACTCAAACTATACATATCCTCTTAAGGATGGAGACATAGGGAAGACATATACCTTAAGTGAGCGGGCTTCATTCAAAAACGCTAGCAGGAGCGCACCCTGTTTGAAAAACTCACCAAACTTACAAGTCGAGTCTTGTACAACGTCGGCTTAGAGTGGAATTAAGAGACGGTATAAACTTAAGTCTTGCTTCGTCAGGACGACACTGCTACAAGTCAAGGGCCAAGTGCCAAGTACATTACTACATGCAATGCTACAAGTACCTAGTGTACGCATCTTGCCATGCCTTGAAATCTAACCAAGAGGGGCGCTCATAACACTCAACAATGCGCGACATACAGTCGCTACTACGGACATCATGCTCATCATCTAAGGATATCTATCCTATCTTCCAAGTCCAAAGCATACGGACAACATAGATAACGCAAGGTATGAAATACTACTAACAAGTTATCATGCAATTGTACTATTATTAAAAGCAGGTCCAAGTGACGAAATACCATACAAGCAAAGACATAAATAGAGATTTATTGAAAACCTCAAAACAACATCAACCCGTTCACAAAGGGTTCCACATGCTGGAAGCAGACAACTTAATAACAACCAGGAGGTAACGTCATCTCCAAGGAACTAAGGCAATGAGTTCATAATGTCGACATCAAATGCAATGTCGTCATCCTCACAAAAAACACGGCAAGAATGGCCGCTTTAATTTCAATGCGACATAACTCTTCAACATGGGCACTGTTGGATCACGGTCGAAGCTCCGGTATGTTCTTGACGGAAAACCTGAACTCCTTGGCTCCGCGTAATCCTGCAAAAAAGGGATGATCTGGGTGGTGACCCAGAATCCCTCTCCGATGCTTAAATGAGAGTTCGAACGATGGGGTGGATAACAATAGTCTAAGTTCGTATTAGAGAGTGTAACCTTTCTGAGGTAACTTCCTCCTTTATATAGGAGGGGAAGTTACCTCAGTTACCTGTAACCGCGCCTGGCAGTTTACCGACGTTCCGTATATCTCGTTCAGGATTCCGCGTATCTCGCCCCACGCTTCGCGTATCTCGCCCACGCTCCGCGTATCTCGGGCACGCCCTGCGTATCTCGGGGGAGTTTATCCGTATCTTAACCGTTTCCCCACTACTCTATCTAGTAGGCGGGTTGCTTGGTCTTATACTCTGATCACAAGTCCCGATCCATATCGGGGACTCCAGAGTTGTCTCATTCTAGGTCACCACCCAGGACCCCTCGTCCCACGGGACAGGGCCAGCATTCTCGGGGCTTTATTATCGGGACCTTCTCAAAGGCATATCGGGGCCTACTCAGAGGCTTCTCGTCGGGAGCATTCAGTTCATATATCGGGACCGATCTCGTCGGGACCCTTCATACTGGGCTTCTGGACCTTCCAGGTCTTTCGCGAGGCCCTCTAGGCTTACCCGCCGTTTATTGACTGTTAACGGGGCTAACGATTACATCGGAACCCATAATTTGCCCCCAAGACATGAGGGACTTATAGTCCGTCGCGTCTTCCAATTCCGGACCTTCCGACATCATCTTCCGTGCCCTTTAAGGTGATTTCATACGTCCTTCGCGACGTTTTTCTCGGGACCTCACCACTTAAGGTTTCTCGTCCATGCCGTTCAAGGCAATTTCGCACATCACTTAAGATGATTTTATCGTACCATTTAAGGCTTTTTATCGCGTCATTCTAGACGACTTAATCATACCCCTTAAGGCTTTTTGCTGCATCATAAAGACGACTTACTCGGACCCCTTAGGGCTTTTATTCATACCTAGGCTTTTTGTTGCATCATAAAGACTACTTAATCATACCCCGTAAGGCTTTTCTTCTTACCTCGGAAGGCTTTTTATCGCGCCATAAAGACGACTTAATCGTACCTCGTAAGGCTTTTTAATCGTACATCGGAAGGCTTTTATCGCGTCCTTTAAGACGACTTACTCGTACCTCAGAAGGATTTTTAATCGTACCTCGGAAGGCTTTTTAATCGTACCTCGGAAGGCTTTTATAGCGTCCTTTAAGACGACTTACTCGTACCTCGGAAGGCTTTTTGTAAGTTTCCCACAGACGGCGCCAATGTTGGATCACGGTCGAAGCTCCGGTATGTTCTTGACAGAAAACCTGAACTCCTTGGCTCCGCGTAATCCTGCAAAAAGGGGATGATCTGGGTGGTGACCCAGAATCCCTCTCCGATGCTTAAATGAGAGTTCGAACGATGGGGTGGATAGCAATAGTCTAAGTTCGTATTAGAGAGTGTAACCTTTCCGAGGTAACTTCCTCCTTTATATAGGAGGGGAAGTTACCTCAGTTACCTGTAACCGCGCCTGGCAGTTTACCCACGTTCCGTATATCTCGTTCAGGATTCCGCGTATCTCGCCCCACGCTCCGCGTATCTCGCCCACGCTCCGCGTATCTCGGGCACGCCCTGCGTATCTCGGGGGAGTTTATCCGTATCTTAACCGTTTCCCCACTACTCTATCTAGTAGGCGGGTTTCTTGGTCTTATCCTCTGATCACAAGTCCCGATCCATATCGGGGACTCCAAAGTTGTCTCATTCTAGGTCACCACCTGATGGGTCCGACTATAGTCGTCAGGCCCCGTAACGGTGAGGAAACGGCAAACAGGCCCACCAGGCCCCGAAAGGAAGGTCAAGATGACCTAGGAGAAGGGTCCCGACGAAGGGAGTCCCGACGAGGCAAGGTCCAGACAGATTCGGTTCCGACAGTGGAGCTGGAAGCTCCCGATGAGAAGCCTTTAAGTAGGCCCCGATGATGAATCCCTGAGAATGATTGGCCCTGTCACGATGACGAGGGGCCCCGAGCGGTGACACAACGAGATAACTCTGGAGTCCACGACGGGAGTCGGGACTCGTTATCAGAGGATAAAGCCAGGATATGCGGGGCGTGGCCGAGATACGCGGAACGTGGATTAAGATACACGGAGCGTGGCCGAGATACGCGGGGCATGGCTAAGATACGCGAGATCATGTCCGAGATATGCGGGATACGGGCTAACCACCCCTAACGGTTCGCCAGGTACCTGAGGCATCTCTTTGCCTATAAAAGGGCAGGAGGTCACCTCAGATCAATAACATTGAGTTGAATACACTCTGAGTTTATTACTTGCCAGTCATACGAGATACTTATTTAAGCATCGGAGAGGGATTCTGGGTCACCGCCCGGTCTATCCCCTCTTGCAGGATTGCGTGGAGCAAAGGAGCTAGGATTGCCGTCAAAGTCCGTACCGGAGTTCCACCGTGATCCAACATTGGCGCCGTCTGTGGGAAACAAACAAAAAGCTGACATGCCTTCTACTCGATCAATGGTGGCTGGCGAACAGAAGACAGGGACAATCCGGTGGTTCCCGTCACCCTGCTGCAACGAACCTGAATTCAGTTCCAGAACAAGAGGAAAACCAGAACCATCCCCCGGCTGAGCTCTCCCAGACAGGAGGGCACAATGGATCGCATCCCGAAGATGTTGCCCCTCAGCACCAGGACAACAGGGGGCAGGAGGCTCCCCCAGCTGCAGATTTGACGAGGGCCGTGGCAGAGGCCATGCCCATGTTTCTGGCTGCTGTAGAGGCTCTCTTGGATCGAAGAGAGGCTGCGAGGAGGCAGGAGGAGATGCCCCCGTTGGAGGAAGCAACCCTGCCGACAGAGGGTCGGAACGCACAGGAAGCCCCGCCCCGAGGCCAAGACAGAGGTAGGGCGACCGGTCAGCCGGAGAGGTTCGTGGTTGATGGGCCAGAACCAGTACAACAAAGGACCATTCCCTTGAATGGTCCCATCACTCCCGACCAGGTGGTAAAGATCGTGAACATCTGTATGGGAGAACAGAAGCCGCTGGTGTCGGAGCTGAGGGATCGATCCACTCATCCCTTCGTTCCCCGACTCATTGATGCCCTAGCCCCGCCTGGGCTAGGCATCCCCACGATAAAGGAGTATGATGGCGAAGGAGATCCAGTTCGCCACGTCCAGAAGCACCTCATGGCGTGTCTGGGAAGAGCCCCAAGTGAAGACATAGTGTGTACGTTGTTACCGAACACACTGGGAGAAAGGGCCCTGACTTGGTTCTTTAGTCTGCCCCCGGGATGCATCACTGGCTGGGCAGACATGCACGATCGATTCATTCAGCAGTACCAGGGTCGGAGGCGTCTATTGAAGAGCGTGAGGTCCCTGACCCAGGTGGTGCAGAGGCCCGACGAATCGCTGGCTCATTATTACCAGCGGTACACAGCCAGCGTAGCAGAGATAGATGAAGAAATCTCTGAGGGCGAAACCATCCGTACCTTCATTCGGAACCTGACAGCCCCCTATGGCTCCGACCTGATGCACAGCGTGGCTGAGAAGGCTGTGTGAAATATGGAGGCATTACAGAAGAGGGTGAAGCGGCAGATCGATGTCCAGGAGTCGAAGATAGCCGCGGGAGAACTGGAACCCCCAAAGTCGAACAAAGGGAAGCAGTCAAGTAAACCTTTCGACGATCGTAAGTCAAAGGGTAAACCCGACAGCGGCAAGAATCGAGGTCGTCCGGATCGGAGGGATGACAGACGTTCTTCAAGGAAGGATAAGCGGGAGGATTTTGACATTCCTCTCAACTGCTCCATGGCGGAAGTGCTGACAGTCATGGAACGACAAGGTATCTCCAGGTACCCCCCGAAGAAAGATGGAGAATTCCTGGGGTCCCGCACAGATCGCTATTGTCGATTTCACCGCGCAAATGGCCACGACACCAATCACTGTCGGGAGCTGAAGAAAGAGATTGAAAAGCTGATCCAGAAGGGGAAGCCTAAGGAATTTGTCGGGGATAAGCGGTGCCGATCCCGCTCTCGGTCCCGATCGCGGTCCCGTTCCCGATCCCGCGATCGGTCCCCAAAGAAGAAGAGAACCGATCCAGATTCATCCGGTGCTCGCAAGGAGAGACGGGGCACTATCAACGTGATTCATGGAGGGTTTGCTGCTGGAGGTGATACCTCATCCGCCCGAGAAGTTTATGCCTCTAGAATCCCTACAGCAGTGGTGTTGGGTAAGAGGTCCCGATCCTGGACCTTGAAAGAAGAGATGGTGATCTCCTTCTCGTCGGAGGACCTCATAGGCGTAGAGACTCCGCATGACGATGCCTTGGTGGTAACCTTGGATGTAGACGGGTTCGAAATGAAGAGAATTCTAATCGACGGGGGGAGCTCCTCCGACATCCTATTCATGGACGCGCTGGAGGCTATGGGGAAGACGAAGAAAGATCTAAAGGAGGCAAACTTCCCGATGGTCGGGTTCTCTGGCTCAACCTCCTACCCGCTAGGAGTAATCACCTTACCAGTGGAGTTTGGTAGCGGGTGGAAATCAGAAAGGAGAAACGTGGAGTTTGTCGTGGTTGATTCCGCAGGGACCTACAATGCAATTATCGGGAGAACCACCATTAATCCTCTGATGGCGGTTGCCTCGACTGTGCACCAGAAGATGAAGTTCCCGACCGACCACGGAGTCGGAGAGGTCAAGGGCGACCAGGTGGCTTCCCGAAAATGCTATGTTAACGCCACTCGGAGGAGGAGGCGAGAGGCCATGACTGTCCTCCAGACAGACACAGATCCCAGAGAAGAGTTTGGGCGTCCCGCCCCCGTAGAAGACCTGAAAGAAGTCGAGATCGACGGACCCCAGAGGAAGGTGAAAATCGGGTCTGCTCTGACTGTGGAGACAGCCCAAAAATTGGTGGAGTTGTTGAAGGAGTTCAAGGAGCTGTTTGCCTGGTCCCCCAGCGACATGCCAGGAATCAGCCCCGATGTGATCGTGCACGAGCTGAAGATAGACCCCGCGATCAAGCCTATCACACAGAAAAGGCGTCCGATGGGCACGGATAAGAAGATCGCGATTCAGCAGGAGGTGGGCAGGTTGCTCGACGCTGGGTTCATTAAGGAGCTCCGATTCCAGACTTGGGTGGCCAACCCAGTGCTGGTGAAGAAGACTAACGGGAAATGGCGAATGTGCGTGGACTTCCGCGACCTGAACAAGGCTTGCCCAAAGGACTGCTATCCACTCCCGAGGATCGACCAGCTGGTGGATGCCACATCGGGACATGAACTGTTAAGTTTCATGGATGCGTATTCAGGCTACAACCAGATCAAGATGGCTAAGGAAGACGCCCCCCACACAGCGTTCTACGCAGACAGTGACATCTATCACTACGATGTCATGCCTTTCGGGTTGATCAATGCCGGGGCAACCTACCAACGGATGGTGAACAAACTGTTTGGAGATATGCTGGGAGAAACCATGGAAGCTTACGTGGATGATATGCTGGTGAAGTCCCGACAAGCCGAGGATCACGTGCACAACCTTACCATGGCGTTTGAGCGGATGAGGCTCCATCAAGTTCGTTTGAACCCGACAAATGCTCCTTCGGAGTCCACTCAGGGAAATTCTTGGGCTTCATGGTGAGTCAGAGAGGAATTGAAGTGAATCCTGAGAAGCTGAGGGCAATCGAGGAGATGTAGTCCCCGATAAACCATCGGGAGGTGCAAGTACTGAATGGCCGACTAGCTGCAATGAATCGCTTCTTGTCCAAAGCCAGCGACCGATCAATGCCGTTTTTTGAAGTCTTGAGGGCCAACAAAAAATTCGAATGGACCGCCAAATGTGAAGAGGCGTTCCAAGCACTCAAGCAGCACCTTCGCACACTCCCGCCGCTGGCGAAACCGGTTCCAGGCGAGCCGCTCTTCCTTTATTTGGCTGTTTCTGAATTTGCCATTAGCTCTGTGTTAGTAAAGATTGTCGAGGGTAATCAAGTCCCCGTCTATTATGTAAGCAAGGCATTTGCCAAATCTGAATTGAACTATCCCGCCGTTGAGAAGTACCTCTTTGCGTTGATTATTACTGCTCGGAAGCTAAGGCCTTATTTCCACGCACACGAGATCACTGTGCTGACGAACCAGCCTTTGAAGCATTTTTTGAACCGACCGGATGCGTCGGGAAGATTAGTAAAATGGGCAGTAGAGCTTAGTGAGTTTCGGATACACTTTGCTCCAAGAACGGCAATTAAGGGCCAGGCGTTGGCGGATTTTATAGCAGAATCTACAGCCCCCGATCTGGAAGATGCGGGCCCTGTAGAGGGGGCAACTATGGAGGTCCCGATAGAGGAACAACCAGAGAGGACAGAGCAATCAGAACAGCCAAACAAGGAAAATACCTGGGAGATGTACACGGATGGCTCCGCGAGTTCAGATGGATCAGGAGCGGGCTTTTTGCTGATACCACCGGGTGAAGGTGAGCCACTTCGATACTCCTTGGCTTTAAAATTCAAGGCCACGAACAACGAAGCGGAGTATGAAGCTCTTATCACGGGCCTAAAAATTGCTAAGGGCACTGGAATCGATCACTTGAGAGTGAGGTGCGACGCGGCTTTAATCGTGAACCAGGTTCAAGGGCGATACGAAGCGAGGAGCCCGATAATGAAGAAGTATCTGCGAGAGGTACAAACCTTGAAGGAGAGCTTCAAAAGCTTCGATATCGAGGCAATTCCGAGGGAGGAAAATGTAGAGGCAGACGCCTTGAGCAAATTTGCCCTGGGGGCACCCTTGGAGGAAAATCGGAAGGTGCACTTCCTAGAAAAGGTGATCTTATCGACCATCGACCCGACACAGGTGTGTGCCATTGAAGCGAGATCAGAGGAGGAGCCAACTTGGATGACCCCGATAGTCGCGTACCTGACTACTGGGGCAGTCCCCGATGATCAAGTAGCAGCGGACAGGATACGTCGGATCGCCGCCAATTATGTAATGCTGGACAATCAGCTATACAAGAAGGGCTGGTTCTCGACTCCGTACTTGAAGTGTGTGGCAGAACCCGACACCAATCGGATTCTGAAGGAGGTGCACGAAGGGGTCGCAGCTCGCCACGAAGGGGCCCGATCCATCATGAGGAAAGTGCTGAATTTGGGCTATTATTGGCCCACGATGAACAAAGAAGCAATGGCGATGGTCCGATCCTACGACGCGTGCCAGAGGTACGCCCCGAGTATCGTGGCTCCGGCCGCTAATCTGACATCCATCAAGAGCGCGTGGCCCTTCGCGCAGTGGGGCATCGACTTGGTGGGACCTCTTCCACAAGCACAAGGTCAATGTAAGTATTTACTTGTAGCAATCGATTATTTTTCGAAATGGATAGAGGCGAAGGCATTGGCCAGAACAACGGCGAACCAGATCGTCAAGTTCCTCCAAACCCACATCGTGTCCAAATACGGGATTCCCAAGGTGGTGATCAGCGACAATGGTCCACCGTTTAATGGCTCTCGGGTGAGGGAGTATCTGGAGGAGTTGAACATTGAGCATCGGACCGCCTCCGTACGACATGCTCAGACTAATGGCCAGGTGGAGTCAGCCAATAAAATCGTGATGGACGGCCTCAAGAAGAGGGTCTATGCTTTGAAGGGCAAGTGGCTGAACGAACTGGAGAACGTGCTTTGGGCCGTTAGAACGACACCCAAACGATCAACGGGGGAGACTCCGTTTGGCCTTGTTTATGGCACGGAAGCTGTCGCCCCTGTGGAGGTAGCTATGGCGTCCCATCGGATGAGATACTACGAGCCTATGACGAATGATGAAGTGAGACGTCTGGACTTGGACTTACTCGAAGAGAAGAGGCGGGAAGCCGATGAAGTCCAAGCTCGAATGCGTTTGGCGACGACCAGATACTACAATCGGCGAGTGAAATCCCGACAGTTCTTCGTCGGGGAGCTGGTTTGGCGTCGCAACGAGTACACCCTTTTGGATCGAATCAACAAGATGTCACCAAAATGGGAAGGACCTTATAAGGTCGTGGGGATGCCAGCTCCAAATGCGTACAAGTTGGAAGACCTCGATGGCAGAACGTTGAAGCATTCTTTTAGTGGCGAACACTTGAAGAAACACCATGCTTGAATTAAGTCGCCTTAAGTGGCGCAAGTTGAAAAGTCGCCTTAAGTGGTGCACGATATAAAGTCGCCTTAAGTGGTGCACGAGAAAAGTCGCCTTGAGTGGTGCACGATCCTTAGATTTATTCTAAGTATCAAAAAGTCGCCTTAAGTGGTGCACGATGTAAAGTCGCCTTCAGTGGTGCACGATATTAAGTCGCCTTAAGTGGTGCACGATGTAAAGTCGCCTTCAGTGGTGCACGATATTAAGTCGCCTTAAGTGGCGCAAGTTGAAAATTCGCCTTAAGTGGTGCACGATGCAAAGTCGCCTTCAGTGGTGCACGATATTAAGTCGCCTTAAGTGGTGCACGATATAAAGTCGCCTTAAGTGGTGCACGAGAAAAGTCGCCTTGAGTGGTGCACGATCCTTAGATTTATTCTAAGTATCAAAAAGTCGCCTTAAGTGGTGCACGATGTAAAGTCGCCTTCAGTGGTGCACGATATTAAGTCGCCTTAAGTGGCGCAAGTTGAAAAGTCGCCTTAAGTGGTGCACGATGCAAAGTCGCCTTCAGTGGTGCACGATATTAAGTCGCCTTAAGTGGTGCACAATATAAAGTCGCCTTAAGTGGTGCACGAATAAAGTCGCCTTCAGTGGTGCACGATATTAAGTCGCCTTAAGTGGTGCACGATGTAAAGTCGCCTTCAGTGGTGCACGATATTAAGTCGCCTTAAGTGGCGCAGGATATAAAGTCGCCTTAAGTGGTGCACGAGAAAAGTCGCCTTAAGTGGTGTACGATATTAAGTCGCCTTCAGTGGTGCACGATATTAAGTCTCCTCAGGTGGCGCAAGTTGAGAAGTCGCCTTCAGTGGTGCACGATGTAAAGTCGCCTTCAGTGGTGCACGATATTAAGTCGCCTTAAGTGGCGCAGGTTGAGAAGTCGCCTTCAGTGGTGCACGATGTTAAGTCGTCTTAAGTGATGCACGGAACTAAGTCGCCTTAAGTGGTGCGCGGAATTAAGTCGCCTTAAGTGGTGCACGAGAAAAGTCGCCTTAAGTGGTGCACGATAGTAAGTCGCCTTAAGTGGTGCAAGCTAGTAAATCGTCTTAAGTGATGTACGAAAATATCTTAAGTGTCGAGGGTTCGACTTAAGAAAGTATAGTAAAGCCACTGGGAGAAGTGCAACGAAAGAATCGGAACTAAGAAAGTCTGATATTAATGGGGGTCGAAGGCCCGATGATTACAAAAGGGGGAGAATACAAAGATTCTAGCGATGAGCAGTTAGGCCTAATCCTGGTTAGCGGCATCAACGGGAACAGGGTCCGCAAGGTCTAGGGCAGAAGGCTCCACTGGGTCAGCCGTTGGAGGATTGGCTATCGGGGTCATGGGATCGAGGAGTTTCCGATGAAGAAGTAGCTCCTCTTCACTCTGAACTTGTGGTATGCATTTCCGGCCTTGAGCATCGGCTTCTCTGGTGGAAATGATATATCCTTCCCGGAGAGCTGCATCATAAGCAGTGCTTAAAATTTCGTTCAGAACATAGTCGAAGTTGAAAGGCTTCCTTCCCTCGAAACCAGATCCACCGCCTGAAATCAGCCATTGAAAGGGACGTTAGGTTTTTCCGGAAGATTACAATCAAACTAAGCAAAGACGAAGGCGAACAATAGAGAAGAAACCCTTACCTGACATGATAATTGGAGGCTGGAAGAATGAACCTGACATTGCCGGAAAGATGGCCGAAGAAACACTAAGGTTTCAAGAGTTGCAGTAAGCTTTCGAAAATTTGTAGATGATGAGAGGAAAATGTACCCTGGGTGAGGTTCTTATAGGCGAAGAGGACAGTCGAAGGGGCGCTTTAATCTGAACCGTCGGAGTTGAAGCGTTCTAATCTGGACCGTTGAGATGAAACGTGCGGGAGGTAGCAGGTGCAATGATGAAATAGCCTGAAAAGCACTTTTCAGAAAAAGCAGACACAGAGAATCAGGCACGGGTACTGATGACGTCACTTCATTATCTACTGCTTTGGATGACTGGGGAACCGAGGAGTCCTCTTGGATTTGGCAGATATCCACAAGGCATTGAGAAAACGTGAAGGAGAAGACTAGTACTCAGTGACCATGTCAAGGGAAAGATCCCCGATTCCAATATTGGGAGGTCGGGAGTTGAAAGACACGACGAACTAGAAGTCCCTCATGTCTTGGGGGCAAATGATGGGTCCGACTATAGTCGTCAGGCCCCGTAACGGTGAGGAAACGGCAAACAGGCCCACCAGGCCCCGAAAGGAAGGTCAAGATGACCTAGGAGAAGGGTCCCGACGAAGGGAGTCCCGACGAGGCAAGGTCCCGACAGAGTCGGTTCCGACAGTGGAGCTGGAAGCTCCCAATGAGAAGCCTTTAAGTAGGCCCCGATGATGAATCCCTGAGAATGATTGGCCCTGTCACGATGACGAGGGGCCCCGAACGGTGACACAACGAGATAACTCTGGAGTCCCCGACGGGAGTCGGGACTCGTTATCAGAGGATAAAGCCAGGATATGCGGGGCGTGGCCGAGATACGCGGAACGTGGATTAAGATACACGGAGCGTGGCCGAGATACGCGGGGCATGGCTAAGATACGCGAGATCATGTCCGAGATATGCGGGATACGGGCTAACCACCCCTAACGGTTCGCCACGTACCTGAGGCATCTCTTTGCCTATAAAAGGGCAGGAGGTCACCTCAGATCAATAACATTGAGTTGAATACACTCTGAGTTTATTACTTGCCAGTCATACGAGATACTTATTTAAGCATCGGAGAGGGATTCTGGGTCACCGCCCGGTCTATCCCCTCTTGCAGGATTGCGTGGAGCAAAGGAGCTAGGATTGCCGTCAAAGTCCGTACCGGAGTTCCACCGTGATCCAACACCACCCAGGACCCCTCGTCCCACGGGACAGGGCCAGCATTCTCGGGGCTTTATTATCGGGACCTTCTCAAAGGCATATCGGGGCCTACTCAAAGGCTTCTCGTCGGGAGCATTCAGTTCATATATCGGGACCGATCTCGTCGGGACCCTTCATACTGGGCTTCTGGACCTTCCAGGTCTTTCGCGAGGCCCTCTAGGCTTACCCGCCGTTTATTGACTGTTAACGGGGCTAACGATTACATCGGAACCCATCAGGCGCGACAAGAAGCAATGAATGCATCAAAATCAGCCATCTTCAAGTTCAAGCTTCAAGTGAGAAGAAGTAAACAACGCTTACCTCAATGGGAGGAACGCTCCTCCTTGGGCCGGTCCCTCGACCGGGGGCAGAAGGCACCACCGCACGACCCTCAACTCTATTCCCTTTATCACAAGGAGTTGGCACGGTCGCACTCGGCATAAAGAACTTAGAATCGCTCGAGGAACACGCCCTTGCGATTGATCTTTTGAGAATTATGCTAAAGCCAGGAACTGCAACCACGCGTTCAGTCACATGTACGGAGCAAGTTGCAAACAAAAGCAACATGAAAGCAACAACTTGGAAAATTAACAAGTTCAAAGAAGATACAAGGAGGTGCCTTACTCACAAGTCCTTTACCGCGACCATATCTGGAGACTCCAGAGTAGCGGGGGCAATGGTGCGGACATCCGTTCCAACAAGTGGATTACCGTGAACATCGACTCTCTACAAAGACGAGCTTTTTCCATCAGTCCGACCTAAATTGCAACATGATACGAGTCATAAAGATCATCAACATACCAAATCTTCAGAAGGAAGTATATGTATACCGACATCAATTAATCAAGCATGGACGTCAACATCTACACTTGGTGCATTGTTTAGCTGCTCAACCATGTCGACATCCGAACATAGAGTTACTTGCAGAATGGGAATAGTCGGCTTACTCATGATAACAGTCGTGGAAATATTAATTCCGACAAGAAGATAGAGAGATCTGATATCTTGAAAAGTGCAACCAACAATCCAATCAGTGCGCAAGAACGCATCAATACTTATGCAAACATCTATGCAATGGACGCTCAGAAACTATGTACACATCGATTTAATAGTCTTCGTGCAACAAGTAACAAACATCATGTAAGGGAGCAACCCTCTCAACACATCGACCTCCACGACGACATCGAACTCATACTCGCTGCGCACATGATAACAAGGGCGAAATGTTTTCTAAGTGTTTTTCTCAAGATGACGGTCAACATACTACAAGCTGTTAGCATGTTACTAAGTGTCAACACACAACAAGGTGTTGACTATCAAGAAATAATTTCTAAGTGTTTTGTCATGACAGCTGACGACATGCACCATATGTCTACATCAAGTCTGGGGATACAGGGTACATAGCAATGGATATAGAAAAGATTCTAAGAGTTTGGGCAAGTGCGTACATGCAAGCGCGTGTATACAAGCACGCGCATACAGCTGTCGACGTACAACGAGATGTCGGCTATCAGGAATATTCTCTAAGTGTTCCAACCATATCAGCTGTCGACGTATAACAAGGTGTCGACTATCAAGGAATATGTTCTAAGTCTTCGACTATGTCAGCAATCGACACATGACAAGGTGTCGACCATCAAGGAATATTTTCTAAGTGTTTTGCTCAGGATGACAGTCAGCATATTGCAAGCTGTCAGGATGCTACTAAGTGTTAGCATACTACTAAGTGTCAACATGGTACTACGTGTCGACATACAACAAGCTGTCAGCATACTATCAAATATCTATGTACGACAAGGTGCCGGCATGCAGCAAAATATGGTGAAGTATTTTCTAAGTATTTCGCTTACGACATGGGACTATACGCGACAAGAAATCAGAAAATATTGTCTAAGTATTTTACTAATATCAGCAATCAACATACATCAACTGGCAAACATCAACTACTACGAAATATTTTCTAAGTGTTTCTATGCCGACGGTCGACAAGAATCATATGACGACATCAATGGTAACAAGCACTAGATATTATTGAAAAAATTTCTAAGTGTTTTAACATGTTTGCAGACAGTGACCAATGATCAATACATGATGCTCAACACGCATTGCCTAAGTTACCACTACCAACTTACAA
Source organism: Clarkia xantiana subsp. parviflora (assembly GCA_036873135.1). NCBI lineage: Eukaryota > Viridiplantae > Streptophyta > Magnoliopsida > Myrtales > Onagraceae > Clarkia > Clarkia xantiana. Next base: position 8,718,257 of record JAPTYO010000022.1, read on the forward strand.
CCAGTGAAGACCATGTACGAACAACTACCGATCGTCAACATCGAGCATACTAAAACAACGGTTAAGGCATGGAGCAACATGTCAGCAATGAACACTATGCATAAGGGAAGTGTAACCATTCATTTGCACTTTTCTAAAATTTTCAGCACTTAGAAAAATTTTGGCCGATTTGGGGCTAAGTATCCTAATGCATTTCATTAAACACCTTGTATGCATGTTAAGGTGACTAAGCACATAGTGATTTCAAGATTGAATCAAGGCCAAACGAAGTCACAAAATGTCCAGCCATGTACGGAATCGGACTCACCAACACGAAGAGAGTCCGAATTGTCACACGCCTTCACCGGAGCTCCACGCCCGCCCAGGAATGCCACACGCGCCGCCGCCACGCGCCTCCGCTGATTGTACGCGCCGCCGTTCTTCCCACCACGCGCCGTCGACTTTCTCCTCAAGCTTGGCCGGAATTTAATTGGTGTCAAGTATGATGTGACTACTCCAAATTTACACCTCCATAAGCTCCTTCTTCAACAAGCAATGAGAGCTTCTTGGAAAACTATCAAGGGGGGATGTAAGCTAATAACTACTCTCTCTCCTAATTTTCACTAATAGTATCTACGCCATGTGCTAAGGACTAAACTCATATCTATTTTTGCACAAGTCCCTAAGCATCATGTATGAGCATGTTTACACCTCTCATTTGCTTACATTACATACATGCTCTCTAATGTTGCATGACGCGCTACGTACAATTATTATTGCATGTTGCGTACACATAGGCTATTATGCATGATATTATTTTTATATATGCATGATTCTAACTTATGATTGCTACATGGTTATTTTTATAATCTAAGTATGAATTGCATGTTTACATCATATTGCATGTTTACATCATATTGCATGTTTACATCATATTGCATGCTTACATCCTATTGCATGTTTACATCATATTACATGCTTACATCATTTCTATGATTACATTATGCTTCATGATGACAAGCATGTTCTCTAATTTTATATTACTTTAAGTATTTTGCTTATTGCGTTATTACGTCATCCATGTGCTATGTTGTCATCTCCATGCTAACATCATGTTACACGTTTACATCACGTACCATGATGACACCGCGTTGCATGATTATTTATTATTACAAGTATTTCGCTTATGGCATGTTATTACGTGTATGTTATCGTCTGTTACACTAACCCCGTGAACAGATTATGCACGTTCATCGAAAAGATAAAGATGGACGATTTTGTGCTCCGCGCATTCGATTGACAAACAGGCCACCCCTGAGGTCAGTGCCGAACCTAAATTGGATGAATATCCTATCTTAAATAGAGTTAAGCATGGGTTTTGAACCGCTACTTGACTCGGGGGGCAAGTGTTGGATATCTGTCCAATTCGGGTTCGTATTTACGTTTCGGACCTCGCAAACACGTCAGAACCACAAACGGATTTTACCGCAGGGTCAAAACGGTCCGGGTACGGTTCTCAGGTTTCCTATAAATAGGGACCCAGACCTCCCATTTGACAAGTTAACTCGAAACTCTCCCAAATTGGCTATCTGTTCTCTGACCTCTCTCTACACACTTTCTCTCTCTAAGATCCTGACTTTAGCATCAGAGATGGCTCAACCACGCCAACCCCCCCCTCTCCATGATGGTTATCGCCCGTTCTGCAAGACCTGGCGTATAGAAGATCGAGATAGAAGCCAAAGTCAGTTCGGGGATCGAGGATCGAGATCCGTGAAAAGTAACCCGAGGTGTCCCAGGTGGAATCGACCTCAATAGGCTTTTTCCGTCGGGGTCCTCCCAGTGGGTTTCGCTACTCGGGGTGGTTTTGAGCCTAAGTGTTGGGCCTCGGGTGTCCGTTTTTCAAGTTTCGAATTATAGTCGATTGTGGCCTAATTATAGGGCCCAATTTATAATAGCTTGGGCGTATATCCAACATTTTCCTCAGAGTCAAGAAATTGTTTAACCTTTACTTGTGTCTATTTTTGCGAAGTATCGCCCAAGCGAGTTGTGAATTGTACCTTTATGACGATCCCGGCATTTATCGAGTGCTCGAGGAACGTCATAATTTTCCTTGCCTCCTGTTTAAAGAAGCCGGATACACAAAATGCTATTGTTAACTTAAGCAAATTTATGCGATGTATAGATATTTTATAAGGGTAAGAGTTACGAGCCTTGGTCTCGTTATACTTAGCCTTAGGACTATGTCCTTTCATTTTAGTCTCTGTTTCGTTGGAGTTTCTTGTAGAAGAACTTGGCACGTCTCTATATGAGAGAGGCAATAGGTCATCCTCTGTTGGATGGGTGTTCATTTAACATGTGAGCGTTAGTTGACATGAAATGGGTGTTAGTACAAGTATGTACATGGGCCTTAGTCCTATTTTACTTAGCCTTTAGGTCTATCTCCTTATTGGAAGAACCTCCCTTTTGGGTTCCTAGAGTCGATAGGGCACTTCCGAAGCGGTGTTGCACTCTGTTTGCAAGAGTGCGAGCATGTTTTTTAGCTTTGGCCTTCAATGGGCATGGCATTTTTCTCCTCATTTGTCGGAGTGTGGGCATGGTCCAACCTTATCCATGCAGTTTACTCTATATAGATGAAGGTGAGAATTGTTAAAATTCCTCCTCTTACCCTTCCTATAAAAGAGTCTTTATACATATATGTAGAAGGCTGTTCCCTTCATATACGTTGGATTTTTACTTCCTTTGGGTAGGTTAAGGGGTTTCTCCCCTTGTAAATTTTCTTTGTAATTTGGCCTCGGGGCTTCCTGAATAGTGATTTTGCCTTCGTGGCTCAGTGCTGAGGTTACTTCCGCGGTATGCATACCTTGCATCTCCATAAGTGGGGGCTTGGCCCTTGTGTTACTCATGCTCTGTGACCTGTGCATATAGAGTTGTATGTATATGGTTGCCCCCGTAGTGGCCATGCTTCGGATGCTGGGGGGTTAGCCCCTGGCGTTGATTGCAAAGCCTGTATATAAGAGATTGTGTATATATAGTTGTCCCTTAAAGTTGACGTGTTTGGCATTCCCTCAAAATGGCTACACTTGGGAGCTCATGAATGTATCATTACTCCCATAGTGAGTATTTTGATATCTTTACATGTGGGGGTTTTCCTCAAAAATGGCTACACTTGGGGGCTCATGTATGTATCATTACTCCCATAGTGAGTATTTTGATATCTTTACATGTGGGGGTTTTTCCTTGTGTTGATTACACTTGGTAACTGATGAATATATGAGTACCCCCTTAGTGGACATGTTGTTGTATGTAAAGGGATATTCATTGTATTGGATACACTTACTAGCTCATATATAAGGCTGCTCCCGTAGTGAGCATGCTTCGCATCTCGAGTGGGTGAATAGGGATAGTACATATTGGCTTGCAAGTTGGGTGCTTTTCTCGTGAGAGCTGATGAGTTCCGCTATTACTGTAATTTGAGGAGTTGCTTTGTTTTGTGGAGATTGTCCATCCACCTGATATCATTATGCATATGTCTCTCCCTGGGTTGGTGTAGGGAGGTGGTTGTGACCGTGAGATCCTTCCTTATAGCTCGAAAATGGTGTACCCTTAGTGGTGGGTATGCTTTGAATTCTGAGCAAGGGATGCTTGATCCATGCCTTGCTTGAGTTCTTCTTCTAAGTGTTTTAGATTTTAATGTGTCTAATTCTCTTTCCTGTTTGGGAACATTTATCTGAATGGACGAGCAAAATTGCAAGGGGTATCCTTGATGGTGAGACGTGCATCTAGCTTTGGCGAATGTTGATAGTCTATTTTCTTTTTACTTTTGCTTCATCTCGATGGTGAATTTGTGTACGTCTTTGTGTCACATGAGTAGTTGTCCAGGTGGAGGAATGGGTGGTCATACTCTTAGCCCAAACGCTTCATTTTGTAGCAATCATTTCTCAATTGACTACTCAAGGTAGAGCCTGGGATTTTGAAGGCGTCGCTGGAGACCCCTCTAGAAAATTAACAACCTTTGAAGTCGGAGCATCCTCAGGAAGGGGCACTCAACTTGCCGCCTGCTCATGAGCATAAAAAAGAGTCTTAAAAAGACCTACATAAAAGAAAAGAACGCTTTAAAATAAAGTATTGAAAATAAGAAGTTAACCAGACAATACGGATCTCATCTAGGAGAGTACAAATGCCGGCTCGAATGTGGGCATTCTCGGAGGTGTCGCCGACAGAATTCCATAAGTGGAAGCCTTTTAAAAGGCTAGCATGGATTTTCTTGACTACCTCAAACTCTTCAGTGGTTACTCCCTCTAGAGAGGGAGGGACGTCTGTGCCAAGAGAAGGGAGAATAGGCCAGGAAATGTTGAGCCGACAGAAGAAATATTAATCTTTCCTATTGGAATTATATGTCTCCAATCCCCCAACAAAGACTGTATTGAATTTCCAGGAAAAGGGTCCCTTGAATTTGGGCCACCGAGGCTTAAAAGCGAAAATTCCTTTGACATTGCTCTCAAGGCGATAGAAGCACCTGGAGACTTGATGGTTGTAACACCAATCCTGGGCATCGCACTGGCAGCGAAATCCTACCCTGAAGCGAATGGCGTTTTAGAAAATTTGACAAGGATGATTCCTATAATGCTCAGAAACCTCTAATAGGTCGAGGCAAAGCGGAAATCAAAGTCCCGCTTCGATTTTTTTGGAAAAAAAATAGTATCTTTTCCTACTAAGTGGAAGTGTTGTTCATGAGTGGCACCACCATATCTAGGCCCTTCCTCATTAGTAAAGTTGGCCAAGATCACCGCATCTATGAAGGCCTGGCCAGAAAGTTTATTCTTCCTGGGATATGAAAGGGAGCGGGGAAAAAGGATGAAATGTTACCTGTGGGAACACCAACCACCATGTTAGTTTTTGAAAGATATTTAAGGATGGACGTTTCTTGAACATGATATTGAGGTCCAGATGTGGCAACTTCAACAAGGATTCCTCCGTTTATACAAATCTAGGCCTAGTCTAATCTAAGCAGTAAATTGCACTGATTTATTCTCCTAATAAATGCTAAATATTCTGAACATTAAATACAAATTATCAGAAAAATATACTCTGCAATAAATACAGATAACTATCCTAATTTTGCAGGAGCCATTCTTGGAAGATTCGCGACTTGCTATATTTAAACACTTCCTCATTTGGTGCGCCGCGTGTCGCGCGTGGTCCAAAATTAGGTGTTTACAGTTTGACCCTCTTTGGACGGATTCTCGTAGAACACGTTCGAGAGAGTTTGTCCAAAGACAATAAAACACTTAATTTTTTTATGAGAAGCGTGTCTTCATCTGAGTCTTAAAATTTTCAAGGCGGCTCATGTGCTTATTCTGGTTGTGACTTTCGAAAATCTGGAAAACCATAGGTCCCGATCATCATTGGTGACTTGCGGAGGCCGAACACCAAAGGCTCTGTTCATCGTTGGGGGTGACTCTCAGAAGGCTGGGAAACTATAGACCTTGATTGTCGATTGTGACTCGCGAAGGCTGAACACCAAAAGCTTCGTTTGTCGGGTTGTGACTCTCAAAAAGTTGGAAATCTTCAGGTCCTGATTGTCGATTGTGACTCGCGAAGGCTGAATACATAAGGCTTCGTTTGTCGGGTTGTGACTCTCAGAAATTTGGAAAACTACAGGTCCTGATTTTCGGTTGTGACTCGCGAAGGCTGAACGTCAAAGGCTCTGTTCGTCGGGTTGTGACTCTCAGAAAGTTGGAAAACTTCAAGTCCTGATTCCCGGTTGTGATTTTCGGAGGCTGAACGTCAAAGACTCCGTTCATCTTGTTGTGACTCTCGGAAGGATGGAAAACTACAGATCCCGATTGCCGATTGTGACTTGCGAATACTGAATTTCTAAAGGTTCATTTGTCGGGTTGTCACTCTCAGAAAGCTGGAAAACTAGAGGTCCTGATTGTCGGTTGTGACTCGCAAAGGCTGAACATCAAAGACTCCGTTCATCGGGTTGAGTTTCTCAGAAAGCTGGAAAACTTCAGGTCCTGATTGACAGTTGTGACTTGTAGGAACAGACTGTAACAGTCCTACTCATCTTTAAATGGTGACTTGCGAGAGCAGACTGTAACCGTCTTGCTTGCCGTGAATTTTACTTGGAAGACTCTGTATCATAGAAAAATACAACTGTGCATGAATGTTTGTCCCTAATTTTTTCCTAAATTGCGCATGGTGCGACAATCTAGCGGGATTTTTTGTTTATTAAAAATTTATCTCTTATTATCTCCTTTTGCCACAGTCGATTGAGAGATTTTCGACCGTGCCCCTCGGTTTTTTTTCTTCTCTCCTTTTGCCATAATTGCAATTTCTGAGTTTGCAACCATGCCCCTCATTTCCTGATTTTGCCTAGGCCGCCCTTTCGCGTTTTCAACCTAGCGGAAACACTCTTTTTTGTGGTACCTAATTGATGGGTGGCTGTGAACCGTACTTTATTTTCCGCCTCGATGCGGGAGTATTTGTAGTCGTTTGGAGGGTGGCTGTGACCCTTTTCTCGCCGTCTTCAATGTTGCGGGAGTTCTTTTGATTTGTAGCCATTTAGAGGGACGACTGTGACCCTTTCTTTTATCTTCCCACTCTCACCGGGTTCGCGGGATCACTCTTTTAGTGTAGCCATTTTAAGGGTGGCTGTGGACCTTTCAAATAACTTCTCGCCCTCACGAGATTCACGGGAACACTCTGTGTATGTAGCCGTTTGGAGGGTGGCTATGACCCTTTCACTTATTTCCCGCTTTTGATATTGCGGAAGCGCTCTTTATTTGTAGCCATTTGAAGGGTGGCTGTGGCCCTTTCTTTGTAGTCGTTTTAGGGATGACTGAGACCCTTTTTATTTGTAGTTGATTTAGGGACAGTTGTGACCCTTTTTATTTCTTCACTGCTGTTACAAAATTTTCATAAGCACTCTCTTTATTTTTCTCGGTAGCCGATTAGAGGGCGGCTGTAACCCTAAACAAATGAGCTTTTTTAGCTCACCTTTTGCCATGACTGCCCCTGCGGGTTTTCAATCATGCCCCTCTTTCCCTAACTTTTGCCTAGGTTGCCTTTATAGGTTTTCAACCTAGCGAGAATTTATTTTTTCTCTCTTTTTTCTTTTTTAAAAATGAAAAGATAAATTACAACAAATATTTACATGCCCCTAGTGCATGTTGAAAATTTCGAATTTGCATAACTTCTGAAGAAAGACTCGGCTGACCGAGTCAAAATATGTCGACCGTCTTTGGTTGAGTACCCTCTGATGTAAGATACCGACAATAAAGTTTCTCGTTTTCTCGAATGCTCTGGTTATGCTTGATCACAACGGGGATGCCCCCATCGTCATCAACCTTTGGGTTAGCCACATGCTTGATGAATAGCTTGGTTGAGGAACGCACATGGATGGTGTGACACTTGGTCCGACAGGACTCAAATGGTAACTGGAGCTTCGGAGGTATGGAAACTCTCCGGGACAAACTCGGTGGTTGACATCAGAATGGTCGGCAAGCAAAGGGCCGTGCGTGAGATGTGCTCTTCAGGGGCCTCGATTTGAAATGATTATCAGTCGTGCAAAAAGAGTAGAGAGATGCTCAAATTTCATGGATAAAATTGATAACATCATCTCTTACCTGGGTGTTTGATATCTCAAAGGATTAGTTTGTTCTTCGTGCAACTGGATTAGCTACACGTTCTCTTTATATTGCCCCATTCGACCGACACAACCTGTATGTGTGGGATACCTAACCAAGGGTACCTGAAAAGATCAAACATGAAAGTTGGTATAAAGAATAAAAAAGTCATGCATGATTTTTTTGAAAACTCTAATGTCATTCATTTCATAATTTTTATTGATTTTTAAAAAGGTATCAAAATTTATGATCTAAGGTTTTTTGAACCATCATGGAGTTTACTGAGTTTGCTGAGTGCACTATCTGGCTCAAACGCAGGACAGATGCTCAAAACAAAGATTTTTTCAAAAATATATTTTCGTCCTTTGTTTAAACTCGAATTGTCGCACTCAACAGCACAGTTAAACTATTTTCTCAAAAAATAGAATCAAATCTTTTTTTTAAAACGCTAGCTCATGCGAAGGTTGAGACGATCTTGCCGAAAAGTGTAATACACATTGGATAGAAATGAGTGACACTTTGAATTTTTTTAAAATGCTCATGCATGCTCAAAAGTTAAAATTCTATTGTTAAAAAAAAAATTACAATTTACAACAGTTTACCTGAATGGTACATATGCAATGCATGTACGAAATGAAAAATTCAGGTAACGTTTTTTTGTTTTTGTTTTTAATAAAAAGAAATGCAAATGCAATGCCTGTTTGGAATTAAAAACTCAACAATTAAGAGAAGACTTAATATCTATAAAAAAAAATCGTTTTTCTAAAACAATGTCTATGAAATGTACATAAGATGAAAGTTATTTTTTTTTTTATTTTTTTAACGAGAAAAAAAAACTAATGCATCTTGGTTTCCTAAAATTAAAAAATATGGTGAAAAGTTTTTTTAAAAGAATACATATGATATGCACAAAAATAAGTACAAGATGCAAACTTAAAAATGATAGTTCTACTAAGAACAATTACAGTTTACCTGGATTTTTTTTTCCAAAATAATGCATATGAGATGCACGTCTTTAAAAAAAATCAGGTAAAAGGGTTTTTAAACGAAGAGCCGTAAAACTAAGAGAGCTTACTATTTATCTAAATTTATTTTTTAAATTAATGCATATTTGGTGCATTATTAAAAATAAAACAATTCAGGTAATAGAGTTTTTGAAATGTTGCATATGGAATGCACGTTTGATATTGGAAGCTCTAATATCAAAGAGGAATTACAATTTTTCCTAAAACGTTCTTTAAAGAATGAATACGCGACCCGCTAACCAAAATTACATTTTACTTGAAGATTTTTTTTAAAAAAAATAATGCGTAGGAAACGCAATTTTGAAATATAAAAAAAATGTAAGAGGTTTTTTTAAAAAAAACAATGGATACGAAATGCATGTTTGGAAAGATAATTTTTATAACTAAATGACTAACTACTTAACTGAAATTTTTTTTTGTTGTTTTTAAAAAATGCAATGAGATGAATGCATGAGAAATAAAGTTACATAGTTAGAAAAACTTACAGTTTACCTGATAAGCGAGTGGAGTTTCCCATCATAGGGATCACAAGACCTTCACAAGCGAGTGGAGTTTTTCGGAGTCGTACCGGCGGCCTAGCCGCTCCGTTCGTATCGTACTAAACCTCCAGGGTTCCTATTCGCCCTGGGATTTAGGCATTTTGGACATTACACTAAAGTGGTGTGTGAATTTAATCAATGCCACAAAAAAAACGTTAGTTAATAACTCTAAAAATATGTACATATGTCACACAAAAAAATCAGTTTAGAATGGTGAATATAATAAAATATAAAAACTCAAAAAGTAAGGCAATAAGCGAATAAAATGAGCCCGAACCATCTAATGATCCCCATCAGAGTCGCCAAATTATCGAACCTAAAATCTGACCTACGGCGAATTACGTTTTGAAAACGTGGATTTTTTAAAGAGTCGCCACTAGTTTATTATAAGGGTAACTCGCAACTTGCTATATTTAAACACTTCCTCATTTGGTGCGTCGCGTGTCGCGCGTGGTCCATAATTAGGTGTTTACAGTTATTTTACCCCATCGTCCGCGAGTGCCAACAACTAATCACGGTAATATTGGCGCGAAAAGGTTTTTAGGTGGACCCTTTTGTAGTCTTTGGTGCTTTCCTCCAACAACCGATCGTTCTCCCACCTTGATGGGGGGCCTTCATATGTGATCAGCCGACCGCGATATGCTCCCAAACCTAAACCTAAGTTGAAACCAAATTAGATTACATAATTTTATCAGAGGTATTTAACCTAACATTGGTATTCTAATTTTAATACATGTAAGAGCACACCGCAACCCTAGGAAAATCTAAGTCAGGATCCACTTGGAACATTGCTGAGACCCCAATAGAGGTAGGCCAGTACAGCTGAGGCCTAACTGTATTGTGTTATTTGATTCCAATCTTCAAGAAAATAGAGATACTTCAGTATTAAGAAAGTTCCACCGATGTTGGAGAACAACACTTGGCCTGAGAGGAGCAATATATAAGCTATTGCTCTATGTTGAGCCTTCACTTCATTATGCACATCAGCTTCTCCACGTTGGAACATGTCCTTCAACCAAGTGGTTTTAATGTCAGTTGAATTTTCACTTCGTAATACTGAAACAGTCAGTCGTGCCCCCAAGGAGTCGTTCGTAGTGATCGAGGGTATTGTGCTGTAATTTGAGGCCATGGACTAGATTGTTTCGCTAGATATCGGTTATGAGCCTCTGTTGATTGGTAGACCCAACATCATGCAATGTAATAGTTATTTCACCTTTAGAGATAAAAATGTGTGAGTTTCATAATGTCACCGCTCCACAACACTATCCAGTAGGCCGCATCCAACAAAATACGAGATTTATCGGCTGCAAACCCATAACCCTATGCGTTGACGATAGCTTGGGTCGCCACATTTTGGTGGCTCTAAAATATATCTCATCCTTCTTTCATTTCTCACCACTCGCAACAAACTTTAAATTTAAAGGTAAATTACTATTTGTATCAAAATTAAAATTCGCCAAATTTAACAGATCTTTTGAAAACTTTACAATTTATTATTTATAAAACAAATAAATTGTCTACAAATATAACATCTATAATGTTGAAATCTACCCTATCAGCAGTAACAATTATATATATTCCTATCAACATGAAAGTCTAAATAACAATTGTTAATTTAAGTAAACATTTGGAAAATTGAATTTGCTAATAATATTAGTTGCAGTATCTGAAATGGCACGTTGAGAGAGGTGACAATCCTGATCATACAAAACTGACGGATCCACACGTTCCCTATGCACATCTATCACGCCTACCCGCCATGAAAGGTTCTAAATCAGATGAAAGCTAAGATGAAGACAGAAAATTTAAGAAATTTGGAAGATAAATTTGTAGAGGAATTAAGTTTTGGGCAGCTCCCGAATAGAATTCGCAATTCAGTTTATATAGAACTCTCGCACGTGAATCTGAATCGCGTGCACGCGACTCGGAGTCGTGCACCATATTAATTCCGTGTCTAACAACACGGCAGTTAGAATAGCTAGAAAACAGCTTTATCACCGTTACAACTAACAGTTGTGCGTGACTCCAAGTCTCGTACCCACTTAAAAAGCCTAATTACTCATTATTTTGACGTTGGTTCAAAACCATCTCGGCTAGTTGTACGCAAATGAGAGTCGTGTACGTTGTAGTACGCGAATGAAATTCACATGCTTGAGTGTATATGTGAAATAAACTAACTAGTTGTTGTATATGTATTTGAGTTCTCTAACCTGGTCATTTGTGTAACAAAAAAATAAAGAATTGGGCATAACACTAGGTTTGGAATGAATCGAACCGGTTTGTCTAAACACATCAATTCTCATGAAGAAACCCATAAACGGGTCTCCTCGAGTATGGGTTCAATCGGGTAGGACATGTATTGCCAGCTCCGGACCCGCCACACTGGTCGATATGGTCAACCCGTCTCATACATCTCGCATAAACGGGTCCCATTCCGCCCCGCAATTTCAAAACCTATTATCAGATTCTTTTCTTAACCATATAACCAAATTAACCTCCAAATTCAAATCGCAAATCCAATTCCAAACACCAAACACATCAAATACTTTTCAAAATACAAATTTAACTTTAAATACAAATTACCATACACATTAAATTCATAAATAATATAAAAACAAGTTAAAACACGAAACATGGCTGTACAACGGGGTCCCGCGACCCCGGATCCGAACCTGCCCAGGCCCGTGGGTAACAGACCAGGACTCGTCGCATATCCCACGGAAGGTGGGTCAACGAGTTAAAATCAGGGAAGGACCCTGCAGGTAAGTTGGTACCCGTTGACACCCCTACCCCCGAGCAGTTTTATCATAACCGGATCGTGCATTGAACCGGATAAGGGTCCGGTTTCCGATTTGGCTGATTCGAATCCGGCCGAACCCGTTTGTTGGGATCAAAATGATGTGGCCTGAAGCATCGAGTAAAGGACTTCGAGATTTCGCCTTCGACTTGCTCTTCTAGGTATTTTTCTGGACCTCGAAGGGTGCTTAGTTTCTTTTGAGTGTCTGGTAGGCGAGAACCTGAAAAAGGGGTTGGGGACTTGCCCTTGATTCAACTCTGAAGCTTAAGTCAGTAATGGAATTTGAGAGAGGATACTGTAAAAAGTATATCAAAGATTCAATATTATTTAAGTAATCAAACTGCTCCTCAATTTATTGGGGGAAGTACCAACTTTCTCTGTGGTGGCAGTTTGCTTGTGATTGACTGCTCAGTGGCGGTGGCCGCTTTTCTATGATCGGCTGAAGGGAGGCGGTAAAATTTCAGTAGGTTACAAGTAGGTCACCACCTCATCAATCCTTAGTGTTGAAGATTTCTCCTACTAGGTGTTAAGTATGTCGCTAGCTGGTGCTTCTTCCTTAGGAGGAAAGGTTTTCTCCAGGGCGGCAAGCAGGTTGCCAGTTGTCTTTTCCTTAGGAGGAAGCTTTCTTCAATAGTGCTTGGCTGCCGACTCGACTCTTACCTTAAGAGGGAGAGTTTTGAGCGGTATTGTCGCCATTCTTCGAGTATTACATTAGTTGTTGACACCTCTTATTTACTAATGTCGACCATTCATCTTTGTCTTCTTCTTATGAGCATGATTAGTCATCGATATTCTTATCTTGGGTCTCGAATCAGACATCCTCGATTTTTCTTGAGCCTATCCTCATTAATCTTAACCCAGCATTTACCCCCGAGACTTGAGTGGTCGGTTTCTTATGAAGAAGAGGTCTTAATTCGATTACTGATTTAGAGGCTTTCCGGCGGAATTCGTTTTTAGTCGGGTTGTAGTCTTGAGTGTTTTTATTGACTTCTTGAGTCGAGAATGGGATCTATAGTTGAGTTGTTGACCCGTTATTTTCACTTTTTGACAGTTGGAGGGTGATTCATAGAAGCTCAAATGTCATTCATGCATCTTCAACGACTATTTCCATATTCACTGCACCAATGAAATGCATTTGGCCATATCTTCTTCAGGAAGGATCCCAGTAATTACTTAGTATAAATACTAGAGTTTCACTTATGTAGTTTTCCATCTCATTCTTCAACTTTTTCCTCTATTTATCTTGTTTGTACTTCATATTTGGAGTTTCAAGAGTAAGGAGTGTCCATGGATGCCAATCCGACTTCAGGTGTTTGAGATTATCTCCCTTTTAGTTTTTTTTCTCGGATTTTATCAATCTTTGGCTATATTTGTTTTATAACGAGACTTCTTTTCAGAATTTATCAAGATGATACTTCAAAATAATCGTCAAGCCATGGTCGGGTCTTCCTCCTCTATTGCTCCGTCTAAAGAAGCCGAAGAGGGAGCGACCATTAAGACACCAATTGATGTCGAGGCCATGCCTTCTGTCGAAGAATTTCTTACTGAGCCCTCCCAAGATAAGGGTAAAGCTAAAGTCGCTACCCATTGCTACCCTCCTAGAAGTGAGGGTATTCCCCCTCAAGTTGTTCGGCGAAAAGGAAAAAGGGTGAGGAGTCCTCATCATATTTAGATCAAGCATCTCATTCTTCTTCTGCGATTCCTTCAAGTATTGCTTCGGAATACAAAGGTCCACCTTTTGAGTGGGATATGCTTCTGAATCCTCTTCTTGATCCTTTGAAGGATTGGGATCCTCTGAGCGAGTTAAAAGGGTACCTTCTTAAAGAAGGACACTCAATCGCCAATCCTGATTTGGCACTTCATTTGTTGAGTGCTTCGGTCCCTCCCCAAGATCGTCTCCGCCTGAGAGTGGAGAGTGCTAAGTAGGTCTTGCGTCTTTTTCTTTTAAGGCAGGCAAAAGTATGTACCGTCTCTGGTCTCCAATTTGATTTCTTATGCCCTCCCTCCCTCCCTTTTTTTTATCTTACCCTTCTCTTTTTTGGGTAGGCTTCCCGGGATTCCCTCTGATTGACTCAATTGTTGATCAACCTCTATGGAGAGCTACACTCGACTAAGAAGGAGCTTCGAACCTTTTCAACCAAAGGTGACGCTGAAGAGGTATGACGCCTTCAAGAGGAAAATACCCAACTGAAAGAAGATTTAGCATGGACGACCGAGGCTTCTGAGAACCTGAAGCTGGATTACCGCCAGAGCAACGAGTCTCTCAAAGCCTCATTTTCTCTAGTCAAAGATTTTCGTACTTTGTCGAAGAAAATGAGGGCTGAAAAGGATACCCATTTAGCTGAAGAGGTTACTCTTTGAGAGAGAGTTAAGGCCTTACAGGCTGAGGTGAAGGGTTTGAAAGGTGTGGCAGCTAAAGCCATCGATGATTATAAAGCAAGTCCCGCCTATCAAGATGATGTCGTAGTTGCTGCCTCTGATTTTCTCTTCATCCCTTTAAAGGAGATTGTGACAAATTTAAAGGAGTGTCGGACCAAAAATCTGCCCTAAGGCGAATAACGGTTTGAAAATGTGCAATTTTGGAAAGAGTCGCCAACTAGTTAATTATTAGGCTAACTAGAATCCTAAATCACCTAGATAGATAATGATTTAAATACCCAGGTCTAAAATCGATCTACGATCAGAAATTCGAGTTTGGGGGGGTTCTATTACGAATTAAAAATATAATTTTTAACTACGCCCTTTCGGTACTCAATTCACTTAATTTGCCAATTTCATTATTAATTAGATATAAATCAATTTTGAGCATGCACAACAATAAAATCTAATAATATTAAAAATTATCATACACAATTAAATCAATACAAACTAACATGATGAATATACACAATTAACTTTTATCGCCTAATTAATCTAAACTAATCAAATTCAAACTATTTATGTCAAATTAAGTCTACTGATATAAAATAAAAATAATAAAATAGATACTGTTACAACATGTAATTAAACGGCAAACAGGCCCACCAGGCCCCGAAAGGAAGGTCAAGATGACCTAGGAGAAGGGTCCCGACGAAGGGAGTCCCGACGAGGCAAGGTCCAGACAGATTCGGTTCCGACAGTGGAGCTGGAAGCTCCCGATGAGAAGCCTTTAAGTAGGCCCCGATGATGAATCCCTGAGAATGATTGGCCCTGTCACGATGACGAGGGGCCCCGAGCGGTGACACAACGAGATAACTCTGGAGTCCACCACGGGAGTCGGGACTCGTTATCAGAGGATAAAGCCAGGATATGCGGGGCGTGGCCGAGATACGCGGAACGTGGATTAAGATACACGGAGCGTGGCCGAGATACGCGGGGCATGGCTAAGATACGCGAGATCATGTCCGAGATATGCGGGATACGGGCTAACCACCCCTAACGGTTCGCCAGGTACCTGAGGCATCTCTTTGCCTATAAAAGGGCAGGAGGTCACCTCAGATCAATAACATTGAGTTGAATACACTCTGAGTTTAATACTTGCCAGTCATACGAGATACTTATTTAAGCATCGGAGAGGGATTCTGGGTCACCGCCCGGTCTATCCCCTCTTGCAGGATTGCGTGGAGCAAAGGAGCTAGGATTGCCGTCAAAGTCCGTACCGGAGTTCCACCGTGATCCAACATTGGCGCCGTCTGTGGGAAACAAACAAAAAGCTGACATGCCTTCTACTCGATCAATGGTGGCTGGCGAACAGAAGACAGGGACAATCCGGTGGTTCCCGTCACCCTGCTGCAACGAATCTGAATTCAGTTCCAGAACAAGAGGAAAACCAGAACCATCCCCCGGCTGAGCTCTCCCAGACAGGAGGGCACAATGGATCGCATCCCGAAGATGTTGCCCCTCAGCACCAGGACAACAGGGGGCAGGAGGCTCCCCCAGCTGCAGATTTGACGAGGGCCGTGGCAGAGGCCATGCCCATGTTTCTGGCTGCTGTAGAGGCTCTCTTGGATCGAAGAGAGGCTGCGAAGAGGCAGGAGGAGATGCCCCCGTTGGAGGAAGCAACCCTGCCGACAGAGGGTCGGAACGCACAGGAAGCCCCGCCCCGAGGCCAAGACAGAGGTAGGGCGACCGGTCAGCCGGAGAGGTTCGTGGTTGATGGGCCAGAACCAGTACAACACAGGACCATTCCCTTGAATGGTCCCATCACTCCCGACCAGGTGGTAAAGATCGTGAACATCTGTATGGGAGAACAGAAGCCGCTGGTGTCGGAGCTGAGGGATCGATCCACTCATCCCTTCGTTCCCCGACTCATTGATGCCCTAGCCCCGCCTGGGCTAGGCATCCCCACGATAAAGGAGTATGATGGCGAAGGAGATCCAGTTCGCCACGTCCAGAAGCACCTCATGGCGTGTCTGGGAAGAGCCCCAAGTGAAGACATAGTGTGTACGTTGTTACCAAACACACTGGGAGAAAGGGCCCTGACTTGGTTCTTTAGTCTGCCCCCGGGATGCATCACTGGCTGGGCAGACATGCACGATCGATTCATTCAGCAGTACCAGGGTCGGAGGCGTCTATTGAAGAGCGTGAGGTCCCTGACCCAGGTGGTGCAGAGGCCCGACGAATCGCTGGCTCATTATTACCAGCGGTACACAGCCAGCGTAGCAGAGATAGATGAAGAAATCTCTGAGGGCGAAACCATCCGTACCTTCATTCGGAACCTGACAGCCCCCTATGGCTCCGACCTGATGCACAGCGTGGCTGAGAAGGCTGTGTGAAATATGGAGGCATTACAGAAGAGGGTGAAGCGGCAGATCGATGTCCAGGAGTCGAAGATAGCCGCGGGAGAACTGGAACCCCCAAAGTCGAACAAAGGGAAGCAGTCAAGTAAACCTTTCGACGATCGTAAGTCAAAGGGTAAACCCGACAGCGGCAAGAATCGAGGTCGTCCGGATCGGAGGGATGACAGACGTTCTTCAAGGAAGGATAAGCGGGAGGATTTTGACATTCCTCTCAACTGCTCCATGGCGGAAGTGCTGACAGTCATGGAACGACAAGGTATCTCCAGGTACCCCCCGAAGAAAGATGGAGAATTCCTGGGGTCCCGCACAGATCGCTATTGTCGATTTCACCGCGCAAATGGCCACGACACCAATCACTGTCGGGAGCTGAAGAAAGAGATTGAAAAGCTGATCCAGAAGGGGAAGCCTAAGGAATTTGTCGGGGATAAGCGGTGCCGATCCCGCTCTCGGTCCCGATCGCGGTCCCGTTCCCGATCCCGCGATCGGTCCCCAAAGAAGAAGAGAACCGATCCAGATTCATCCGGTGCTCGCAAGGAGAGACGGGGCACTATCAACGTGATTCATGGAGGGTTTGCTGCTGGAGGTGATACCTCATCCGCCCGAGAAGTTTATGCCTCTAGAATCCCTACAGCAGTGGTGTTGGGTAAGAGGTCCCGATCCTGGACCTTGAAAGAAGAGATGGTGATCTCCTTCTCGTCGGAGGACCTCATAGGCGTAGAGACTCCGCATGACGATGCCTTGGTGGTAACCTTGGATGTAGACGGGTTCGAAATGAAGAGAATTCTAATCGACGGGGGGAGCTCCTCCGACATCCTATTCATGGACGCGCTGGAAGCTATGGGGAAGACGAAGAAAGATCTAAAGGAGGCAAACTTCCCGATGGTCGGGTTCTCTGGCTCAACCTCCTACCCGCTAGGAGTAATCACCTTACCAGTGGAGTTTGGTAGCGGGTGGAAATCAGAAAGGAGAAACGTGGAGTTTGTCGTGGTTGATTCCGCAGGGACCTACAATGCAATTATCGGGAGAACCACCATTAATCCTCTGATGGCGGTTGCCTCGACTGTGCACCAGAAGATGAAGTTCCCGACCGACCACGGAGTCGGAGAGGTCAAGGGCGACCAGGTGGCTTCCCGAAAATGCTATGTTAACGCCACTCGGAGGAGGAGGCGAGAGGCCATGACTGTCCTCCAGACAGACACAGATCCCAGAGAAGAGTTTGGGCGTCCCGCCCCCGTAGAAGACCTGAAAGAAGTCGAGATCGACGGACCCCAGAGGAAGGTGAAAATCGGGTCTGCTCTGACTGTGGAGACAGCCCAAAAATTGGTGGAGTTGTTGAAGGAGTTCAAGGAGCTGTTTGCCTGGTCCCCCAGCGACATGCCAGGAATCAGCCCCGATGTGATCGTGCACGAGCTGAAGATAGACCCCGCGATCAAGCCTATCACACAGAAAAGGCGTCCGATGGGCACGGATAAGAAGATCGCGATTCAGCAGGAGGTGGGCAGGTTGCTCGACGCTGGGTTCATTAAGGAGCTCCGATTCCAGACTTGGGTGGCCAACCCAGTGCTGGTGAAGAAGACTAACGGGAAATGGCGAATGTGCGTGGACTTCCGCGACCTGAACAAGGCTTGCCCAAAGGACTGCTATCCACTCCCGAGGATCGACCAGCTGGTGGATGCCACATCGGGACATGAACTGTTAAGTTTCATGGATGCGTATTCAGGCTACAACCAGATCAAGATGGCTAAGGAAGACGCCCCCCACACAGCGTTCTACGCAGACAGTGACATCTATCACTACGATGTCATGCCTTTCGGGTTGATCAATGCCGGGGCAACCTACCAACGGATGGTGAACAAACTGTTTGGAGATATGCTGGGAGAAACCATGGAAGCTTACGTGGATGATATGCTGGTGAAGTCCCGACAAGCCGAGGATCACGTGCACAACCTTACCATGGCGTTTGAGCGGATGAGGCTCCATCAAGTTCGTTTGAACCCGACGAAATGCTTCTTCGGAGTCCACTCAGGGAAATTCTTGGGCTTCATGGTGAGTCAGAGAGGAATTGAAGTGAATCCTGAGAAGCTGAGGGCAATCGAGGAGATGTAGTCCCCGATAAACCATCGGGAGGTGCAAGTACTGAATGGCCGACTAGCTGCAATGAATCGCTTCTTGTCCAAAGCCAGCGACCGATCAATGCCGTTTTTTGAAGTCTTGAGGGCTAACAAAAAATTCGAATGGACCGCCAAATGTGAAGAGGCGTTCCAAGCACTCAAGCAGCACCTTCGCACACTCCCGCCTCTGGCGAAACCGGTTCCAGGCGAGCCGCTCTTCCTTTATTTGGCTGTTTCTGAATTTGCCATTAGCTCTGTGTTAGTAAAGATTGTCGAGGGTAATCAAGTCCCCGTCTATTATGTAAGCAAGGCATTTGCCAAATCTGAATTGAACTATCCCGCCGTTGAGAAGTACCTCTTTGCGTTGATTATTACTGCTCGGAAGCTAAGGCCTTATTTCCACGCACACGAGATCACTGTGCTGACGAACCAGCCTTTGAAGCATTTTTTGAACCGACCGGATGCGTCGGGAAGATTAGTAAAATGGGCAGTAGAGCTTAGTGAGTTTCGGATACACTTTGCTCCAAGAACGGCAATTAAGGGCCAGGCGTTGGCGGATTTTATAGCAGAATCTACAGCCCCCGATCTGGAAGATGCGGGCCCTGTAGAGGGGGCAACTATGGAGGTCCCGATAGAGGAACAACCAGAGAGGACAGAGCAATCAGAACAGCCAAACAAGGAAAATACCTGGGAGATGTACACGGATGGCTCCGCGAGTTCAGATGGATCAGGAGCGGGCTTTTTGCTGATACCACCGGGTGAAGGTGAGCCACTTCGATACGCCTTGGCTTTAAAATTCAAGGCCACGAACAACGAAGCGGAGTATGAAGCTCTTATCACGGGCCTAAAAATTGCTAAGGGCACTGGAATCGATCACTTGAGAGTGAGGTGCGACGCGGCTTTAATCGTGAACCAGGTTCAAGGGCGATACGAAGCGAGGAGCCCGATAATGAAGAAGTATCTACGAGAGGTACAAACCTTGAAGGAGAGCTTCAAAAGCTTCGATATCGAGGCAATTCCGAGGGAGGAAAATGTAGAGGCAGACGCCTTGAGCAAATTTGCCCTGGGGGCACCCTTGGAGGAAAATCGGAAGGTGCACTTCCTAGAAAAGGTGATCTTATCGACCATCGACCCGACACAGGTGTGTGCCATTGAAGCGAGATCAGAGGAGGAGCCAACTTGGATGACCCCGATAGTCGCGTACCTGACTACTGGGGCAGTCCCCGATGATCAAGTAGCAGCGGACAGGATACGTCGGATCGCCGCCAATTATGTAATGCTGGACAATCAGCTATACAAGAAGGGCTGGTTCTCGACTCCGTACTTGAAGTGTGTGGCAGAACCCGACACCAATCGGATTCTGAAGGAGGTGCACGAAGGGGTCGCGGCTCGCCACGAAGGGGCCCGATCCATCATGAGGAAAGTGCTGAATTTGGGCTATTATTGGCCCACGATGAACAAAGAAGCAATGGCGATGGTCCGATCCTACGACGCGTGCCAGAGGTACGCCCCGAGTATCGTGGCTCCGGCCGCTAATCTGACATCCATCAAGAGCGCGTGGCCCTTCGCGCAGTGGGGCATCGACTTGGTGGGACCTCTTCCACAAGCACAAGGTCAATGTAAGTATTTACTTGTAGCAATCGATTATTTTTCGAAATGGATAGAGGCGAAGGCATTGGCCAGAACAACGGCGAACCAGATCGTCAAGTTCCTCCAAACCCACATCGTGTCCAAATACGGGATTCCCAAGGTGGTGATCAGCGACAATGGTCCACCGTTTAATGGCTCTCGGGTGAGGGAGTATCTGGAGGAGTTGAACATTGAGCATCGGACCGCCTCCGTACGACATGCTCAGACTAATGGCCAGGTGGAGTCAGCCAATAAAATCGTGATGGACGGCCTCAAGAAGAGGGTCTATGCTTTGAAGGGCAAGTGGCTGAACGAACTGGAGAACGTGCTTTGGGCCGTTAGAACGACACCCAAACGATCAACGGGGGAGACTCCGTTTGGCCTTGTTTATGGCACGGAAGCTGTCGCCCCTGTGGAGGTAGCTGTGGCGTCCCATCGGATGAGATACTACGAGCCTATGACGAATGATGAAGTGAGACGTCTGGACTTGGACTTACTCGAAGAGAAGAGGCGGGAAGCCGATGAAGTCCAAGCTCGAATGCGTTTGGCGACGACCAGATACTACAATCGGCGAGTGAAATCCCGACAGTTCTTCGTCGGGGAGCTGGTTTGGCGTCGCAACGAGTACACCCTTTTGGATCGAATCAACAAGATGTCACCAAAATGGGAAGGACCTTATAAGGTCGTGGGGATGCCAGCTCCAAATGCGTACAAGTTGGAAGACCTCGATGGCAGAACGTTGAAGCATTCTTTTAGTGGCGAACACTTGAAGAAACACCATGCTTGAATTAAGTCGCCTTAAGTGGCGCAAGTGTAAAAGTCTCCTTAAGTGGTGCACGATATAAAGTCGCCTTAAGTGGTGCACGAGAAAAGTCGCCTTGAGTGGTGCACGATCCTTAGATTTATTCTAAGTATCAAAAAGTCGCCTTAAGTGGTGCACGATGTAAAGTCGCCTTCAGTGGTGCACGATATTAAGTCGCCTTAAGTGGTGCACGATGTAAAGTCGCCTTCAGTGGTGCACGATATTAAGTCGCCTTAAGTGGCGCAAGTTGAAAATTCGCCTTAAGTGGTGCACGATGCAAAGTCGCCTTCAGTGGTGCACGATATTAAGTCGCCTTAAGTGGTGCACGATATAAAGTCGCCTTAAGTGGTGCACGAGAAAAGTCGCCTTGAGTGGTGCACGATCCTTAGATTTATTCTAAGTATCAAAAAGTCGCCTTAAGTGGTGCACGATGTAAAGTCGCCTTCAGTGGTGCACGATATTAAGTCGCCTTAAGTGGCGCAAGTTGAAAAGTCGCCTTAAGTGGTGCACGATGCAAAGTCGCCTTCAGTGGTGCACGATATTAAGTCGCCTTAAGTGGTGCACAATATAAAGTCGCCTTAAGTGGTGCACGAATAAAGTCGCCTTCAGTGGTGCACGATATTAAGTCGCCTTAAGTGGTGCACGATGTAAAGTCGCCTTCAGTGGTGCACGATATTAAGTCGCCTTAAGTGGCGCAGGATATAAAGTCGCCTTAAGTGGTGCACGAGAAAAGTCGCCTTAAGTGGTGTACGATATTAAGTCGCCTTCAGTGGTGCACGATATTAAGTCGCCTCAGGTGGCGCAAGTTGAGAAGTCGCCTTCAGTGGTGCACGATGTAAAGTCGCCTTCAGTGGTGCACGATATTAAGTCGCCTTAAGTGGCGCAGGTTGAGAAGTCGCCTTCAGTGGTGCACGATGTTAAGTCGTCTTAAGTGATGCACGGAACTAAGTCGCCTTAAGTGGTGCGCGGAATTAAGTCGCCTTAAGTGGTGCACGAGAAAAGTCGCCTTAAGTGGTGCACGATAGTAAGACGCCTTAAGTGGTGCAAGCTAGTAAATCGTCTTAAGTGATGTACGAAAATATCTTAAGTGTCGAGGGTTCGACTTAAGAAAGTAGAGTAAAGCCACTGGGAGAAGTGCAACGAAAGAATCGGAACTAAGAAAGTCTGATATTAATGGGGGTCGAAGGCCCGATGATTACAAAAGGGGGAGAATACAAAGATTCTAGCGATGAGCAGTTAGGCCTAATCCTGGTTAGCGGCATCAACGGGAACAGGGTCCGCAAGGTCTAGGGCAGAAGGCTCCACTGGGTCAGCCGTTGGAGGATTGGCTATCGGGGTCATGGGATCGAGGAGTTTCCGATGAAGAAGTAGCTCCTCTTCACTCTGAACTTGTGGTATGCATTTCCGGCCTTGAGCATCGGCTTCTCTGGTGGAAATGATATATCCTTCCCGGAGAGCTGCATCATAAGCAGTGCTGAAAATTTCGTTCAGAACATAGTCGAAGTTGAAAGGCTTCCTTCCCTCGAAACCAGATCCACCGCCTGAAATCAGCCATTGAAAGGGACGTTAGGTTTTTCCGGAAGATTACAATCAAACTAAGCAAAGACGAAGGCGAACAATAGAGAAGAAACCCTTACCCGACATGATAATTGGAGGCTGGAAGAATGAACCTGACATTGCCGGAAAGATGGCCGAAGAAACACTAAGGTTTCAAGAGTTGCAGTAAGCTTTCGAAAATTTGTAGATGATGAGAGGAAAATGTACCCTGGGTGAGGTTCTTATAGGCGAAGAGGACAGTCGAAGGGGCGCTTTAATCTGAACCGTCGGAGTTGAAGCGTTCTAATCTGGACCGTTGAGATGAAACGTGCTGGAGGTAGCAGGTGCAATGATGAAATAGCCTGAAAAGCACTTTTCAGAAAAAGCAGACACAGAGAATCAGGCACGGGTACTGATGACGTCACTTCATTATCTACTGCTTTGGATGACTGGGGAACCGAGGAGTCCTCTTGGATTTGGCAGATATCCACAAGGCATTGAGAAAACGTGAAGGAGAAGACTAGTACTCAGTGACCATGTCAAGGGAAAGATCCCCGATTCCAATATTGGGAGGTCGGGAGTTGAAAGACACGACGAACTAGAAGTCCCTCATGTCTTGGGGGCAAATGATGGGTCCGACTATAGTCGTCAGGCCCCGTAACGGTGAGGAAACGGCAAACAGGCCCACCAGGCCCCGAAAGGAAGGTCAAGATGACCTAGGAGAAGGGTCCCGACGAAGGGAGTCCCGACGAGGCAAGGTCCCGACAGAGTCGGTTCCGACAGTGGAGCTGGAAGCTCCCAATGAGAAGCCTTTAAGTAGGCCCCGATGATGAATCCCTGAGAATGATTGGCCCTGTCACGATGACGAGGGGCCCCGAACGGTGACACAACGAGATAACTCTGGAGTCCCCGACGGGAGTCGGGACTCGTTATCAGAGGATAAAGCCAGGATATGCGGGGCGTGGCCGAGATACGCGGAACGTGGATTAAGATACACGGAGCGTGGCCGAGATACGCGGGGCATGGCTAAGATACGCGAGATCATGTCCGAGATATGCGGGATACGGGCTAACCACCCCTAACGGTTCGCCACGTACCTGAGGCATCTCTTTGCCTATAAAAGGGCAGGAGGTCACCTCAGATCAATAACATTGAGTTGATTACACTCTGAGTTTATTACTTGCCAGTCATACGAGATACTTATTTAAGCATCGGAGAGGGATTCTGGGTCACCGCCCGGTCTATCCCCTCTTGCAGGATTGCGTGGAGCAAAGGAGCTAGGATTGCCGTCAAAGTCCGTACCGGAGTTCCACCGTGATCCAACACCACCCAGGACCCCTCGTCCCACGGGACAGGGCCAGCATTCTCGGGGCTTTATTATCGGGACCTTCTCAAAGGCATATCGGGGCCTACTCAAAGGCTTCTCGTCGGGAGCATTCAGTTCATATATCGGGACCGATCTCGTCGGGACCCTTCATACTGGGCTTCTGGACCTTCCAGGTCTTTCGCGAGGCCCTCTAGGCTTACCCGCCGTTTATTGACTGTTAACGGGGCTAACGATTACATCGGAACCCATCAGGCGCGACAAGAAGCAATGAATGCATCAAAATCAGCCATCTTCAAGTTCAAGCTTCAAGTGAGAAGAAGTAAACAACGCTTACCTCAATGGGAGGAACGCTCCTCCTTGGGCCGGTCCCTCGACCGGGGGCAGAAGGCACCACCGCACGACCCTCAACTCTATTCCCTTTATCACAAGGAGTTGGCACGGTCGCACTCGGCATAAAGAACTTAGAATCGCTCGAGGAACACGCCCTTGCGATTGATCTTTTGAGAATTATGCTAAAGCCAGGAACTGCAACCACGCGTTCAGTCACATGTACGGAGCAAGTTGCAAACAAAAGCAACATGAAAGCAACAACTTGGAAAATTAACAAGTTCAAAGAAGATACAAGGAGGTGCCTTACTCACAAGTCCTTTACCGCGACCATATCTGGAGACTCCAGAGTAGCGGGGGCAATGGTGCGGACATCCGTTCCAACAAGTGGATTACCGTGAACATCGACTCTCTACAAAGACGAGCTTTTTCCATCAGTCCGACCTAAATTGCAACATGATACGAGTCATAAAGATCATCAACATACCAAATCTTCAGAAGGAAGTATATGTATACCGACATCAATTAATCAAGCATGGACGTCAACATCTACACTTGGTGCATTGTTTAGCTGCTCAACCATGTCGACATCCGAACATAGAGTTACTTGCAGAATGGGAATAGTCGGCTTACTCATGATAACAGTCGTGGAAATATTAATTCCGACAAGAAGATAGATAGATCTGATATCTTGAAAAGTGCAACCAACAATCCAATCAGTGCGCAAGAACGCATCAATACTTATGCAAACATCTATGCAATGGACGCTCAGAAACTATGTACACATCGATTTAATAGTCTTCGTGCAACAAGTAACAAACATCATGTAAGGGAGCAACCCTCTCAACACATCGACCTCCACGACGACATCGAACTCATACTCGCTGCGCACATGATAACAAGGGCGAAATGTTTTCTAAGTGTTTTTCTCAAGATGACGGTCAACATACTACAAGCTGTTAGCATGTTACTAAGTGTCAACACACAACAAGGTGTTGACTATCAAGAAATAATTTCTAAGTGTTTTGTCATGACAGCTGACGACATGCACCATATGTCTACATCAAGTCTGGGGATACAGGGTACATAGCAATGGATATAGAAAAGATTCTAAGAGTTTGGGCAAGTGCGTACATGCAAGCGCGTGTATACAAGCACGCGCATACAGCTGTCGACGTACAACGAGATGTCGGCTATCAGGAATATTCTCTAAGTGTTCCAACCATATCAGCTGTCGACGTATAACAAGGTGTCGACTATCAAGGAATATGTTCTAAGTCTTCGACTATGTCAGCAATCGACACATGACAAGGTGTCGACCATCAAGGAATATTTTCTAAGTGTTTTGCTCAGGATGACAGTCAGCATATTGCAAGCTGTCAGGATGCTACTAAGTGTTAGCATACTACTAAGTGTCAACATGGTACTACGTGTCGACATACAACAAGCTGTCAGCATACTATCAAATATCTATGTACGACAAGGTGCCGGCATGCAGCAAAATATGGTGAAGTATTTTCTAAGTATTTCGCTTACGACATGGGACTATACGCGACAAGAAATCAGAAAATATTGTCTAAGTATTTTACTAATATCAGCAATCAACATACATCAACTGGCAAACATCAACTACTACGAAATATTTTCTAAGTGTTTCTATGCCGACGGTCGACAAGAATCATATGACGACATCAATGGTAACAAGCACTAGATATTATTGAAAAAATTTCTAAGTGTTTTAACATGTTTGCAGACAGTGACCAATGATCAATACATGATGCTCAACACGCATTGCCTAAGTTACCACTACCAACTTACAACCAGTGACGACCATGTACGAACAACTACCGATCGTCAACATCGAGCATACTAAAACAACGGTTAAGGCATGGAGCAACATGTCAGCAATGAACACTATGCATAAGGGAAGTGTAACCATTCATTTGCACTTTTCTAAAATTTTCAGCACTTAGAAAAATTTTGGCCAATTTGGGGCTAAGTATCCTAATGCATTTCATTAAACACCTTGTATGCATGTTAAGGTGACTAAGCACATAGTGATTTCAAGATTGAATCAAGGCCAAACGAAGTCACAAAATGTCCAGCCATGTACGGAATCGGACTCACCAACACGAAGAGAGTCCGAATTGTCACACGCCTTCACCGGAGCTCCACGCCCGCCCAGGAATGCCACACGCGCCGCCGCCACGCGCCTCCGCTGATTGTACGCGCCGCCGTTCTTCCCACCACGCGCCGTCGACTTTCTCCTCAAGCTTGGCCGGAATTTAATTGGTGTCAAGTATGATGTGACTACTCCAAATTTACACCTCCATAAGCTCCTTCTTCAACAAGCAATGAGAGCTTCTTGGAAAACTATCAAGGGGGGATGTAAGCTAATAACTACTCTCTCTCCTAATTTTCACTAATAGTATCTACGCCATGTGCTAAGGACTAAACTCATATCTATTTTTGCACAAGTCCCTAAGCATCATGTATGAGCATGTTTACACCTCTCATTTGCTTACATTACATACATGCTCTCTAATGTTGCATGACGCGCTACGTACAATTATTATTGCATGTTGCGTACACATAGGCTATTATGCATGATATTATTTTTATACATGCATGATTCTAACTTATGATTGCTACATGGTTATTTTTATAATCTAAGTATGAATTGCATGTTTACATCATATTGCATGTTTACATCATATTGCATGTTTACATCATATTGCATGCTTACATCCTATTGCATGTTTACATCATATTACATGCTTACATCATTTCTATGATTACATTATGCTTCATGATGACAAGCATGTTCTCTAATTTTATATTACTTTAAGTATTTTGCTTATTGCGTTATTACGTCATCCATGTGCTATGTTGTCATCTCCATGCTTACATCATGTTACACGTTTACATCACGTACCATGATGACACCGCGTTGCATAATTATTTATTATTACAAGTATTTCGCTTATGGCATGTTATTACGTGTATGTTATCGTCTGTTACACTAACCCCGTGAACAGATTATGCACGTTCATCGAAAAGATAAAGATGGACGATTTTGTGCTCCGCGCATTCGATTGACAAACAGGCCACCCCTGAGGTCAGTGCCGAACCTAAATTGGATGAATATCCTATCTTAAATAGAGTTAAGCATGGGTTTTGAACCGCTACTTGACTCGGGGGGCAAGTGTTGGATATCTGTCCAATTCGGGTTCGTATTTACGTTTCGGACCTCGCAAACACGTCAGAACAACAAACGGATTTTACCGCAGGGTCAAAACGGTCCGGGTACGGTTCTCAGGTTTCCTATAAATAGGGACCCAGACCTCCCATTTGACAAGTTAACTCGAAACTCTCCCAAATTGGCTATCTGTTCTCTGACCTCTCTCTACACACTTTCTCTCTCTAAGATCCTGACTTTAGCATCAGAGATGGCTCAACCACGCCAACCCCCCCCCCCTCTCCATGATGGTTATCGCCCGTTCTGCAAGACCTGGCGTATAGAAGATCGAGATAGAAGCCAAAGTCAGTTCGGGGATCGAGGATCGAGATCCGTGAAAAGTAACCCGAGGTGTCCCAGGTGGAATCGACCTCAATAGGCTTTTTCCGTCGGGGTCCTCCCAGTGGGTTTCGCTACTCGGGGTGGTTTTGAGCCTAAGTGTTGGGCCTCGGGTGTCCGTTTTTCAAGTTTCGAATTATAGTCGATTGTGGCCTAATTATAGGGCCCAATTTATAATAGCTTGGGCGTATATCCAACATTTTCCTCAGAGTCAAGAAATTGTTTAACCTTTACTTGTGTCTATTTTTGCGAAGTATCGCCCAAGCGAGTTGTGAATTGTACCTTTATGACGATCCCGGCATTTATCGAGTGCTCGAGGAACGTCATAATTTTCCTTGCCTCCTGTTTAAAGAAGCCGGATACACAAAATGCTATTGTTAACTTAAGCAAATTTATGCGATGTATAGATATTTTATAAGGGTAAGAGTTACGAGCCTTGGTCTCGTTATACTTAGCCTTAGGACTATGTCCTTTCATTTTAGTCTCTGTTTCGTTGGAGTTTCTTGTAGAAGAACTTGGCACGTCTCTATATGAGAGAGGCAATAGGTCATCCTCTGTTGGAAGGGTGTTCATTTAACATGTGAGCGTTAGTTGACATGAAATGGGTGTTAGTACAAGTATGTACATGGGCCTTAGTCCTATTTTACTTAGCCTTTAGGTCTATCTCCTTATTGGAAGAACCTCCCTTTTGGGTTCTTAGAGTCGATAGGGCACTTCCGAAGCGGTGTTGCACTCTGTTTGCAAGAGTGCGAGCATGTTTTTTAGCTTTGGCCTTCAATGGGCATGGCATTTTTCTCCTCATTTGTCGGAGTGTGGGCATGGTCCAACCTTATCCATGCAGTTTACTCTATATAGATGAAGGTGAGAATTGTTAAAATTCCTCCTCTTACCCTTCCTATAAAAGAGTCTTTATACATATATGTAGAAGGCTGTTCCCTTCATATACGTTGGATTTTTACTTCCTTTGGGTAGGTTAAGGGGTTTCTCCCCTTGTAAATTTTCTTTGTAATTTGGCCTCGGGGCTTCCTGAATAGTGATTTTGCCTTCGTGGCTCAGTGCTGAGGTTACTTCCGCGGTATGCATACCTTGCATCTCCATAAGTGGGGGCTTGGCCCTTGTGTTACTCATGCTCTGTGACCTGTGCATATAGAGTTGTATGTATATGGTTGCCCCCGTAGTGGCCATGCTTCGGATGCTGGGGGGTTAGCCCCTGGCGTTGATTGCAAAGCCTGTATATAAGAGATTGTGTATATATAGTTGTCCCTTAAAGTTGACGTGTTTGGCATTCCCTCAAAATGGCTACACTTGGGAGCTCATGTATGTATCATTACTCCCATAGTGAGTATTTTGATATCTTTACATGTGGGGGTTTTCCTCAAAAATGGCTACACTTGGGGGCTCATGTATGTATCATTACTCCCATAGTGAGTATTTTGATATCTTTACATGTGGGGGTTTTTCCTTGTGTTGATTACACTTGGTAACTGATGAATATATGAGTACCCCCTTAGTGGACATGTTGTTGTATGTAAAGGGATATTCATTGTATTGGATACACTTACTAGCTCATATATAAGGCTGCTCCCGTAGTGAGCATGCTTCGCATCTCGAGTGGGTGAATAGGGATAGTACATATTGGCTTGCAAGTTGGGTGCTTTTCTCGTGAGAGCTGATGAGTTCCGCTATTACTGTAATTTGAGGAGTTGCTTTGTTTTGTGGAGATTGTCCATCCACCTGATATCATTATGCATATGTCTCTCCCTGGGTTGGTGTAGGGAGGTGGTTGTGACCGTGAGATCCTTCCTTATAGCTCGAAAATGGTGTACCCTTAGTGGTGGGTATGCTTTGAATTCTGAGCAAGGGATGCTTGATCCATGCCTTGCTTGAGTTCTTCTTCTAAGTGTTTTAGATTTTAATGTGTCTAATTCTCTTTCCTGTTTGGGAACATTTATCTGAATGGACGAGCAAAATTGCAAGGGGTATCCTTGATGGCGAGACGTGCATCTAGCTTTGGCGAATGTTGATAGTCTATTTTCTTTTTACTTTTGCTTCATCTCGATGGTGAATTTGTGTACGTCTTTGTGTCACATGAGTAGTGGTCCAGGTGGAGGAATGGGTGGTCATACTCTTAGCCCAAACGCTTCATTTTGTAGCAATCATTTCTCAATTGACTACTCAAGGTAGAGCCTGGGATTTTGAAGGCGTCGCTGGAGACCCCTCTAGAAAATTAACAACCTTTGAAGTCGGAGCATCCTCAGGAAGGGGCACTCAACTTGCCGCCTGCTCATGAGCATAAAAAAGAGTCTTAAAAAGACCTACATAAAAGAAAAGAACGCTTTAAAATAAAGTATTGAAAATAAGAAGTTAACCAGACAATACGGATCTCATCTAGGAGAGTACAAATGCCGGCTCGAATGTGGGCATTCTCGGAGGTGTCGCCGACAGAATTCCATAAGTGGAAGCCTTTTAAAAGGCTAGCATGGATTTTCTTGACTACCTCAAACTCTTCAGTGGTTACTCCCTCTAGAGAGGGAGGGACGTCTGTGCCAAGAGAAGGGAGAATAGGCCAGGAAATGTTGAGCCGACAGAAGAAATATTAATCTTTCCTATTGGAATTATATGTCTCCAATCCCCCAACAAAGACTGTATTGAATTTCCAGGAAAAGGGTCCCTTGAATTTGGGCCACCGAGGCTTAAAAGCGAAAATTCCTTTGACATTGCTCTCAAGGCGATAGAAGCACCTGGAGACTTGATGGTTGTAACACCAATCCTGGGCATCGCACTGGCAGCGAAATCCTACCCTGAAGCGAATGGCGTTTTAGAAAATTTGACAAGGATGATTCCTATAATGCTCAGAAACCTCTAATAGGTCGAGGCAAAGCGGAAATCAAAGTCCCGCTTCGATTTTTTTGGAAAAAAAATAGTATCTTTTCCTACTAAGTGGAAGTGTTGTTCATGAGTGGCACCACCATATCTAGGCCCTTCCTCATTAGTAAAGTTGGCCAAGATCACCGCATCTATGAAGGCCTGGCCAGAAAGTTTATTCTTCCTGGGATATGAAAGGAGCGGGGAAAAAGGATGAAATGTTACCTGTGGGAACACCAACCACCATGTTAGTTTTTGAAAGATATTTAAGGATGGACGTTTCTTGAACATGATATTGAGGTCCAGATGTGGCAACTTCAACAAGGATTCCTCCGTTTATACAAATCTAGGCCTAGTCTAATCTAAGCAGTAAATTGCACTGATTTATTCTCCTAATAAATGCTAAATATTCTGAACATTAAATACAAATTATCAGAAAAATATACTCTGCAATAAATACAGATAACTATCCTAATTTTGCAGGAGCCATTCTTGGAAGATTCGGGACTTGCTATATTTAAACACTTCCTCATTTGGTGCGCCGCGTGTCGCGCGTGGTCCAAAATTAGGTGTTTACAGTTTGACCCTCTTTGGACGGATTCTCGTAGAACACGTTCGAGAGAGTTTGTCCAAAGACAATAAAACACTTAATTTTTTTATGAGAAGCGTGTCTTCATCTGAGTCTTAAAATTTTCAAGGCGGCTCATGTGCTTATTCTGGTTGTGACTTTCGAAAATCTGGAAAACCATAGGTCCCGATCATCATTGGTGACTTGCGGAGGCCGAACACCAAAGGCTCTGTTCATCGTTGGGGGTGACTCTCAGAAGGCTGGGAAACTTTAGACCTTGATTGTCGATTGTGACTCGCGAAGGCTGAACACCAAAAGCTTCGTTTGTCGGGTTGTGACTCTCAAAAAGTTGGAAATCTTCAGGTCCTGATTGTCGATTGTGACTCGCGAAGGCTGAATACATAAGGCTTCGTTTGTCGGGTTGTGACTCTCAGAAATTTGGAAAACTACAGGTCCTGATTTTCGGTTGTGACTCGCGAAGGCTGAACGTCAAAGGCTCTGTTCGTCGGGTTGTGACTCTCAGAAAGTTGGAAAACTTCAAGTCCTGATTCCCGGTTGTGATTTTCGGAGGCTGAACGTCAAAGACTCCGTTCATCTTGTTGTGACTCTCGGAAGGATGGAAAACTACAGATCCCGATTGCCGATTGTGACTTGCGAATACTGAATTTCTAAAGGTTCATTTGTCGGGTTGTCACTCTCAGAAAGCTGGAAAACTAGAGGTCCTGATTGTCGGTTGTGACTCGCAAAGGCTGAACATCAAAGACTCCGTTCATCGGGTTGAGTTTCTCAGAAAGCTGGAAAACTTCAGGTCCTGATTGACAGTTGTGACTTGTAGGAACAGACTGTAACAGTCCTACTCATCTTTAAATGGTGACTTGCGAGAGCAGACTGTAACCGTCTTGCTTGCCGTGAATTTTACTTGGAAGACTCTGTATCATAGAAAAATACAACTGTGCATGAATGTTTGTCCCTAATTTTTTCCTAAATTGCGCATGGTGCGACAATCTAGCGGGATTTTTTGTTTATTAAAAATTTATCTCTTATTATCTCCTTTTGCCACAGTCGATTGAGAGATTTTCGACCGTGCCCCTCGGTTTTTTTTCTTCTCTCCTTTTGCCATAATTGCAATTTCTGAGTTTGCAACCATGCCCCTCATTTCCTGATTTTGCCTAGGCCGCCCTTTCGCGTTTTCAACCTAGCGGAAACACTCTTTTTTGTGGTACCTAATTGATGGGTGGCTGTGAACCGTACTTTATTTTCCGCCTCGATGCGGGAGTATTTGTAGTCGTTTGGAGGGTGGCTGTGACCCTTTTCTCGCCGTCTTCAATGTTGCGGGAGTTCTTTTGATTTGTAGCCATTTAGAGGGACGACTGTGACCCTTTCTTTTATCTTCCCACTCTCACCGGGTTCGCGGGATCACTCTTTTAGTGTAGCCATTTTAAGGGTGGCTGTGGACCTTTCAAATAACTTCTCGCCCTCACGAGATTCACGGGAACACTCTGTGTATGTAGCCGTTTGGAGGGTGGCTATGACCCTTTCACTTATTTCCCGCTTTTGATATTGCGGAAGCGCTCTTTATTTGTAGCCATTTGAAGGGTGGCTGTGGCCCTTTCTTTGTAGTCGTTTTAGGGATGACTGAGACCCTTTTTATTTGTAGTTGATTTAGGGACAGTTGTGACCCTTTTTATTTCTTCACTGCTGTTACAAAATTTTCATAAGCACTCTCTTTATTTTTCTCGGTAGCCGATTAAAGGGCGGCTGTGACCCTAAACAAATGAGATTTTTTAGCTCACCTTTTGCCATGACTACCCTGCGGGTTTTCAATCATGCCCCTCTTTCCCTAACTTTTGCCTAGGTTGCCTTTATAGGTTTTCAACCTAGCGAGAATTTATTTTTTCTCTCTTTTTTCTTTTTTAAAAATGAAAAGATAAATTACAACAAATATTTACATGCCCCTAGTGCATGTTGAAAATTTCGAATTTGCATAACTTCTGAAGAAAGACTCGGCTGACCGAGTCAAAATATGTCGACCGTCTTTGGTTGAGTACCCTCTGATGTAAGATACCGACAATAAAGTTTCTCGTTTTCTCGAATGCTCTGGTTATGCTTGATCACAACGAGGATGCCCCCATCGTCATCAACCTTTGGGTTAGCCACATGCTTGATGAATAGCTTGGTTGAGGAACGCACATGGATGGTGTGACACTTGGTCCGACAGGCCTCAAATGGTAACTGGAGCTTCGGAGGTATGGAAACTCTCCGGGACAAACTCGGTGGTTGACATCAGAATGGTCGACAAGCAAAGGGCCGTGCGTGAGATGTGCTCTTCAGGGGCCTCGATTTGAAATGATTATCAGTCGTGCAAAAAGGTAGAGAGATGCTCAAATTTCATGGATAAAATTGATAACATCATCTCTTACCTGGGTGTTTGATATCTCAAAGGATTAGTTTGTTCTTCGTGCAACTGGATTAGCTACACGTTCTCTTTATATTGCCCCATTCGACCGACACAACCTGTATGTGTGGGATACCTAACCAAGGGTACCTGAAAAGATCAAACATGAAAGTTGGTATAAAGAATAAAAAAGTCATGCATGATTTTTTTGAAAACTCTAATGTCATTCATTTCATAATTTTTATTGATTTTTAAAAAGGTATCAAAATTTATGATCTAAGGTTTTTTGAACCATCATGGAGTTTACTGAGTTTGCTGAGTGCACTATCTGGCTCAAACGCAGGACAGATGCTCAAAACAAAGATTTTTTCAAAAATATATTTTCGTCCTTTGTTTAAACTCGAATTGTCGCACTCAACAGCACAGTTAAACTATTTTCTCAAAAAATAGAATCAAATCTTTTTTTTAAAACGCTAGCTCATGCGAAGGTTGAGACGATCTTGCCGAAAAGTGTAATACACATTGGATAGAAATGAGTGACACTTTGAATTTTTTTAAAATGCTCATGCATGCTCAAAAGTTAAAATTCTATTGTTAAAAAAAAAATTACAATTTACAACAGTTTACCTGAATGGTACATATGCAATGCATGTACGAAATGAAAAATTCAGGTAACGTTTTTTTGTTTTTGTTTTTAATAAAAAGAAATGCAAATGCAATGCCTGTTTGGAATTAAAAACTCAACAATTAAGAGAAGACTTAATATCTATAAAAAAAAATCGTTTTTCAAAAACAATGTCTATGAAATGTACATAAGATGAAAGTTATTTTTTTTTTATTTTTTTAACGAGAAAAAAAAACTAATGCATCTTGGTTTCCTAAAATTAAAAAATATGGTGAAAAGTTTTTTTAAAAGAATACATATGATATGCACAAAAATAAGTACAAGATGCAAACTTAAAAATGATAGTTCTACTAAGAACAATTACAGTTTACCTGGATTTTTTTTTCCAAAATAATGCATATGAGATGCACGTCTTTAAAAAAAATCAGGTAAAAGGGTTTTTAAACGAAGAGCCGTAAAACTAAGAGAGCTTACTATTTATCTAAATTTATTTTTTAAATTAATGCATATTTGGTGCATTATTAAAAATAAAACAATTCAGGTAATAGAGTTTTTGAAATGTTGCATATGGAATGCACGTTTGATATTAGAAGCTCTAATATCAAAGAGGAATTGCAATTTTTCCTAAAACGTTCTTTAAAGAATGAATACGCGACCCGCTAACCAAAATTACATTTTACTTGAAGATTTTTTTTAAAAAAAATAATGCGTAGGAAACGCAATTTTGAAATATAAAAAAAAGGTAAGAGGTTTTTTTAAAAAAAACAATGGATACGAAATGCATGTTTGGAAAGATAATTTTTATAACTAAATGACTAACTACTTAACTGAAATTTTTTTTTGTTGTTTTTAAAAAATGCAATGAGATGAATGCATGAGAAATAAAGTTACATAGTTAGAAAAACTTACAGTTTACCTGATAAGCGAGTGGAGTTTCCCATCATAGGGATCACAAGACCTTCACAAGCGAGTGGAGTTTTTCGGAGTCGTACCGGCGGCCTAGCCGCTCCGTTCGTATCGTACTAAACCTCCAGGGTTCCTATTCGCCCTGGGATTTAGGCATTTTGGACATTACACTAAAGTGGTGTGTGAATTTAATCAATGCCACAAAAAAAACGTTAGTTAATAACTCTAAAAATATGTACATATGTCACACAAAAAAATCAGTTTAGAATGGTGAATATAATAAAATATAAAAACTCAAAAAGTAAGGCAATAAGCGAATAAAATGAGCCCGAACCATCTAATGATCCCCATCAGAGTCGCCAAATTATCGAACCTAAAATCTGACCTACGGCGAATTACGTTTTGAAAACGTGGATTTTTTAAAGAGTCGCCACTAGTTTATTATAAGGGTAACTCGCAACTTGCTATATTTAAACACTTCCTCATTTGGTGCGTCGCGTGTCGCGCGTGGTCCATAATTAGGTGTTTACAGTTATTTTACCCCATCGTCCGCGAGTGCCAACAACTAATCACGGTAATATTGGCGCGAAAAGGTTTTTAGGTGGACCCTTTTGTAGTCTTTGGTGCTTTCCTCCAACAACCGATCGTTCTCCCACCTTGATGGGGGGCCTTCATATGTGATCAGCCGACCGCGATATGCTCCCAAACCTAAACCTAAGTTGAAACCAAATTAGATTACATAATTTTATCAGAGGTATTTAACCTAACATTGGTATTCTAATTTTAATACATGTAAGAGCACACCGCAACCCTAGGAAAATCTAAGTCAGGATCCACTTGGAACATTGCTGAGACCCCAATAGAGGTAGGCCAGTACAGCTGAGGCCTAACTGTATTGTGTTATTTGATTCCAATCTTCAAGAAAATAGAGATACTTCAGTATTAAGAAAGTTCCACCGATGTTGGAGAACAACACTTGGCCTGAGAGGAGCAATATATAAGCTATTGCTCTATGTTGAGCCTTCACTTCATTATGCACATCAGCTTCTCCACGTTGGAACATGTCCTTCAACCAAGTGGTTTTAATGTCAGTTGAATTTTCACTTCGTAATACTGAAACAGTCAGTCGTGCCCCCAAGGAGTCGTTCGTAGTGATCGAGGGTATTGTGCTGTAATTTGAGGCCATGGACTAGATTGTTTCGCTAGATATCGGTTATGAGCCTCTGTTGATTGGTAGACCCAACATCATGCAATGTAATAGTTATTTCACCTTTAGAGATAAAAATGTGTGAGTTTCATAATGTCACCGCTCCACAACACTATCCAGTAGGCCGCATCCAACAAAATACGAGATTTATCGGCTGCAAACCCATAACCCTATGCGTTGACGATAGCTTGGGTCGCCACATTTTGGTGGCTCTAAAATATATCTCATCCTTCTTTCATTTCTCACCACTCGCAACAAACTTTAAATTTAAAGGTAAATTACTATTTGTATCAAAATTAAAATTCGCCAAATTTAACAGATCTTTTGAAAACTTTACAATTTATTATTTATAAAACAAATAAATTGTCTACAAATATAACATCTATAATGTTGAAATCTACCCTATCAGCAGTAACAATTATATATATTCCTATCAACATGAAAGTCTAAATAACAATTGTTAATTTAAGTAAACATTTGGAAAATTGAATTTGCTAATAATATTAGTTGCAGTATCTGAAATGGCACGTTGAGAGAGGTGACAATCCTGATCATACAAAACTGACGGATCCACACGTTCCCTATGCACATCTATCACGCCTACCCGCCATGAAAGGTTCTAAATCAGATGAAAGCTAAGATGAAGACAGAAAATTTAAGAAATTTGGAAGATAAATTTGTAGAGGAATTAAGTTTTGGGCAGCTCCCGAATAGAATTCGCAATTCAGTTTATATAGAACTCTCGCACGTGAATCTGAATCGCGTGCACGCGACTCGGAGTCGTGCACCATATTAATTCCGTGTCTAACAACACGGCAGTTAGAATAGCTAGAAAACAGCTTTATCACCGTTACAACTAACAGTTGTGCGTGACTCCAAGTCTCGTACCCACTTAAAAAGCCTAATTACTCATTATTTTGACGTTGGTTCAAAACCATCTCGGCTAGTTGTACGCAAATGAGAGTCGTGTACGTTGTAGTACG
This sequence comes from Clarkia xantiana subsp. parviflora, assembly GCA_036873135.1. NCBI lineage: Eukaryota > Viridiplantae > Streptophyta > Magnoliopsida > Myrtales > Onagraceae > Clarkia > Clarkia xantiana. Next base: position 8,755,864 of record JAPTYO010000022.1, read on the forward strand.
CGAATGAAATTCACATGCTTGAGTGTATATGTGAAATAAACTAACTAGTTGTTGTATATGTATTTGAGTTCTCTAACCTGGTCATTTGTGTAACAAAAAAATAAAGAATTGGGCATAACACTAGGTTTGGAATGAATCGAACCGGTTTGTCTAAACACATCAATTCTCATGAAGAAACCCATAAACGGGTCTCCTCGAGTATGGGTTCAATCGGGTAGGACATGTATTGCCAGCTCCGGACCCGCCACACTGGTCGATATGGTCAACCCGTCTCATACATCTCGCATAAACGGGTCCCATTCCGCCCCGCAATTTCAAAACCTATTATCAGATTCTTTTCTTAACCATATAACCAAATTAACCTCCAAATTCAAATCGCAAATCCAATTCCAAACACCAAACACATCAAATACTTTTCAAAATACAAATTTAACTTTAAATACAAATTACCATACACATTAAATTCATAAATAATATAAAAACAAGTTAAAACACGAAACATGGCTGTACAACGGGGTCCCGCGACCCCGGATCCGAACCTGCCCAGGCCCGTGGGTAACAGACCAGGACTCGTCGCATATCCCACGGAAGGTGGGTCAACGAGTTAAAATCAGGGAAGGACCCTGCAGGTAAGTTGGTACCCGTTGACACCCCTACCCCCGAGCAGTTTTATCATAACCGGATCGTGCATTGAACCGGATAAGGGTCCGGTTTCCGATTTGGCTGATTCGAATCCGGCCGAACCCGTTTGTTGGGATCAAAATGATGTGGCCTGAAGCATCGAGTAAAGGACTTCGAGATTTCGCCTTCGACTTGCTCTTCTAGGTATTTTTCTGGACCTCGAAGGGTGCTTAGTTTCTTTTGAGTGTCTGGTAGGCGAGAACCTGAAAAAGGGGTTGGGGACTTGCCCTTGATTCAACTCTGAAGCTTAAGTCAGTAATGGAATTTGAGAGAGGATACTGTAAAAAGTATATCAAAGATTCAATATTATTTAAGTAATCAAACTGCTCATCAATTTATTGGGGGAAGTACCAACTTTCTCTGTGGTGGCAGTTTGCTTGTGATTGACTGCTCAGTGGCGGTGGCCGCTTTTCTATGATCGGCTGAAGGGAGGCGGTAAAATTTCAGTAGGTTACAAGTAGGTCACCACCTCATCAATCCTTAGTGTTGAAGATTTCTCCTACTAGGTGTTAAGTATGTCGCTAGCTGGTGCTTCTTCCTTAGGAGGAAAGGTTTTCTCCAGGGCGGCAAGCAGGTTGCCAGTTGTCTTTTCCTTAGGAGGAAGCTTTCTTCAATAGTGCTTGGCTGCCGACTCGACTCTTACCTTAAGAGGGAGAGTTTTGAGCGGTATTGTCGCCATTCTTCGAGTATTACATTAGTTGTTGACACCTCTTATTTACTAATGTCGACCATTCATCTTTGTCTTCTTCTTATGAGCATGATTAGTCATCGATATTCTTATCTTGGGTCTCGAATCAGACATCCTCGATTTTTCTTGAGCCTATCCTCATTAATCTTAACCCAGCATTTACCCCCGAGACTTGAGTGGTCGGTTTCTTATGAAGAAGAGGTCTTAATTCGATTACTGATTTAGAGGCTTTCCGGCGGAATTCGTTTTTAGTCGGGTTGTAGTCTTGAGTGTTTTTATTGACTTCTTGAGTCGAGAATGGGATCTATAGTTGAGTCGTTGACCCGTTATTTTCACTTTTTGACAGTTGGAGGGTGATTCATAGAAGCTCAAATGTCATTCATGCATCTTCAACGACTATTTCCATATTCACTGCACCAATGAAATGCATTTGGCCATATCTTCTTCAGGAAGGATCCCAGTAATTACTTAGTATAAATACTAGAGTTTCACTTATGTAGTTTTCCATCTCATTCTTCAACTTTTTCCTCTATTTATCTTGTCTGTACTTCATATTTGGAGTTTCAAGAGTAAGGAGTATCCATGGATGCCAATCCGACTTCAGGTGTTTGAGATTATCTCCCTTTTAGTTTTTTTTCTCGGATTTTATCAATCCTTGGCTATATTTTTTTTATAACGAGACTTCTTTTCAGAATTTATCAAGATGATACTTCAAAATAATCGTCAAGCCATGGTCGGGTCTTCCTCCTCTATTGCTCCGTCTAAAGAAGCCGAAGAGGGAGCGACCATTAAGACACCAATTGATGTCGAGGCCATGCCTTCTGTCGAAGAATTTCTTACTGAGCACTCCCAAGATAAGGGTAAAGCTAAAGTCGCTACCCATTGCTACCCTCCTATAAGTGAGGGTATTCCCCCTCAAGTTGTTCGGCGAAAAGGAAAAAGGGTGAGGAGTCCTCATCATATTTAGATCAAGCATCTCATTCTTCTTCTGCGATTCCTTCAAGTATTGCTTCGGAATACAAAGGTCCACCTTTTGAGTGGGATATGCTTCTGAATCCTCTTCTTGATCCTTTGAAGGATTGGGATCCTCTGAGCGAGTTAAAAGGGTACCTTCTTAAAGAAGGACACTCAATCGCCAATCCTGATTTGGCACTTCATTTGTTGAGTGCTTCGGTCCCTCCCCAAGATCGTCTCCGCCTGAGAGTGGAGAGTGCTAAGTAGGTCTTGCGTCTTTTTCTTTTAAGGCAGGCAAAAGTATGTACCGTCTCTGGTCTCCAATTTGATTTCTTATGCCCTCCCTCCCTCCCTTTTTTTTATCTTACCCTTCTCTTTTTTGGGTAGGCTTCCCGGGATTCCCTCTGATTGACTCAATTGTTGATCAACCTCTATGGAGAGCTACACTCGACTAAGAAGGAGCTTCGAACCTTTTCAACCAAAGGTGACGCTGAAGAGGTATGACGCCTTCAAGAGGAAAATACCCAACTGAAAGAAGATTTAGCATGGACGACCGAGGCTTCTGAGAACCTGAAGCTGGATTACCGCCAGAGCAACGAGTCTCTCAAAGCCTCATTTTCTCTAGTCAAAGATTTTCGTACTTTGTCGAAGAAAATGAGGGCTGAAAAGGATACCCATTTAGCTGAAGAGGTTACTCTTTGAGAGAGAGTTAAGGCCTTACAGGCTGAGGTGAAGGGTTTGAAAGGTGTGGCAGCTAAAGCCATCGATGATTATAAAGCAAGTCCCGCCTATCAAGATGATGTCGTAGTTGCTGCCTCTGATTTTCTCTTCATCCCTTTAAAGGAGATTGTGACAAATTTAAAGGAGTGGCGGACCAAAAATCTGCCCTAAGGCGAATAACGGTTTGAAAATGTGCAATTTTGGAAAGAGTCGCCACTAGTTAATTATTAGGCTAACTAGAATCCTAAATCACCTAGATAGATAATGATTTAAATACCCAGGTCTAAAATCGATCTACGATCAGAAATTCGAGTTTGGGGGGGTTCTATTACGAATTAAAAATATAATTTTTAACTACGCCCTTTCGGTACTCAATTCACTTAATTTGCCAATTTCATTATTAATTAGATATAAATCAATTTTGAGCATGCACAACAATAAAATCTAATAATATTAAAAATTATCATACACAATTAAATCAATAAAAACTAACATGATGAATATACATAATTAACTTTTATCGCCTAATTAATCTAAACTAATCAAATTCAAACTATTTATGTCAAATTAAGTCTACTGATATAAAATAAAAATAATAAAATAGATACTGTTACAACATGTAATTAAACTAGAACTATTGGTATATGACTAAGCAAACACCAATATACAAAATAATAAATAAATAAAAACAGAAAATTAACTAATAAAAAAAAGAAAAAGCTTTTTCACTAGAAGACAAATCTGCACGGGTTCCAAAATCTTATGTAGTATTATTGTTGTGGTGTGCCTTTTACATTGATAGTAGGTGCCCTTTTATAGCTAAATTAGGTCTCAATATTAGGAAAACACATTTACCAAAATATACACATTAATTATTCCGAAATTTACATATATATTTATGAAAATTGTCATAAATATATAATATATATTTTCTGAATATTACATGATATTTAATGCATATATACTATCCAAATTTAAGCTAAATCTATTTTTAGCAACCCTGTGACCTTCTATATTTAAATATTTCCTTTTTTAAACGCGTTACACATAACATTTTTTAACGTGTTATATACGTGTCGCGCGTACCAAAATTAGGTGTTTACAGCTTGCCCATCTTTGGACGGACTCCCGTAGAATGCATTCGAGGGGGTTTGTCCAAAGACGAGTAAACACTAATTTTGGATAGGAAGTATATCTTCTTTCGGGTCTTCAAGTCTCCAAGGTGGCCTTTGGCTTTATCCACAATGCGAAAAAGTTAAACTTCTGTCGGCGGTGCCGCTGTTGACAGTGCCTCCATTGGTAGCGCAAAAAAGTAAAGCCTTGGTCGACGGTGCCCCTGTTGGCGGTGCCTCCATTGGTCGTGCAGAAAATAGAACCTCCGTCGGTGGTGCCTCTGTTGGCGGTGCCTCCGTTGGCGATGCAGAAAGTAAAGCCTCCAGTGGCGTGCAGTAAAGTAAAATCTTGATCGATGATGCCTCCAGTGGCAAACGACAAGAAAAAGCCTCCAGTGGCGTGCAATAAAGTAAACCCTTAATCGACGATGCCTCCAGTGGCGAGCGATAAGGAAAAGCCTCTAGTGGCGTGTATCGGAGAAGAGCCTCTAGTGGCGTCCGTTGGAGAAGTGCCTCTAGTGGCGTGACTTGCGAAGGCTGAATACTAAGGCTTCGTTCGTCGGGGCTGACTCTTAGGAAGCTGGAAAACTTCAGATCCTGATTGTCGGTTATGACTTGTAGGAACAGACTGTAACAGTCCTACTTATCATTTGAGTGGTGACTTGCGAGAAAAGACTGTAACCGTCCCGTAAGCCCTGAAGTTGACTAGTAGGAACAGACTGTAACAGTCATACTCATCTTTGGAATGCGACCTGCGAGAGCAGACTGTAACCGTCTCGCTTGCCGTGAAGTTGACTCGTAGGCACAGACTGAAACAGTCCTACTCGTCCTTGAATGGTGAATCGCGAGAACAGACTGTAACCGTCCCGCTTGCCGTTTGGAAGACGCTGTGTCATAGAAAATACGCTTGCGCATGAGTGTTTGTCCCTAATTTTTGCCTAAATTGTGCATTGCGCGACAACCTAGCGTGATCTTTTTTCTTTTCTTTTTTCTTTTTTCTTTTTTCTTCTTCTTTTTTTTTGTTGAGAATTTCTCCTTTTTCTCTCCTTTTGCCACGACCGATTGAGAGATTTCCGACCGTGCCCCTCAACTTTTTATTTTCTCTCATTTTTCCATGATTGCAATTTCTGAACTTGCAACCATGCCTTTCATTTCCTGATTTTGCCTAGGTCGCCCTTTCGGGTTTTCAACCTACCGGAAGCACTCTTTATTTGATAGCCGATTAAACGGTGGCTGTGACCCGTACTTTATTTTCCGCCTCGATGCGGGAGTATTTGTAGCCGTTTTGGGGGTGGCTGTTGATGGGTTCCGATGTAATCGTTAGCCCCGTTAACAGTCAATAAACTGCCGGTAAGCCTAGAGGGACTCGTGAAAGACCTGGAAGGTCCAGAAGCCCAGTATGAAGGGTCCCGACGAGATCGGTCCCGATATATGAACTGAATGGTCCCGACGAGAAGCCTCTGAGTAGGCCATGATATGCCTTTGAGAAGGTCCCGATAATAAAGACCTGAGAATGGTGGCCCTGTCCCGTGGGACGAGGGGTCCTGGGTGGTGACCTAGAATGAGACAACTCTGGAGTCCCCGATATGGATCGGGACTTGTGATCAGAGGATAAGACCAAGGAACCCGCCTACTAGATAGAGTAGTGGGGAAACAGTTAAGATACGGATAAACTCCCCCGAGATACGCAGGGCGTGCCCGAGATACGCGGAGCGTGGGCAAGATACGCGGAGCGTGGGGCGAGATACGCGGAATCCTGAACGAGATATACGGAACGTGGGTAAACTGCCCCTCCTATATAAAGGAGGAAGTTACCTCAGAACGGTTACACTCTCTAATACGAACTTAGACTATTTCTATCCACCCCATCGTGCAAACCCTCATTTAAGCATCAGAGAGGGATTCTGGGTCACCACCCAGATCATCCCCTTTTTGCAGGATTACGCGGAGCCATGGAGTTCAGGTTTTCCGTCAAGAACGTACCGGAGCTTCGACCGTGATCCAACATTGGCGCCGTCTGTGGGAAACTTACAAAAAGTCACAATAGTTTCTACTAGATCGATGGCTGGTGGTGGCAAGCAGAAGAAGCAAGTTCCGGCGAGCAGTTCTCGCCCTACTGGAACCGTGAATTCCGCGTTGCCGGAGCGTGCTGCTGAACAAGGTGATCACCCTGCTGTTTCTCACACAGGGGGGCATGGTGAAGATCACGAAGTCTCAGTCCGAGACACGGCGGTGAACAGGGAGGATATCCCAAGAAGGGATGTGGATGCTCCTCCAAATCCGGTGGTGCACAGGGAGGAAATCCCGCGGAGGGAGGTAGGTGCTTCCTCAAACCCGGAGTTGGCTAAGGCAGTAGCAGATTCTATGCCCATGTTCCTGGAGGCCATGGAGGCTCTTCTGGACAGAAGAGAGGCTTCCAAGAGAAGGGAAGAGTTGCCTCCACCTCCTCCAAGGGAGGTTCAAGAGGAACAGGAGGTTCAGTCCAGGAATAGGGGTAAGGAACCCGCGCACTCGGAACGGTTCGTGGTCGACGGTCCCGGACCAGTGCAACACAGGACCATTCCCTTGAATGGCCCCATCACCCCCGATCAGGTGGTGAAGATCGTCAACATCTGCATGGGCGACCGGAAGCATATGACATCGGAGTTGAGGGATCGATCTACTCATCCTTTTGTTCCACGGCTGATAGCTACTGTCGCCCCGCCAGGGCTAGGTATTCCGACCATCAAGGAGTACGATGGTGAAGGGGACCCAGTCCGCCATGTTCAGAGGCATGTCCAGGCCTGTATGGGTAGAGCCGCGAATGATGACATCGTGTGTGTGCTGTTCCCGATTACATTGGGAGAAAGGGCTTTGACGTGGTTTTTCAGCCTACCGCCAGGATGTATTACTTGCTGGACTGATATGCACGACCGCTTCATCAAGCAGTATCAGGGTCGTAGGCGCCTCTTGAAGAGCGTGAGGTCTTTGACCCAGGTGGTGCAGAGGTCTGATGAATCGTTGGCGTATTACTACCAACGGTTAACTGCTAGTGTTGCGGATATCGACGAGGAGATGTCGGAGGGAGAGACCATCCGCACCTTCCTTCGGAACCTAACTGCCCCATATGGTTTCGATCTGATGCATAGTGTGGCCGCGAAGGCTGTGTGGAGTATGGAAGCTTTGCAGGCGAAGGTGAAGCAGCAAATCGACGTGCAGGAGTCGAAGATTGCTGTCGGAGAACTTGATCCTCCGAAGTCAGGAAGAGGAAAGCAATCGTTCAAGCTCTCGGACGATCGCAAAGGGAACGACAAATCGGAGGGAAGTAGGAGCCGTGGTCGCCCCGATAGAAGGGAGGACAAGCGTCCTCCGAGGAAGGATAACCGAGAGGATCGTCACATTCCTCTCAACAGTTCGATGGCCGCCGTGCTAGCGGTGATGGATCGGCAGGGTCTCGTCCGATACCCCCCGAGGAAAGAAGGTGAATTCTTGGGAGGTCGCTCTGATCGTTACTGTCGGTATCACCGAGCCAATGGTCACGACATAGATAACTGTCGGGAGCTGAAGAAGGAGATAGAGAAGCTGATCCAGAAGGGGAAGCTTAAGGAGTTTGTTGGTGGGAGACGGTGCCGATCCCGTTCCAAAACTCGATCGCGGTCCCGTTCCAGGTCCCGCGATCTATCTCCAAAGAAGAAGAAGGTTGAGCCGGAATCTTCCGGTGCCCGTAAGGAGAGGCGGGGAACCATCAATGTCATCCATGGAGGAATGGCGGCGGGAGGTGATACCTCCGCTTCTCGGGAGAATTACGCTTCCCGTATTTCTGCTGCCGTGGTGTTAGGAAAGAGGTCCCGATCGTGGACTATGAAGGAAGAAATGGTGATTTCTTTCTCAGCAGAGGATCTGATAGGCGTGGAGAGCCACCACGATGACGCCTTGGTCGTGACCTTGGATGTGGATGGATTCGAGATTAAGCGGATCCTGATAGACGGAGGGAGCTCCTCCGACATTCTGTTCATGGACGCCTTGGAAGCCATGGGAAAGACGAAGAAGGACCTGACGCAGGTGAACTTCCCGATGGTGGGATTCTCTGATTCTACTTCCTATCCGCTGGGAATGATCACCTTACCGGTGGAATTCGGTAGTGGGTGGAAAGCGGAAAGGCGGAACTTGGATTTCGTCGTGGTGGAATCTGCGGGGACGTACAATGCTATCATCGGGAGGACCACCATCAATCCTCTCATGGCAGTCGCCTCGACCGTCCACCAGAAGATGAAGTTCCCGACTGATAATGGAGTCGGGGAGGTCAGGGGTGACCAGGTGGCATCCATAAAGTGTTATGTTAACGCCACCCGAAGGAGAAGGAGGGAAGCTATGGCTGTCCTTCAGACTGATGCCGATCCTCGAGAGGAGTTTGGGCGTCCCGGCCCCATGGAGGATCTGAAAGAGGTTGAGATTGACGGACCTCAAAGAAAAGTGAAGATCGGGTCTGCATTGTCAGAGGAAAGAGCCCGAGAATTGATCGAGCTCCTGAAGGAGTTCAAGGAGCTGTTTGCCTGGTCCCCGAGTGATATGCCAGGAATTAGCCCCGACGTGATAGTGCACGAGCTGAAGATTGATCCCGCGATCAAGCCTATCATGCAGAAGAGGCGCCCGATGGGCGCAGATAAAAGGATCGCGATCCAACAGGAAGTGGGTAGGTTGCTCGACGCTGGATTCATCAAGGAGCTCCGATTCCAGACTTGGGTCGCTAACCCGGTCCTGGTGAGGAAGAGTAACGGGAAGTGGCGGATGTGTGTCGATTTCCGCGACTTGAACAAAGCTTGCCCGAAAGACTGTTATCCGCTCCCGAGAATCGACCAGCTGGTGGATGCCACGTCGGGACATGAGCTGCTGAGCTTCATGGATTCTTATTCTGGTTATAACCAGATCAAGATGGCGAAGGAGGATTCCCCCCACACAGCCTTCTATGCTGATAGTGATGTCTATCACGATGATGTTATGCCCTTTGGGCTGGTCAATGCTGGAGCAACTTACCAGAGGATGGTGAACAAATTGTTCGGGGACATGCTGGGAAAGACCATGGAGGCTTATGTGGATGACATGTTAGTGAAGTCCCGACAGGCGGGAGACCATGTCCGCAACTTGGCGGTGGCGTTTGAGCGGATGAGGTTCCATCAAGTTCGTTTGAATCCTGACAAGTGCGCTTTCGGAGTGAACTTTGGGAAATTCCTGGGCTTTATGGTGAGCCAAAGAGGAATCGAGGTGAATCCCGAGAAGCTGAGAGCAATCGAGGAGATGCAGTCTCCGAAAACCCATCGGGAGGTTCAGGTGTTGAATGGCCGATTAGCCGCGATGAATCGTTTCTTATCCAAGGCGAGTGACCGAGCCATGCCATTTTTTGATGTGCTAAGAGCCCACAAGAAGTTTGAGTGGTCCGACAAGTGCGAGGAGGCATTTCAGGCGCTCAAGCAACACCTCCGTACCCTCCCGCCATTGGCAAAACCGGTTCCAGGCGAGCCGCTTTTTCTCTATTTGGCATTTTCTGAAGTTGCTGTTAGTTCTGTGTTAATAAAGATTGTCAAGGGCAACCAAGTTCCTGTTTATTATGTAAGCAAGGTGTTTGCCAAATCTGAAATAAATTATCCCGCTGTTGAGAAGTATCTCTTTGCGTTGATTATTACTGCTCGAAAGCTGAGGCCTTACTTCCATGCCCATGAGATTACGGTGTTAACTAATCAGCCCTTGAAGCGCTTTTTGAACCGACCGGAGGCGTCGGGGCGATTGGTGAAATGGGCAGTCGAGCTTACGGAGTTCCGTATTCACTTTGCCCCGAGAACGGCTATTAAGGGCCAGGCATTGGCGGACTTCATAGCAGAGTCTACAGCACCCGATCTGGAAGAAGCAGATCCTGTAGAGGGGGCAACCATGGAGGTCCCTATAGCAGAACAATCAGAACAACCAAATGAGGAGAACACCTGGGAGATGTACACTGATGGTTCTTCAAGTGTAGAGGGATCAGGGGCAGGATTTGTATTGATACCGCCCGGTAGAGGCGAGCCCCTGCGATATGCCTTGGCCTTGACGTTTAGGGCCACCAACAATGAAGCTGAGTATGAGGCTCTCATCACGGGCCTTAAAATCGCCAAAGGTACGGGAGTTGATCATTTAAGGTGAAGTGTGATGCTAACCTGATCGTGAATCAAGTCCAGGGGAATTAAGAGGCGAAGAACCCGACAATGAGGAAGTATTTGCACGAGGTGCAGACTTTGAAGGGAAGCTTCAAAAGCTTCGACATTGAGGCAATCCCGAGGGAAGAAAACGCGGAGGCAGATGCCTTGAGAAAATTTGCCCTGGGGGTAGCCCCCGAGGAGAATCGGAAGGTGCACTTTCTGGAGAGGGTAATTATCTCAACCATCGATCCATCGGAGGTATGTGCTATTGCAGAAGGATCGGAGAAAGAAGAGGAACCCACCTGGATGACCCCGATAGTCACATACCTGACTACGAGGGCACTCCCCGACGATGAAGTGGCAGCTGTTAGGTTGCGTCGAATCGTAAGCAACTACGTGATGGTGGACAACCAGTTATATAAGAAGGGGCATGTAAAGCCTTTTATGAGATGTGTGGCGGAGCCTGACACGAATCGGATTCTGAGAGAGTTGCACGAAGGAGTCGCGGCTTGTCATGAAGGGGCCCGATCCATTGTGAGGAAAGAGCTGAATTTAGGCTACTACTGGCCTTCGATGAACAAGGAAGCGATAGCGTTGGTCCAATCTTGTGATGCGTGCCAGAGGTACGGTCCGAATATCGTGGCTCCCGCCGCGAACTTGATGTCCATCAAGAGTGCTTGGCCCTTCGCGCAGTGGGGCATTGACTTGGTAGGACCCCTTCCACAAGCGAAAGGTCAGTGCAAGTACTTACTTGTAGCCATTGATTACTTTTCGAAGTGGATAGAGGCTAAGGCGTTGGCCAAGACGACGGGGCAACAGATCGTCAAGTTTCTCCAGACTCAAATCGTATCCCGGTACGGGGTTCCTCAAGTGTTGATCAGCGATAATGGTCCTCGTTCAATGGGGCTCAGTTGAAGGAGTATCTGGAACCGCTGAACATTGAGCATCGGACAGCTTCGGTCCACCACGCTCAAACAAATGGGCAAGTGGAATCAGCCAACAAGATCGTAATGGATGTATTGAAGAAGAGGGTCTATGCCTTGCAGGGTCATTGGCTAGATGAGCTTGAAAACGTGCTGTGGGCTGTTAGAACAACACCAAAGCAATCGACGGGGGAGACTCCATTTGGCCTTGTTTATGGCACGGAAGCAGTTGCTCCCGTGGAGATAGCGGTGGCGTCCCATCGCATGAGGTATTATGAGCCTCTGACGAACGAAGAAATGAGACGTCTGGACTTGGACATGCTTGAAGAGAAAAGGCGGAAGGCTGATGAAGTTCAGGCTCGGATGCGTCTGGCAACAGCTAGGTACTATAATCGGCGGGTCAAGTCCCGACAATTCTTCGTTGGAGAACTTGTTTGGGGGAGGAATGAGTTCGTCTATCAAGATCGGATCAACAAGCTGTCACCGAAATGGGAGGGACCTTACAAGATCGTAGGGATGCCAGCCCCGAATGCGTACAAGTTAGAAGACCTTGATGGCAAGACGTTGAAACATTCTTTCAGTGGCGCACACTTGAAGAAATGTCATGTTTGATCCTAAGTCGCCTTAAGAGGTGCGTGATGTTAAGTCGCCGCGAATGGCGCAAGTTATCTATCGATTGATCCGATGTAAGCAAGCTTTGAGTTATTAATGAATAAAAGAAGTTGCTTCCGATCAAATTGCTTTTAGATTTATTCTAACTGTTGGTAAGTCGTCTTAAAGGACGCGATAAAAGCCTTCCGAGGTACGATTAAAAAGCCTTCCGAGGTACGAGTAAGTCGTCTTAAAGGACGCGATTAAAGCCTTCCGAGGTACGAGTAAGTCGTCTTAAAGGACGTGATAAAAGCCTTCCGAGGTACGATTAAAAAGCCTTACGAGGTACGATTAAGTCGTCTTTATGGCGCGATAAAAAGCCTTCCGAGGTAAGAACAAAAGCCTTACGAGGTATGATTAAGTCGTCTTTATGATGCAACAAAAAGCCTTCCGAGGTAAGGACAAAAGCCTTACGAGGTATGATTAAGTCGTCTTTATGATGCAACAAAAAGCCTAGGTATGAATAAAAGCCCTAAGGGGTCCGAGTAAGTCGTCTTTATGATGCAGCAAAAAGCCTTAAGCGGTATGATTAAGTCGTCTAGAATGACGCGATAAAAAGCCTTAAATGGTACGATAAAATCATCTTAAGTGATGTGCGAAATTGCCTTGAACGACATGGACGAGAAACCTTAAGTGGTGAGGTCCCGAGAAAAACGTCGCGATGGACGTAAGAAATCCGAGGAGTCTCCTCTGATTTGGCAACTGTCCTTAGAGTCTCAAGGAATCGTGAGCGAGAAGCTCTGTGATTAAAGAGTTGCACCCAAGGTAAAAGTCTCCGATGGTAATATCGGGAGGTCTGAAGATGAAAGCCTTCGACGATGATGTCGCAAGGTCCGGAATTGGAAGACACGACGGACTATAAGTCCCTCATGTCTTGGGGGCAAATGATGGGTTCCGATGTAATCGTTAGCCCCGTTAACAGTCAATAAACGGCGGGTAAGCCTAGAGGGCCTCGCGAAAGACCTGGAAGGTCCAGAAGCCCAGTATGAAGGGTCCCGACGAGATCAGTCCCGATATATGAACTGAATGCTCCCGACGAGAAGCCTCTGAGTAGGCCTTGATATGCCTTTGAGAAGGTCCCGATAATAAAGCCCTGAGAATGCTGGCCCTATCCCGTGGGACGAGGGGTCCTGGGTGGTGACCTAGAATGAGACAACTCTGGAGTCCCTGATATGGATTGGGACTTGTGATCAGAGGATAAGACCAAGGAACCCGCCTACTAGATAGAGTAGTGGGGAAACGGTTAAGATACGGATAAACTCCCCCGAGATACGCAGGGCGTGCCTGAGATACGCGGAGCGTGGGCAAGATACGCGGAGCGTGGGGCGAGTTACGCGAAATCCTGAACGAGATATACGGAACGTGGGTAAACTGCCAGGCGCGGTTACAGGTAACTGAGGTAACTTCCCCTCCTATATAAAGGAGGAAGTTACCTCAGAACGGTTACACTCTCTAATACGAACTTAGACTATTGCTATCCACCCCATCGTGCAAACCCTCATTTAAGCATCGGAGAGGGATTCTGGGTCACCACCCAGATCATCCCCTTTTTGCAGGATTACGCGGAGCCAAGGAGTTCAAGTTTTCCGTCAAGAACGTACCGGAGCTTCGACCGTGATCCAACAGCTGTGACCCATACTTTATTTTCCGCCTCGATGCGGGAGTATTTGTAGCCGTTTTGGGGGTGGCTGTTGATGGGTTTCGCTATGGCCGTTAGGCCCTTTAACGATGAGTAAACGGTGAATAGGCCCATTGGGCCCTAAAGGAGGTCAAGAAGACCAATGCGAAGGGTCCTGACAAAAGGAGTCCCGATGGTGAAAGGTCCCGACAAGGCCGGTCCCGATAGGCGAGCCGGGCGCTCCCGATGAGATGCCTTTAAGTAGGCCCCGATGAGATGCCTTTAAGTAGGCCCCGATGATGAATCCCTGAGGATGTTGGTCCTGTCACGATGACGAGGGGCCCCGAGCGGTGACACAATGAGATAACTCTGGAGTCCCCTATATTGGTCGGGACTTGCTATCAGAGGTTGAGGCCGAGATAAGCGAGATCATGGCCGAGATAAGCGAGATCGTGGCCGAGATAGGCGGGATCGTGGGCTAACCGCCCCAGCGGTTCACCAGGTAACTGAGGTAGCTCTTCTCCTATAAAAGGGCAGAAGTTACCTCAGATCGATACGTTTACATACTGAGACCCTTGCTTGCAAGATTTATTGAGATAATTGAGATACTCATTTAAGCATCGGAGAGGGATTCTAGGTCACCGCCCGGTCTATTCCCCTCTTGCAGGATTACATGGAGCGAAGGAGTTCGGATCGCCGTCAAGACCGTACTGGAGTTCCAACCGTGATCCAACATTGGCGCCGTCTGTGGGAACGCAACGAAAAGCAACAATGATCTCTACTCGTTCAATGGCGGCTGGCAAGCAGAGAAAGCAAGGACAACCTGGTGGTTCCCGTCATCCTGCCGGAACTCTGAATTCGCCACCGGAGCGTGCTGAGGACCAAAATCTCCCTGCTGAGGTTTCCCCAACAGGGGGGCACAACGAAGTTCCTGAGGATACGGCAAGACAACAAGAGAATAGGGAGGAGGATGCTCCCGATGCTCCTCCAAACGCGGATCTGGCAAAGGCCGTGGCGGATGCCATGCAGATGTTCTTAGAGGCCATGGAGGCTCTCCTAGAGCGAAGAGAGGCTGCCAAGAGGCAGGAGGAGGTGCCTCCGCCAAGGGAGGTTCAGAATGTACAGGAGGCCCAACCTAGAAATCGGGACAAGGGCAAGAAACCCGCTTAGTCGGAGCGATTTGTGATTGATGGGCCAGGACCAGTGCAGCATAGGACCATTCCCCTTAATGGTCCCATCACGCCCGACCAGGTGGTGAAGATCGTGAACATCTGCATGGGGGACCAGAAGCCGATGATGTCGGAACTGAGGGATCGATCCACTCATCCCTTTGTTCCCCGATTGATAGACACCCTCGCCCCGCCAGGGCTGGGTATCCCTACGATTAAGGAGTATGATGGCGAAGGAGATCCAGTTCGCCACGTCCAGAAGCACCTCATGGCCTGTCTAGGCAGGGCCCCGAATGACGATATTGTGTGTGTGCTGTTCCCAGGTACGCTCGGGGAGAGGGCCCTGACATGGTTCTTCAGCCTGCCCCCAGGATGCATCTCCAGCTAGGCAGATATGCACGACCGTTTTATTCAGCAGTACCAGGGTCGTCGGTGCCTCTTGAAGAGCGTGAGGTCCCTGGCCCAAGTGGTGCAGAGGCCCGACGAATCGTTGGCACATTATTACCAGCGGTACACTGCCAGTGTGGCTGAGATCGATGAGGATATATCGGAGGGAGAGACTATCCGCACCTTCCTTCGGATCCTGACAGCCCCCTATGGTTCCGATCTGATGCACAGCGTGGCTGAGAAGGCTGTGTGGAACATGGAGGCACTGCAGAAGAGGGTGAAGCAGCAAATCGACGTGCAAGAGTCGAAAATAGCTGCCGGAGAGCTTGATCCTCCGAAGTCAAATAGGGGGAAGCAGTCGCTCAAGCCATTGGACGACCATAAGCGGCAGGATAAATCCGAGGGCAGTCGGAGTCGAGGTCGTTCTGATCGAAGGGAGGACAGACGTCCCCCCGAGGAAGGACAAGCGGGAGGACTACCACATTCCTCTCAATAGCTCCATGGCGGAGGTGTTAATGGTGATGGATCGGCAGGGTATCTCTAGGTACCCCCCGAAGAAGGAAGGAGAATTTTTGGGATCCCGCACTGATCGTTACTGTCGGTTCCACCGCGCCAGCGGTCGCGACACTAACCATTGTCGGGAGTTGAAGAAGGAAATCGAAAAGCTGATTCAGAAGGGGAAGCTTAAGGAGTTTGTGGCTGAGAGCGGTGTCGATCCCGCTCCCGATCTCGATCGCGGTCCCGTTCCCGCTCCCGCGATCGGTCCCCAAAGAAGAAGAAGTCGGTGCCAGAGTCTTCTGGTGCCCGTAAGGAGAAGTGGGGCACCATCAATGTGATTCACGGAGGATTTGCTGCAGGAGGTGACACCACAGCCTCTCGTGAGGTGTATGCCTCTAGAATTTCCGCTGCTGTGGTGCTAGGCAAGAGGTCCCGATCCTGGACCGCGAAGGAAGAGATGGTGATTTCCTTTTCAGCGGAGGACCTGATAGGTGTGGAGATTCCACACGATGATGCTTTAGTCGTGACCCTGGACGTGGATGGGTACGAGATGAAGCGAATTTTGATCGACGTAGGGAGCTCCTCCGATATTTTGTTTATGGATGCGCTGGAGGCCATGGGGAAAACGAAGAAGGATCTCAAGCAGGTGAACTTCCCGATGGTCGGGTTCTCTGGTTTTACATCCTATCCGCTGGGAATGATCACCTTACCAGTGGAATTCGGTACCGGGTGGAAAGAGGAGAGGAGGAATGTGGACTTCGTGGTGGTTGAGTCCGTGGGGACTTACAATGCGATTATCGGAAGAACTACCAGTAACCCCCTGATGGCTGTTGCCTCGACTGTTCACCAGAAGATGAAGTTCCCGACTGACTATGGAGTCGGGGAGGTCAAGGGCGACCAGGTGGCTTCCAGGAAGTGCTATGTTAATGCCACCCGAAGGAAAAAACGGGAGGCTATGACTATCCTCCAGACCGATGCTGATCCCAGAGAGGAGTTTGGGCGTCCCGCCCCTATGGAGGATTTGAAGGAGGTCGAGATTGACGGACCTCAGAGGAAGGTGAAAATCGGTTCCGCCCTGTCTGACGAGAGGGCCCGAGAATTGATTGAGCTGTTGAAGGAGTTCAAGGAGCTGTTTGCCTGGTCCCCGAGTGACATGCCAGGAATCAGCCCCGATGTGATTGAGCATGAGTTGAAGATTGATCCCGCGATCAAGCCTATCGCGCAGAAAAGGCGTCCGATGGGCGCGGATAAGAGGATCGCGATCCAGCAGGAGGTGGGCAGGTTGCTCAAGGCTGGATTTATCAAGGAGCTCCGATTCCAGACTTGGGTCGCCAACCCGGTTCTGGTGAAGAAGAGCAATGGGAAATGGCGGATGTCTGTCGATTTTCGCGACCTGAATAAGGCTTGCCCAAAGGATTGTTACCCGCTTCCGAGGATCGACCAGTTGGTGGATGCTACGTCGGGACATGAATTGCTGAGCTTCATGGATGCTTACACGGGCTATAATCAGATTAAGATGGCTAAGGAAGATGCCCCCCACACTGCTTTTTATGCTGATAGTGACATCTATCACTACGATGTCATGCCCTTCGGATTGATCAATGCCGGGGCAACCTATCAAAGGATGGTGAACAAGCTGTTCGGGGACATGCTGGGGAAAACCATGGAGGCTTATGTGGATGATATCTTGGTGAAGTCCCGACAGGCTGAAGATCATGTTCACAACTTAGCCACGGCGTTTGAGCGGATGAGGCTTCATCAGGTTCGCTTGAACCCGACCAAGTGTGCCCTCGGAGTGCATTCAGGGAAGTTTTTGGGCTTTATGTTAAGCCAACAAGGAATTGAGGTGAACCCCGAGAAGCTGAGGGCAATCGAGGAGATGCAGTCTCCGATAAATCATCGGGAGGTGCAAGTGCGGAATGGCCGACTAGCTGCAATGAATCGCTTCCTGTCCAAGGCAAGTGATCGATCCATGCCATTTTTTGAAGTGTTGAGGACCAACAAGAAGTTCGACTGGACTGCCAAGTGTGAAGAGGCATTCCAGGCACTCAAGCAGCACCTTCGCACCCTCCCGCCATTGGCGAAACCGATCCCAGGCGAGCCGCTCTATCTATATTTGACTGTTTCTGAGTTTGCTATTAGCTCTGTGTTAGTGAAGATTGTCGAGGGTAATCAAGTCCCCGTGTATTATGTAAGCAAGGCGTTTGCCAAATCTGAAATGAATTATCCCGCCGTTGAGAAGTATCTTTTTGTGTTGATCGTTACTGCTCGGAAGCTGAGGCCTTACTTCCATGCGCGTGAGATTACTGTGTTGACGAATCAACCTCTGAAGCATTTTTTGAACCGACCTGATGCGTCGGGGAGATTAGTGAAATGGGCAGTTGAGCTTAGTGAGTTCCGCATTCACTTTGCTCCGATAACGGCTATTATGGGCCAGACGTTGGGGGATTTCATAGCAGAGTCTACAGCCCCCGATCTGAAAGAAGCGGTCCCTGTAGAAGGGACAACTATGGAGGTCCCGATTGCAGAGCAACCAGAAATGGCAGAGAATTCAGAACAGCCAAATGAGGAAAATACTTGGGAAATGTACACGGATGGCTCCTCGAGTTCACACGGATCAGGAGCAGGGTTCGTATTGATACCACCAGGCAGGGGTGAGCCCCTTCGATATGCTTTGGCCTTAACGTTTAGGGCCACGAACAACGAAGCTGAGTATGAGGCTCTTATCACAGGCCTCAAAATTTCCAAAGGTACGGGAGTTGGTCACTTAAGGGTGAAATGTGACGCGGGCCTGATTGTGAATCAAGTCCAAGGACGATATGAGGCGAAGAGCACGATGATGAGGAAGTACCTTCGCGAGGTGCAAGTCTTGATGGAGAACTTCAAAAGTTTCGACATCGAGGCAATCCCGAGGGAGGAAAACGCGGAAGCGGATGCCTTGAGTAAATTCGCCTTGGGGGTACCCCTAGAGGAAAATCGGAAGGTTCACTTCTTGGAGAAGGTGATCTTGTCGACCGCCGATCCATCGGAGGTGTGTGCTATTGAAGCAGGATCGGAGGAGGAGCCCACTTGGATGACCCCGATAGTTGCGTATCTGACCACGGGGGCAATCCCCGATGATGAAGTGGTAGCTGACAGGATACGTCGGATCGCGGTTAATTACGTGGTGCTGGACAATCAACTATACAAAAAGGGGTGGTTCTCGACTCCTTACTTGAAATGTGTGGCTGAGCCCGACACAAGTCGGATCCTGAGGGAGGTGCATGAAGGGGTCGCGGCTTGTCACGAAGGGGCCCGATCCATTACGAGGAAAGTGTTGAATTTGGGCTATTATTGGCCTTCGATGAGCAAGGAGGCGACGTTGTTAGTCTGATCTTGTGACGCGTGCCAAAGGTATGCCCCGAATTTTGTGGCTCCGGCTGCTAATCTGACGTCCATCAAGAGTGCTTGGCCCTTCGCGCAGTAGGGTATCGACTTGGTGGGACCCCTCCTGCAGGCACAAGGTCAGTGTAAATATTTGCTTGTGGCCATTGATTATTATTCGAAATGGATAGAAGCTAAGGCATTGGCCAAGACTACGGGGAACCAAATCGTCAAGTTTCTCCAAACCCATATTATATCCAGATACGGGATCCCTAAGGTGTTGATTAGCGATAATGGTCCTCGGTTTAACGGGGCTCAAGTGAAGGAGTATCTGGAGGAGCTGAATATCGAGCATCGGACAGCCTCTGTCCATCATGCTCAGACTAATGGCCAGGTGGAGTCAGCCAATAAAATCGTGATGGATGGCCTGAAGAAAAGGGTCTATGCCTTCAAGGGCAAATGGCTTAACGAGCTGGAAAATGTGCTTTGGGCTGTTAGAACGACACCCAAACGATCAACTGGGGAGACTCCGTTTGGCCTTGTTTATGGCACGGAGGCTGTTGCTCCCGTGGAAATAGCTGTGGCGTCCCATCGGATTAGATACTACGAGCCTTTGATGAATGATGAAATGATGCGTCTGGAATTGGACTTGCTAGAGGAAAAGAGGCGGGAAGCCGATGAAGTCCAGGCTCGAATGCGTTTGGCCACGGCCAGATATTATAACCAGCGAGTTAAGTCCCGACAATTCTTCCTCGGAGAACTAGTTTGGCGTCTGAATGAGTTTACCCTTTTCGATCGGATCAATAAGATGTCGCCAAAATGGGAAGGACCTTATAAGGTCGTGGGGATGCTAGCTCCAAATGCGTACAAGTTGGAAGACCTCGATGGCAGAGTATTGAAGCATTCTTTCAGTGGCGAACACTTGAAGAAATGTCATGCTTGATGAAAAATCGCCTTAAGTGGCGCCCGATGTAAAGTCGCCTTAAGTGGTGCCCGATGTAAAGTCGACTTAAGTGGTGCCCGATGTAAAATCGCTTTAAGTGGTGTAAGTTATTTATCGTTTGATTTGATGTAAGCAGATTTCGTGCCATCAATAAATAAAGAGGTTTCTTCCGATCAGATTATTCTTAGATTTATTGTAAGTGTTGTTGAGTCACCTTAAGTGGTGCACGAGAAAAAGTCGCCTTAAGTAGTGCACGAGAAAAAGTTGCCTTAAGTGGTGCACGAGAAAAAGTCGCCTTAAGTAGTGCACGAGGTTAAGTCGTCTTAGGTGATGCATGGTTCTTAGATTTATTCTAAGTGTTGAAAAGTCGCCTTAAGTGGTGCACGATAAAAAGTCGCCTTAAGTGGTGCACGATATTAAGTCTCCTTAAGTGGTGCACGATAAAAAGTCGCCTTAAGTGGTGCACGATTTTAAGTCGCCTTAAGTGGTGTGTGCAAAATCGTCTTAAGTGATGTGTTGAAATGCCTTAAGTGGCATAGTTAAGTTGCTTTGAGAAATGCGATGGAAAATTGGAACTAAGATAGTTTGATATTTGGAGGGCTCAAAGGCCCGAGGAAGCATTACAAGGAGAGGAAGATTACAAGGATTAGAAAATAGAGCATTTAAGCGGGAGCAGAATCTACGAGATCTGTGGCAGAGGGCTCCACGGGTTCAGCTGCTGGAGGGTCGATTATCGGGGGGTCAACCGTTGGAGGATCGACACTTGGAAGCTCCGCCATGTGTTCAACACCCGCGGGAGTGTTCCCCTCATCACTCTCCTCCGAGAGGGCGAAGTACCTCTTCGCAAAGGGAGCGAGAGTCGCAGATTTGTCGAAGTTGATGGCATCGCCATACTCCAGAAGGAGCTCCTCGACCGCGTTGAAGAGGGTGTTCTCCACCTCCGGGGTGCAGAATTTCACCGCGTCAGCTTGGAAGTCCTCGGACCCCCGATAATCTTCCCGGCCATTGGTCTCAGCCGCGACCAGCTTCGCAGGAACCTCAGCAATTTGCTCCTCCAGAGCCTTCTTCTCAAGGACAAGTTTGTCCCGAGCTTCTGCATCCTTTTGTCGCTCCTACTGCTCCCGCTTCAGCAGCCCCTCGAAGTCATGAACCTGCTTTTGGAGGTCCCGAGTGTTTCGATCGAGGAGGGCCTGTTTCTTGGCCAGTTTCCCCCTCGAAGACTCGGAGGCCGCGAGATCCTCCTCAAGCTTGGCTATAACTGCGGGAGCCCCCTTAGCCCGCTCCTGCTCCAGGGCCTCCTCGAGGGCAAAGATGTACCCGAAGCAGCGGTTTATGTCCGCCAGCTCCTGTGAAGGAAAGAAGAGGAGTGTTAGCATATGAACAACCTGCCTTATTGATGAAGGGAAGAAAAACAAGAACCTTACCTCTATCCGAAGAATAGACATTTCGTGAACATCCCTGCGGATGCCCTCCCGATCCAGGGAAATCGGAAACCTCAGAGATGGCAGAATTGAGCTTGCCAGCAAATGCAGACCCAGCTCTGGGTATGTGTAACCCAGTCGGAGCTGGACCCCTTGCAGCGTTTGGATCGGGGTCCAAGGAGCCTCCTTCTAGCTGGGGTCATAAACTTTGTAGAAGCTCCCGTCCAAGGGGAGAGGGGGATGATCGACCGGAGTCGTGGAGGTGCGCATCTCCGACTCGCCCTGAGGCGGAGAGGGAGTGAAACTGTGGATGGGCGACGGCTGCCGCTGTTGCGAAGAAGGTGAGGGGGACAGCCCCTTGGAGGTTGGTTTCAGGGGGGACTGCCTCGTCCCCCGACGACGAATCAAGCCGGCGCCCTCGTCTGTCTCCTCGGAGGAGTCCAGATTTTCCACCCGACGAAATTGATCGCCGGTCGGGGTCTCTCCAGCCCTCGATCCCATCGGGGCAGGAGGTTGAGGGTGGCCTTCTCCACCTCGAGCACCGAAAGGTGGTGCCCCTGCTGAAGGAGGCGCCCCTGCTGAAGCTCCAGCACCCGACTGAGCTCCAGAGTGACCTGCACCTAGAGGACGAGATGCTTCAGAAATATAGTCAGGAAGTTGATCAGGTTCCTTACACCAAACGACGCGCCGAGAAACGTATTGGTCTTTCCCGTGGTAGTTGTAGTAGCCCGCCTTGAGGATGCGGGGAGTTTCCCCTCAGAGGACACGTTTAATCTCTTCGATGCGGGCCTCCATGGTCGAAGGGACCAACTCCTTAGGAACTTGCTTCCTGTATGATTTAATAGCTAGGCGGAGCTGTTTACCTTCTTCAGCATTTTGGACATCGAAGAGTCTGTCCACCTCCACGCGGCTCCGCTTAGTCCTCTCCGCGGAGGGAGATCCCGACGGAGCAGCAGCCTTCTTCGCCGACTTCCTCCTCCGCGCGGGGCGTTGGACAGCGTCGGTCTCCCCCTGCTTAAGGATGAGATTGGTCAGCACGGATACCTTCTTAGCTGCAAACAATCGAAAACAGAGACGTGATCAGAAACATTACCCAGGGAACCATATTGGAGGGGCCGTCGAAGAGTTGACCCCCAGAGATTATGTCGAGGAGACGGATCCCGGCCTTCACCAGGTCCCGCTCCGTTAGAGAGTTAGCATCGAGGGGAGTATAGGACTCCCCCCAATGGTAAAGCTGGATAAGATGGAGGGTCTGGAAGTCTTCGTCAGAGTAAGTGTGATAAGCGGGAGGAGAGTCCGCTTCCACCTCCCATCGGGGCCATGGGATCGAAGAGTTCTTGATGAAGAAGTAGCTCCTCTTCCACCCGCTATTATCAGACCCCGTGTCGATTAGGAGTCCCCGACCATTGACAACCTTCCAGGTGTCGCTGGTCCAGCTGCACAGCGCAAGTTGCGCCTTGTTCCACTTGGGCATCCGAGGATAGATGGCACAAACCCCAACCTCGTTGCACTTCATCCCGTAGAAAGTTCTGAAGAGTTGGAGGCTGTAGACCCATTTCTGGCGGAAGCAGAGGACCTGGAAAGCATTCCACACGCGGATGGTGTGTGGGGAGAATGTAGTTGGATGCTTCTTGTAGTGGGTGCACATCTCAACCAAGTTCCCGCAGAAGGGGAATCGGATCCCTGCCGATATCTGTCCCGTAGAGACAAATATCTCCCCCTCCTCGGGACGAGTGACCACGGGGTCAACCGAGGTACTGTGGCGAGAATAAGGAAGACGAGGCTCTCAGGTTTGGGTAATGCATCCTTCTCGGAGAGCTGCGTCGTAGGCAGTCACCGAGATCTCGTTGGGAGCATAATCAAAATAGAAGGGTTTCCTCCCCTCGGAACTGGATCCGCTTTCTGAAAATCAGCCATGGCAAGGAAAGGCATATTGGGTTTTTCGGAAAAAAGGCAAGCAAACTGATCGAAGATGAAGGTAAGGCTACATTAACATCAGGGAAGGAAGTCTTACCAGACATGATGACTCGAAGTGGAAGGGATGATCTTAAAGGTCGCCGGAGGGTTGATCGGAGAACAGGAAGCCGGAGAAAAACTTGAGCTTTTGAAATCGCAGAGCTTTTGAAATTGCAGAAACGGTAAAAGAGAAACAGTGCCTAGGGTTAGGGTTTTATAG
Source organism: Clarkia xantiana subsp. parviflora (assembly GCA_036873135.1). NCBI lineage: Eukaryota > Viridiplantae > Streptophyta > Magnoliopsida > Myrtales > Onagraceae > Clarkia > Clarkia xantiana. The sequence continues at coordinate 8,779,317 of JAPTYO010000022.1, forward strand.
GAGAAGGGACAAGTGAAAGGACGTTCTAATCTGGGTCGTCAAAGTTCTAATCTGGGTCGACAAAGTTGAAACGTTTTAATCTGAGCCGTCGAAATGAAACGAATATAATGGAAAGGGGTGTAATGATGAAACGGCCTGAAAAGTACTTTTTGGGAAAAAGCAGGCGCGAAAAATCAGGCACGGGTGCCAAAGCCGTCACTTCGTCACCTGCTGCATTTAATGGCTGAATAACCGAGGAGTCTTCTCGGATTTGGTGACTATCCTCGAGGTATCGAGGAATCGTGGACGAGAAGATCCTTATCAAGTGACTTTATCAAGGGAAGATCCCCGACTCCGATGTCGGGAGGTCGGGAGTTGAAAGACATGACGAACTGTAAGTCCCTCATGTCTTGGGGGCAAATGATGGGTTTCGCTATGGCCGTTAGGCCCTTTAACGACAAGTAAACGGTGAATAGGCCCACTGGGCCCTAAAGGAGGTCAAGAAGACCAATGCGAAGGGTCCTGACAAAAGGAGTCCCGATGGTGAAAGGTCCCGACAAGGCCGGTCCTGATAGGCGAGACGGGCGCTCCCGATGAGATGCCTTTAAGTAGGCCCCGATGAGATGCCTTTAAGTAGGCCCCGATGATGAATCCCTGAGGATGTTGGCCCTGTCACGATGACGAGGGGCCCCGAACGGTGACACAATGAGATAACTCTGGAGTCCCCGATATTGGTCGGGACTTGCTATCAGAGGTTGAGGCCGAGATACGCGGAGCGTGGCCGAGATAAGCGAGATCATGGCCGAGATACACGGAGCGTGGCCCAGATAAGCGAGATCATGGCCGAGATAAGCGAGATCGTGGCCGAGATAGGCGGGATCGTGGGCTAACCGCCCCAGCGGTTCACCAGGTAACTGAGGTAGCTCTTCTCCTATAAAAGGGCAGAAGTTACCTCAGATCGATACATTTACATACTGAGACTCTTTCTTGCCAGTTTTATTGAGATAATTGAGATACTAATTTAAGCATCAGAGAGGGATTCTGGGTCACCGCCCGGTCTAGTCCCCTCTTGCAGGATTACGTGGAGCGAAGGAATTCGGATCGCCGTCAAGACCGTACTGGAGTTCCAACCGTGATCCAACAGCTGTGACCCATTTCTCACTAGCTTAAATGTTGTGGGAGCTCTTTTAATTTGTAGTCATTTGGGGGGTGGCTGTCGCCCTTCATTCCTCGTCTCTGATCCGGGAAACAATCTTTGTATGTAACCATTTTGAGGGTGGTTGTGGCCCTTTCACTTAGTATCCTCCATCGATGTTCCGGGATCGCTCTTTTGACAGTAGCCGTTAGAGGGACGACTGCGACCCTTTCTTTTATTTTTCCGCCGTCACCAGTTTCGCGAGATCACACTTTTTGTGTAGCCATTTTAAGGGTGGCTGTGGCCCTTTTTATTCTCCCGCCCTCACAGGGTTCGCGGGGTCACTTTTTTATTCGTAGCCGTTTGGAGGGTGGCTGTGGCCCTTTCACTTACTTCCCGCTTTTGATGTTGCAGGACCTTATCCCGAAAATACTAGTTAAATCTGATCCTAAAAAAATGAGCGCTCTTTATCTGTAGCCATTTGAAGGGTGGCTGTGGCCCTTTCTTTGTAGTCGTTTTAGGGACGACTGTGACCCTTTTTATATGTAGTTGATTTAGGGACAACTGTGACCCTTATACTTCTTCACTGCTCTCACAAAATATGCAAGAGCACTCTCTTTATTTTTATCGGTAGCCAATTAAAGGGCGGCTGTGACCCTAAAAAAAAGTTTTTTTTGCTTTTTTTTTTTTTGCTTTTTTTTTTTTGCCTTTTTTTGCTTGTTTTTTTTTTTAAATGAAAATTTAGCGAAAATAATCAACAACAATTATGTACACTAGTGGCAAGTCTGAAATTTCTAATTCAAAACATCTTCTAGAGAATGACTTAGTTGATTGAGTCAAAATATGTCGATCGTGTCGACGCCCAGGATGGACCTTACAACCAATGGATGACGTAGACAGTGATTTCTAATCTCGGCTTCTCAAGTGCCCCAGTTATTGCTCAATCTCATATGGGGATGCCCCATGGCTAGCACCTACCGGGTTAGGCTCGTCGCATGCAGGATGAATGGCCTGGCCAATGAACACACATGGATGACGTGGAGTAGTCCGCATTGGGGCACAAATATTGCACGAGAAAAATTCGACAACTGACACAAGAATGGTTGGCGAGCAAAAGGCCGTGCACGTAAGTGATTCATTACGTTGACTTACATACTGATATTTGCTTACCAGCAATCGAGATACTCATTTAAGCATCGGAGAGGGATTCAGGGTCACCGCCCGGTCTATCCCCTTCTCGCAGGATTACTTGGAGCGAAGGAGTTCGAACTTCCGTCAAGAACGTACCGGAGTTCCAACCGTGATCCAACAATTACATTTCAGAAAGAATCAAAATTTATGATCTAAGGTGTTTTGCACTAGCTTGGAGTTTAATGAGTTCGCTGAGTGCACTATCTGGCTCGAACGCACGCTAGATGTTTAAAATGAAGTTTTTTTAAAAGGATTTTCTCGCACTTTGTTCAAGCTCGAATAGTCACACTCAACTAAAAATTTAAACTATTTTTTCAAAAAATCAAAATCGGAATCAAATCTCTTTTTCAAAGCGCTAGCTCATGCGAAGGTTGAAATGAAGATCTTGTCGAAAAAGTGTAATACACCTCAGATAAAAAATGAATGACACTTTGAGTTTTTTTTTTTTTTAATGCTCATGCATGCTCGAAAGTTAAAGTTCAACTGTTAAGGAAGTTTACAACTTACAACCAGTTTACCTGAATGATACATATGGAATATACAAAATGAAAAATGCAAGTAAAGTTTTTTTAAAAATAATGCAAATGCAATGCATGTTTGGAATTAAAAGCTCAACAACTAAGAGAATATTTAAAATCTATCTAAAGAATCGTTTTTCATAAAACAATGCCTATGAGATATACATGAGATGCATACTTGAAATGAAAGTTCTACAGTTGTGAAAACTTACAAATTACTTGATTTTTTTTTATTTTTTGTTTTTTTAAAAGGAAAAAACAAACATCTTGGTTGCTCAAAAAAAAATGAAAAGTTTTTTTAAAGAATGCATATGAGATGCACAAAATAAATACAAGATGCAAACTTTAAAAAAAAAGTTTTATAACTAAGAAAAATTACAATTTACCTGAATTTTTTTTTCGAAAATAACGCATATGAGATGCACATCTTTTTTTTAAAAAAAAAACAGGTAAAATGTTTTTTTTAAACAAAGAGCCCTAAAACTAAGAGAGTTTACGGTTTATTTAAAAAGTTTTTTTTAAAAATTAATGCATACTGGATGCATTATTAAAAATAAAACAATTCAGGTAAAAAGTTTTTGAAATGATGCATATGGAATGCACGTTCGAAATTAGAAGCTCTTATATCTAAAGAGGAATTATAATTTTTCCTAAAATATTTTTTTAAAGGAACCACATATGCGACGCACTAACCAAAATTACAACTTACCTGAAAAGTTTTTTTTAATAAAATAAATAATGCGTATGAAACGCAAGTTTGAAATTAAAAAAAAATTCAGGTAAGAGGTTTTTTTTTAAAATAAATAACAATGTATACGAAATGCATGTTTGGAAAGAAAACTTCTACAACTAAATGACTAACTACTTAGCTGAAAAAAAAAAGTTGTTTTTTTTAAAATGCAATGAGATGAATGCATGAGAAATAAAGTTACACGGTTAGAAAAAAACTTACAATTTACATGATAACCTCTTTACAAAAAAAAAACTAATAAAACACGACATGTTAGGAGGGTAAAAAAAAAGTGTGGCTTTGCTCTACAAGGTAGGTTCCACTGATAAGCTCCCGACAAGGTGGTTTCCTCTCCCTATCACAGGACCTTCACAAGCGAGTGGAGTTGTTCTGAGTCGTTCTGGCGGCTCGGCCGCGTGGTCGTACCCTTACTAACTCTCTGGGGTTCCTAGTTGCCCTGGGTTTTAGGCATTTTGGGTATTACACTAAAGTGGTGTGTGCGAGTTCAAATAATGCCACAAAAAGAAAAATGTTAATTGTAACTCTAAAAAAATGTACCTGTCACACAAAAAAAACAAAGTTAGAATGGTGAAGATAATAAAATATAAAAACTCAAAAAGAATGGCAATAAGCGAATATAATGAGCCTGAACCCTCTAAGTCCCAGCAGAGTCGCCAAATTGTCGGACCTAAAATCTGACCTAAGGCGAATAACGTTTTGAAAACGTGCAATTTTGGAAAGAGTCGCCACTAGTTAATTATTAGGCTAACTAGAATCCTAAATCACCTAGATAGATAATGAATTAAATACCCAGGTATATAATCGATCTACGATCAGAAATTCGAGTTCGGGGGTTCTATTACGAATTAAAAATATAATTTTTAACTACGCCCTTTCGGTACTCAATTCACTTAATTTGCCGATTTCATTATTAATTAAATATAAATCAATTCTGAGCATGCACAACAATAAAATCTAATAATATTAACAATTATCATACACAATTAAATCAATACAAACTAACATGATGAATATACATAATTAACTTTTATCGCCTAATTAATCTAAACTAATCAAATTCAAACTATTTATGTCAAATTAAGTCTACTGATATAACAGGTATAAAAATAAAAATAATAAAATAGATAGTGTTACAACATGTAATTAAACTAGAACTATTGGTATATGACTAAACAAACACCAATATACAAAATAATAAATTAATAAAAACAGAAATTTAACTAATAAAAAAAAAAAATTCACTAGAAGACAAATCTGCACGGGTTCCAAAATCTGATGTAGTATTATTGTTGTGGTGTGCCATTCACATTGATAGTAGGTGCCCTTTTATAGCTAAATTAGGTCTCAATATTAGGAAAACACATTTACCTAAATATACACATTAATTATTCCGAAAATTACATATATATATTTATGAAAATTGTCATAAATATATAATATATATTTTTTGAATATTACATGATATTTAATGCATATATACTATCCAAATTTAAGCTAAACCTATTTTTAGCAACCCTGTGACCTTCTATATTTAAATATTTCATTTTTAAACGTGTTACACATAACATTTTTGAACGTGTTATATACGTGTCGCGCGTACCAAAATTAGGTGTTTACAAGGAGTATCAACCCGACTTCCCTTTTTCACGAGCTCCTCTTCTTCAAAAATATTTGGACATTCATGCTGAGAAGGATGAGGGTCTCGCAACTTCTTCTTCGAAAAGAAGGGGAACTTCTGCCAAGTTATCTTAGATAGCGAAGCATTTTTTGTACTTGTGTCTATGTAACTTTCTTGTTTCTTAATAAAAGAATTGCTTGGATTTTCTTTCCTACACTAAGCTTTGTGGCCATCTAGGGCACATAGTGTCAATGATTGATTTGTAGATGTCGATCTTTTCATCGAGCTGCCGACGTACCTGTTGGATCACGGTGGAACTCCGGTACGGTCTTGACGGCGATCCGAGCTCCTTCGCTCCACGTAATCCTGCAAGAAGGGATAGACCGGGCGGTGACCCAGAATCCCTCTCCGATGCTTAAATGACTATCTCGTATGAACTGGCAAGCAGTAATCTCAAAAGGTGTATCTCAAAATCGTCATGTGATCTGAGGTAACCTCTGCCCTTTTATAGGCGGAGAGGTACCTCAGTTACCTGGTGAACCGTTGGGGTGGTTAGCCCGAATTCCGCATATCTCGGCCACGATCCCGCCTATCTCGGCCATGATCTCGCTTATCTCGGCCACGCCCTGCGTATCTCGGCCACTCTCCGCTTATGTCAACCACGCTCCGCGTATCTCGGCCACGCCCCGCGTATCTCGGCCACGCCCCGCGTATCTCGGCCTCAACCTCTGATAGCAAGTCCCGGCTAATATCGGGGACTCCAGAGTTATCTCGTTGTGTCACCGCTCGGGGCCCGTCGTCATCGTGACAGGGCCAATCGTTCTCAGGGATTCGTCAACGGGGCCTACTTAAAGGCATCTCATCGGGAGCATCCAGCTCACCTATCGGGACCGACTCTGTCGGGACCTTTCATCATCGGGGCTCCATCTGTCGGGACCCTTCGCATTGGTCTTCTTGACCTCGATTAAGGACCAGTGGACCTATTCACCGTTTCCTCCCCATTAAAGGGTCTAACGACTATAGCCAAACCCATCATTTTCCCCCAAGACATGAGGGACTTATTGTTCGTCGTGTCTTTCAACTCCCGACCTCCCGACGTTGGAGTCGGGGACCTTTCCCTTGATACAGTTACTTGATACAAATCTTCTCGTTCACGTTTCCTCGATGCCTTGAGGATAACTACCAAGTCCGAGAAGACTCCTCGATTCCCCTGCCATTAAATGCAGCAGATAACGAAGCGACGTCTTTGGCACCCGTGCCTGATTTTTCGCGCCTGCTTTTTCTGAAAAAGTGCTTTCAGGCCGTTTCATCATTACAGCCGTTGCCATTCTGCACGTTTCATCTCAACAGTCCAGATCAAAACGCTTCAACTTCGACGATTCAGATCAAAGCGTCCTTTCGACCGTCCTCTTCGCCTATAAAACCCTAACCCTGGGCACAATTTTACTTTTACCGTTTCTGAAATTCCAAAAGCTTTTCTGCAACTTCTCTGAGAATTCAAGCTCTGCGATTTCGAAGACTCCAGTGCTTCTCCGACCTCCTGTTCTCCGAACAACTTTCCGGCAACGTCAAGTTCATCCTTTCCACCTCAAGTCATCATGTCTGGTAAGGATTTCTTCTTTGTTGCTCGTATATCTTTTCCTTCATCTCTTCTTAGTTTGTTTGCAATTTTTCGAAAAACCCAATGTACCTTTCCTTGCCATGGCTGATTTCAGACAGTGGATCTAGTTCCGAGGGGAGAAAGCCCTTTAACTTCGACTATGCACTCAACGAGATTTCCAGCACTGCTTACGATGCAGCTCTCCGGGAGGGATGCATCACCTCTACCTGGGAACCTCGCTTTCCATATCCTTGGCCCCGCCTCTCGATTAACCTTGGGGTTACTCGTCCCCGGAAAAGGGAGGTATTTGTCTCTAAGGGGCAAATATCAGCGGGGATTAGATTCCCCTTCTGTGGCAACCTGGTCGAGATGTGCCAGCACTACAAGACGCATCCGACCACTTTCTCTCCTCATGCCATCCGCCTATGGAACGCCTTCCAAGTGCTCTGCTTCCGACAGAAGTTGGTTTACAGCCTCAAGCTCTTCAGAACCTTCTACGGGATGAAGTGCAACGAGGCGGGGGTCTGTGCCTTCTACCCCCGCATGCCGAAGTGGAACAAGACGCAACTCGGGTTGTGCAACTGGACCAATGACACCTGGAAGGTGGTCAAGGGTCGGGTGCTCTTGGTCGACACGGGGTCCGATAACAGTGGGTGGAAGAGGAGCTACTTCTTCATCCAAAACTCCTCGATCCCGTGGCCCCGATGGGAGGTGGAAGCGGACTCTCCTCCCGCTTACCACACCTATTCTGATAAAGACTTCCAGACCCTTCAATTCATCCAGCTCTACCGATGGGGGGAGTCCTATACTCCCCTCGACGCCAATTCTCTCGTGGAGCGGGACCTGGTGAATGCCGGGATCCGACTCCTCGACATAGTCTCCGGGGGTCAGCTCTTCGACGGCCCCTCCAATAGGGTTCCTTGGGTAACGTTTCTAACTTCTGTTTTTTACAGTTTGCAGCTAAGAAGGTATCCGTGCTGACCAATCTGATCCTTAAGCAGGGGGAGACCGATGCTGTCCGCCCTACGCGGAAGAGGAAGTCAGCCAAGAAGGCTGCTGCTCCATCGGGATCTCCTTCCGCGGAGAGGCCAAAGCGGAGCCGCGTGGAGGTGGACAAGCTCTTCGATGTCCAGACTTCTGAAGAAGGTAAAAAGCTCCGCCTCGCTATTAAATCATACAGGAAGCTAGTTCCGAAGGAATTGGTCCCTTCGACCATGGAGGCCCGCATCGCCGATGTCAAACGTGTCCTCCGAGGGGAAACTCCTCGTGTCCTGAAGGCGGGCTACTACTACTACCGCGGGAAGGACCAATATGTTTCCCGACGCATTGTTTGGTGTAAGGGCCCTAACGAACTTCCTGATTATATTTCTGAAGCCTCCTCTCGTCCTCTAGGTGCAGGTCACTCAGGAGCTCCGTCGGGTGTTGGAGCTTCAGCATGTGCACCACCTTCAGCAGGGGCACCACTTTTCTCCGGTGGAGAGACCCCGACCGGCGAACAATTTCGTCGGGTGGAGAGCCTGGACTCCTCTGAGGAGGCTGATGAGGGAGGCTCCCTTCGCCATCGTCGAAGGACGGGGCAGTCCCCGCTGAAACCAACCTCCAAGGGGCTGCCCCCTCGCCTTCTTCACAACAACAGCGACAACCGTCGCCCATCCACGACTTCACTCCTTCCCCAGCCCGGGGTGAGTCGGAGGCATACCCCTCCACGACTTAAGTCGGCCCTTCTCCTCTTCCCCTTCGACGAGAGTTTTTACAGGGTCTTGGACCCCGCCCAGAAGGATGCTCCCTGGACCCCGATCCAAACGCTGCAAGGGGTCCAGCTCCGACAGGGGGATACGTACCCCGAGCTGGCTACGCATCTGCTGGCAGGCTCCATCCTACCTACCATGAGGTATCCGATCTCCTTGGATCGGGAGGGAATCCGCCGGGATATTCAAGAGATGTCCATGCGTCGGATAGAGGTAAGCCTTTCCCTTTTCTCTTCTTCACCAATAAGACCGGTTGCTCATCTTCTAACACTTCTCTCCCTTCCTTCGCAGGAGATGGGGGACATCAATCGCTTCATCGGTTACATCCTCGCCTTTGAGGAAGCCCTGGAGCAGGAGCGGGCTAAGGGGGCTCCTTTCATAGCCAAGCTTGAGGAGGATCTCGCGGCCTCCGAGTCTTCGCGGGGAAAACTGGCCAAGGAGCAGGCCATCCTCGACCGAAAGACTCGGGACCTCGAAAAGCAGGTTCGTGACTTCGAGGGGCTCCTGAAGCGGGAGCGGCGGGTTGCTGAGGACAAGCTGTTCCTTGAAAAGAAGGCTCTGGAGGAGCAAATTGAGGAGGTTCCTGCGCAGCTGGTCGCGGCCGAGACCAAGGGCCGGGAGGATTATCGGAGGTCCGAAGACTTCCAGGCTGATGCTGTAAAGTTCTGCAGCGCGGAGGTGGAGAACACCCTCTTCAATGCAGTTGAGGAACTCCACCTGGAGTATGGCGACGCCATATACTTCGACAAGTCTCCGTCTCTCGCTCCCTTCGCGAAGAAATACTTTGCCCTCTCGGAGGAGAGTGATGAGGGGAGCACTCCCGCGATTGTTGAAGACACAGCAGAGCATCCATGTGCTGATACCCCGATAATCGACCCTCCAGCGGCTGAACCTGTGGAGCCTTCTGCCACAGACCTTGTGGACCCTGCTCCCATTGACGCCGCCGACAAGGACCAAGTCTAAACACTTTATCTTTAGAGTCCTTGTATTTTCCCCATTTTTATAATCCCCGGGCCTTTGATCCCTCATTAATATCAGACTATCTTAGTTCTGATTTTCCATTGCACTTCTCAAAGCGAATTTACTTACTTAAGGCGAAACCTCGACACTTAAGATATTTTCACACATCACTTAAGATGTTTTAACAACATGCACCACTTAAGGTGACTTAATAGCATGCGCCACTTAAGTCGACTCTCCAATACTTAGAATAAATCCAAGGATCATGCATCGCTTAAGACGACTTAACCTCGTGCATCACTTAAGACGACTTAATCTCGTGCATCACTTAAGACGACTTAATCTCGTGCATCACTTAAGAAGACTTAACAACACTTAGAATAAATCTAAGAAGCATGCATCACTTATGACGACTTTTCTCGTGCACCACTTAAGGCGGCTTTTCTCGTGCACCACTTAAGGCGACTTTTCTCGTGCACCACTTAAGGCGGCTTTTCTCGTGCACCACTTAAGGCGACTTTTCTCGTGCACCACTTAAGGCGACTTTACCTCGTGCACCACTTAAGGCGACTTTACCTCGCGCACCACATAAGGCGACTTTACCTCGCGCACCACTTAAGGCGACTTTTAATCAACACTTAGAATAAATCCAAGAATAATCTGATCGGAAGCAACCTCTTTATTCATTGATGGCACAAAACTTGCTTACATCGAATCAAACGATAAATAACATACATCACTTAAGGCAATTTTACATCGGGCACCACTTAAGGCGACTTTTCATCGGGCACCACTTAAGGCGACTTTTCTTCGGGCACCACTTAGGGCGACTTTTCATCAAGCATGACATTTCTTCAAGTGTTCGCCATTGAAAGAATGCTTCAATACTCTGCCATCGAGGTCTTCCAACTTGTACGCATTCGGAGCTGGCATCCCCATGACCTTGTAAGGTCCTTCCCATTTTGGTGACATCTTGTTGATTCGATCCAAAAGGGTAAACTCGTTGTGACGCCAAACCAGCTCCCCGACGAAGAATTGTCGGGACTTAACTCGCCGATTATAATACCTGGCCGTCGCTAAATGCATTCGAGCCTGGACTTCATCGGCTTCCCGCCTCTTCTCTTCGAGCAAGTCCAAATCCAGACGTCTCATCTCATCATTCGTCAAAGGCTCATAATATCTCATTCGATGGGACGCCACAGCTAGCTCCACGGGAGCAACAGCCTCCGTGCCATAAACAAGGCCAAACGGAGTCTCCCCAGTTGATCGTTTGGGTGTCGTTCTAACAGCCCAAAGCACATTTTCCAGCTCGTTCAGCCATTTGCCCTTCAAGGCATAGACCCTTTTCTTCAGGCCATCCATCACGATTTTGTTGGCTGACTCCACCTGGCCATTAGTCTGAGCATGGTGGACAAAATCATTCCGATGCTCGATGTTCAACTCCTCCAGATACTCCTTTACTTGCGCCCCGTTAAACGGTGGACCATTATCGCTGATCACCACCTTGGGAATCCCATATCTGGATACAATATGAGTCTGGAGAAACTTGACGATCTGGTTCCACGTCGTCTTGGCCAACGCCTTAGCTTCTATCCATTTCGAAAAATAATCGATAGCCACCAATAAATACTTACACTGGCCTTGTGCCTGCGGTAGGGGTCCCACCAAGTCAATGCCCCACTGCACGAAGGGCCAAGCACTCTTGATGGACGTCAGATTAGCAGCTGGAGCTGTGATATTCGGGGCATACCTCTGGCACGCGTCACAGGATCGGACCAACGCCGTCGCCTCCTTGCTCATTGTAGGCCAATAATAGCCCAAGTTCAGCACCTTCCTCATAATGGATCAGGCTCCGTCGTGACAAGCCGCGACACCTTCATGCACCTCTCTCAAGATTCGACTTGTGTCGGGCTCAGCCACACACTTCAAGTACGGAGTCGAGAACCAGCCCTTCTTGTATAGCAGATTGTCCAGCATCACGTAATTAACCGCGATCCGGCGTATCCTGTCAGCTACTACTTCATTATCGGGGACTGCCCCCGTAGTCAGGTACGCGACTATCGCGGTCATCCAAGTGGGCTCTTCCTCCGATCCTGCTTCAATAGCACACACCTGCGTCGGGTCAAGGGTCGACTAGATCACCTTCTCTAAGAAGTGCACCTTCCGATTTTCCTCTAGGGGTGCCCCCAAGGCAAATTTGCTCAAGGCATCTGCCTCCATGTTTTCCTCCCTCGGGATCGCCTCAATATCGAAGCTTTTGAAGCTCTCCTTCAAGGCTTGTACCTCACGAAGGTACTTCCTCATCATCGGGCTCTTCGCTTCGTATCGCCCTTGAACTTGATTCACGATCAGGTCCGCGTCGCACTTCACTCTCAAGTGAGCAATTCCCGTACCTTTAGCAATTTTCAGGCCCGTGATAAGAGCTTCATACTCAGCTTCGTTTTTCGTGGCGCTAAATGTTAAGGCCAAAGCATATCGCAGCGGCTCACCTCCGCCAGGTGGTATCAACACAAAGCCTGCTCCTGATCCGTCTGAACTCGAGGAGCCATCCGTGTACATATCCCAGGTGTTTTCCTCGTTTGGCTGTTCTGATTGCTCTGCCATCTCTGGTTGTTCTGCTATCGGGACCTCCATGGTTGCCCCCTCTACAGGGCCCGCTTCTTCTAGATCGGGGGCTGTAGATTCTGCTATGAAATCCGCCAACGCCTGGCCCTTAATAGCCGTCCTCGGAGCAAAAAGTATGCGAAACTCACTAAGCTCGACTGCCCACTTCACTAATCTCCCTGACGCATCAGGTCGGTTCAAAAAATGCTTCAGAGGCTGATTTGTCAACACAGTGATCTCATGCGCGTGGAAGTAAGGCCTCAGCTACCGAGTAGTAATAATCAACGCAAAGAGATACTTCTCAACGGCGGGATAATTCATTTCAGATTTGGCAAACGCCTTGCTTACATAATAAACGGGGACTTGATTACCCTCGACAACCTTCACTAACACAGAGCTAATGGCAAATTCAGAAACAGCCAAGTATAGATAGAGTGGCTCGCCTGGGACTGGTTTCGCCAACGGCGGGAGGGTGCGAAGGTGCTGTTTGAGTGCCTGGAACGCCTCTTCACACTTGGCAGTCCACTCAAACTTCTTGTTGGCCCGCAACACTTCAAAAAACGGCATGGATCGGTCACTTGCCTTAGACAAGAAGCGATTCATTGCAGCCGGTCGGCCATTCAACACTTGCACCTCCCGATGATTTATCGGAGACTGCATCTCCTCGATCGCCCTCAGCTTCTCAGGATTCACCTCAATTCCTCTTTGACCTTCCCCGAATGGACTCCGAAGGCGCACTTTGTCGGGTTTAAGCGAACCTGATGAAGCCTCATCCGCTCAAATGCCGTAGCTAAGTTATGCACATGAACCTCAGCTTGTCGGGACTTCACCAGCATATCGTCCACGTAAGCCTCCATGGTTTTCCCCAGCATATCTCCGAACATCTTGTTCACCATCCGCTGGTAGGTTGCCCCGGCGTTGATCAATCCGAAAGGCATGACATTGTAATGATAGATGTCACTATCAGCATAAAATGCTGTGTGAGGGGCATCCTCATTAGCCATCTTTATCTGGTTATAGCCCGAGTATGCATCCATGAAGCTCAACAACTCATGTCCCGACATGGCATCCACCAGCTGGTCGATTCTCGGGAGCGGATAACAGTCCTTCGGGCAAGCCTTATTTAGGTCGCGGAAATCAACACACATCTGCCACGTCCCATTGCTCTTCTTCACCAGCACCGGGTTAGCGACCCAAGTCTGGAATCGGAGCTCCTTAATAAACCCAGCATCGAGCAACCTGCCCACCTCTTGCTGGATCGCAATCCTCTTGTCTGCGCCCATCGGACGCCTTTTCTGCGCGATAGGCTTGATCGCGGGATCAATCTTCAACTCGTGCACGATCACATCAGGGCTGATTCTTGACATGTCACTCGGGTACCAGGAAAACAGCTCCTTGAACTCTTTCAGTAGATCGATCAATCCTCGGGCTGTCTCTTCGGTCAGAGCAGACCCGATTTTCACCTTCCTCTGAGGTCCGTCAATCTCGACCTCCTTCAAATCCTCCACGGGTGCGTGACGCCCAAACTCCTCTCTTGGATCGGTATCGGTCTGGAGGATGGCCATGGCCTCCCGTCTCTTCCGTCGGGTGGCATTAACATAACATTTCCTGGAAGCCACCTGGTCGCCCCTGACCTCCCCGACTCCATGGTCAGTCGGGAATTTCATCTTCTGGTTAACAGTCGTGGCAACTGCCATCAGGGGGTTGATGGTGGTTCTCCCGATAATCGCGTTTACGTCCCCGCGGACTCAACCACCACGAAGTCCACATTTCTCCTCTCCGACTTCCACCCGCTACCGAACTCCACTGGTAAGGTGATCATTCCCAGCGGATAGTATGTAATACCAGAGAACCCGACCATCGGGAAGTTCACCTCCTTGATATCCTTCTTCGTCTTTCCCATGGCTTCCAGTGCATCCATGAACAGAATATCGGAGGAGCTCCCTCCGTCGATCAAAATCCGCTTCATCTCATACCCATCCACATCTAGGGTCACAACCAGAGCGTCATCATGTGGAGTCTCCACTCCTATCAGGTCCTCCGATGAAAAGGAAATCACCATCTCTTCCTTCAGGGTCCAGGATCGGGACCTTTTGCCTAGCACCACATCAGCAGAAATTCTGGAGGCATAGACCTCTCGAGAGGCTGTGGTGTCACCTCCCGCGGCAAATCCTCCATGAATCACATTGATAGTGCCTCGCTTCTCCTTACGGGAACCAGAAGACTTCGGCTCAGACCTCTTCTTCTTTGGGGACCGATCGCGGGGTCGGGAACGGGACCGCGATCGGGATCGAGAACGGGATCGACACCGCTTCTCCCCGACAAACTCCTTAAGCTTCCCTTCTCGATCAGCTTTTCGATCTCCTTCTTCAGTTCCCGACAATAATTAGTGTCGTGACCATTTGCGCGGAGGAACTGACAGTAACGATCGGTGCGGGATCCCAAAAATTCTCCTTCCTTCTTCGGGGGGTACCTGGAGATACCCTGTCGCTCCATGACCGTTAACACCTCCGCCATAGAGCTATTGAGAGGAATGTTATGATCCTCCCGCATGTCCTTCCTCGAGGAACGCCTATCCTCTCTTCGATCAGAGCGGCCTCGACTCCGACGGCTCTCCGATTTATCCTTCGACTTACGATCGTCCAAGGGTTTGGAAGACTGCTTTCCCTTATTTGACTTCGGGGCTCAAGTTCTCCAGCAGCTATTTTCGACTCCTAGACGTCGATTTGCCGCTTCACCCTTTTCAGCAATGCCTCCATATTCCACACAGGCTTCTCAGCCACACTGTGCATCAAGTCGGAACCATAGGGGACTGTTAGGTTCCGAATGAAGGTACGGATGGTCTCACCTTCCGAAATTTCCTCGTCAATCTCCGCCAAGCTGGCAGTGTATCGCTTGTAATAGTGTGCCAGCGACTCATCGGGCCTCTGCACCACCTGGGCCAGGGACCTCACACTCTTCAACAGACGTCGACGACCCTAGTACTGCTGAATAAAGCGGTCGTGCATATCAGCCCAGCAAGTGATGCACCCTGGGGGCAGACTGAAGAACCAGGTCAGGGCTCTCTCACCAAGTGTGTTCGGGAACAATGTACACACGATATCTTCATTCGGGGCTCTGCCCAGACACGCCATGAGGTGCTTCTGGACATGATGAACCGGATCTCCCTCGCCATCATACTCCTTAATCGTGGGGATACCCAGCCCTGGCGGGGCGAGGGTGTCTATCAGTCGGGGAAAAAAGGGATGAGAGGATCAATCCCTCAGTTCCGACAGCAGTGGCTTCTGCTCTCCCATGCAGATGTTCACGATCTTCACCACCTGATCGGGGGTGATGGGACCATTGAGGGGAATGGTCCTATGCTGTACTGGTCCTGGCCCATCGACCACAAATCGCTCTGGCTGAGCGGGCTCCTTACCCTTGTCCTGGCTTCGAGGTTGGGCCTCCTGCACATTCTGAACCTCTGCTGGTGGGGGCACTTCCTCCTATCTCCTTGCAGCCTCTCTCCGATCTATGAGAGCCTCTACTGCCGCAAAAAAATAGCGGCATGGCATCCGCCACAGCCTTTGTCAGGTCCGCATTTGGGGAAGCCTCCTGCTCCCTATTCTCTTGGTGTTGAGCAGCATCTTCGGGGACTTCGTTGTGCCCCCCTGTCTGGGAGACCTCAGCAGGGAGATTCTGGTCCTCATCATGCTCTGGTGGTGAATTCAGAGTCGTCCCAGCAGGATGACGGGAACCACCAGATTGTCCTTATCTTCTTTGCTTGCCAGCCGCCATTGAACGAGTAGAAGGCATATCAGCTTTTTGTTACGTTTCCCACAGACGGCGCCAATGTTGGATCACGGTGGAACTCCGGTACGGTCTTGAAGGCGATCCGAGCTCCTTCGCTCCACGTAATCCTGCAAGAGGGGATAGACCGGGCGGTGACCCAGAATCCCTCTCCGATGCTTAAATGAGTATCTCGTATGAACTGTCAAGCAGTAATCTCAAAAGGTGTATCTCAAAAACGTCACGTGATCTGAGGTAACCTCGGCCACGATCCCGCCTATCTAGGCCAAGATCTCGCTTATCTCGGCCACGCCCTGCGTATCTCGGCCACGCCCTGCGTATCTCGGCCACGCTCCGTGTATCTCAACCACGCTCCGCGTATCTCGGCTACGCCCCGCGTATCTCGGCCTCAACCTCTGATAGCAAGTCCCGACTAATATCGGGGACTCCAGAGTTATCTCATTGTGTCAACGCTCGGGGCCCCTCGTCATCGTGACAGGGCCAATCGTTCTCAGGGATTCGTCATCGGGGCCTACTTAAAGGCATCTCATCGGGAGCATCCAGCTCACCTATCGGGACCGACTCTGTCGGGACCTTTCATCATCGGGGCTCCCTCTGTCGGGACCCTTCGCATTGGTCTTCTTGACCTCGTTTAAGGCCCAGTGGACCTATTCACCGTTTCCTCCCCGTTAAAGGGCCTAACAGCTATAGCCAAACACATCAGTACCTAAGCTTCGTGGCCATCTAGGGCACGTAGTGTCGACGATTGATTTGTAGACGTCAATCTATTCATCAAGCTGCCGACGTACCTAGGATTTGTGGCCATCTTGGGCACATAGTGCTGACGATTGATTTGTAGACGTCGATCTTTTCATCGAGCTGCCGAAATACCTAGGCATTGTGGCCATCTTGGGCACATCGTGTCGACGACTGATTTGTAGACTTCATTCTTTTCATCGAGTTGCCGACATACCTAGGCTTTGTGGCCATCTTGGGCACATAGTGTCGATGATTGATTCGTAGACGTCGATCTTTTCATCAAGCTGCCGATTTACCTAGGCTTTTTGGCAATCTTAGGCACATAGTGTCGACGGTTGATTTGTAGACGTTGATCTTCTTAACGAGTTGTTGACGTACCTAGGCTTTGTTGCCATCTTGGGCAGATAATGTCGGCAATCGATTTGTAGACGTTGAGCCGCTTATCGATTTGTCGACGTACCTAGGCTTTGGTTCCATCTTGGGCAAATAATGTCGACAATCGATTTGTAGACGTTGAGCCGCTTATCGAGTTGTCGACGTACCTAGGCTTTGATGCCATCTTGGGCACATAATGTCGACAATCGATTTGTACACGTTGAACCGATTATCGAGTTGTCGACGTACCTAGGCTTTGATGCCATCTTGGGCACATAATTTCGACTATCGATTTGTAGACGTTGAGCTGCTTATCGAGTTGTTGACGCACCTAGATTTTTTTGCCATCTTGGGCACATAATGTAGACAATCGATTTGTAGACGTTGAGCCGCTTAGAGAGTTACCGACGTACCTAGTCTTTTTTGCCATCTTTGGCACATAATATCGACAATCGATTTGTAGACGTTGTGCCGCTTATCGAGTTGTCGACATACCTAGGCTTTTTTGCCATCTCGGGCACACAATGTCGACAGTCGATTTGAAAATGTTGAGCCGTTTATCGAGTTGTCGACGTACCTAGGCTTTGTTGCCATCTTGGGCACTTCATGTCGACAATCGATTTGAAGACCTTGAGCCGCTTATCGAGTTCTCGATGTAACTAAGCTTTATTTCCATCTTGGGCACATAATGTAGACAATCGATTTGTAGACGTTGAGACGCTTATCGAGTTGTCGACGTATCTAGTCTCTGTTTCCATCTTGGGCACTTATTGTTGACAATCGATTTGTATACGTTGAGCCGCTTATCGAGTTTTCGACGTACCAAGGTTTTGTTGCCATCTTGGGCACATAATGTCAAAACTTGATTAGTATACGTTGAGCCTCTTATCGAGTTGTCGACTGTTAGACATCTGTCCAATTCGGGTTCGTATTTACATTTCGGGCCTCGTAAAATATCCCAAAACCCGTAAAAAACCCTTTCACGGACACCTAAGTCTAAAACGGTCAGGGATACGCGTAACTCCCGGGCCGAAGGACTTTCGGATTGCCCTAAGGCGATCCGGAGGTCCGAATTGCCCAATGCAATCCGGACCCGTCCCGGATTGTTAAAAAATCCGAGTAGGTCCGGATTACCGTTTTACCTCGTACGCTCACCCCGATTAAATTGCCAAGTGCGGGAAGTCGGTGCATACATAGTCCGCCTTGATGACGGTATACGTCCAAACTGGGCATGATTCTCAGGTTCCCTATAAATAAGGGGCCTAGGTCTCCCATTTGGGATAATTCCCTGACTTTTGAACTTGAAATGCTCTGACTTCTCTCTAAGGCTTTCTCTCTCTAAAAGTGCTAACTTGAGCGTCGAAGTGGGCCCAACCAGCATCCCCCCCCCACGCTGGTTACTGCCCTTCGTGCAGGACCCGAAGATCAAGAGTCCAAGGTTGAGGATCGAAGTCTAGCTCGGTGATTGTGTATTAAGGATTGCGGCGTTCCCGTCCTTATACATATATCTCGAGCCCGATCGTGAAGGAAGAAGCCTGTTCGTGAAAGAAAAAGCCCGAAGCAGCCCAAGTGGTGAAGCGAACCCAACTTTTGGTGTTGTCTGAAGTGATTCGAACAAAAAGCCGTGCTGCAAGCCATGACAGGAAGACGACCAAAGAAAACGGGTGTAAGCAGGATGAGACCAACGAGAAGTCAACCAGGACCTTCTCACATGCCGGACGCAGAATACACAGCTTCGTCCATTCCGTCCGCAAACGCCTCTCCTACACAGTTCATGCCAGAAGACCAGAACAACGTGCCTCCACAAGAGCAAGGAGCAAGGGTAGATCAAGAAATTCCAGCAGGAATGCAAGCTGAGGCAGCACAGCAACAGCCAGGCAATGCAGCCAACATGCCTACAGTCACACCGGCAATGATGGCAGCATTGGAAGAACTTCTTGCTCTTAGGGAGATCTTAAAGAATCAAGGTTATGCTGCGCCTCCACCACCCCCGCGTGATAATGAACAGGCTGCTCCAGCCAGAGAAGCCTCATATGATGCCAACCAGCAAAAATCGCAACACCCAGGCGGGGTAGAAGATTCTGAAGATGCCTATCAACAGACTAGGCGGGAGCCAGCACGTTCAGGCACTCCAAGCGTTGGCATGAAGCAAGAAGGAGTAAGATGGAAGCAGCCTCCTATGAGCAATTCACAACGCCCACACAAGGAGGATAGCTCTAAACCAACAAGCCAGGCTGGCACAGGCAACGAGGGGTGGAGGAAGCCCGCGCAAGAAAACGACATCCCAATCACGGGACTCACGGCTAAGGCCTTAGAATAAATGATTGAGAGGAAAATGAAGCAATCGAAGATGAAGGGAATGCATGCCCTGGAAGAAAATGCACCGCACCCATTCTCGGATGAATTAGTGCACAGTCACGTTCCAGATGCCTTGTACAGAATTGGCGGTGAAAAATATAGAGGGAAAGGAGATCCAATCGAGCATGTGCAGCAACATGAAGCGTCTCTGCTAGGACAAACGGACAACCCGCATCACGTTGCCATGACATTTGCTAACACTCTCGTCGGAACTGCCGCACATTGGTTCTTCTCACTGCCATGCGGAAGCGTCACGTCATGGGCATATCTAAAGGCAAAATTCATTCAAAGATACATGGGAGAGCGCACACTCCTTAAAGGGCCGAACGCGTTGAATGAGGTGACACAGCAGAACGACGAGTCTTTAGCAGATTATTACATCCGCTTCAATCAAAACATCTCATACATTCAAGGAAACATCACTGAGGGAGAAATCGTGTGCGCCTTCATTGCAAATTTAGGCCGAAGGGGACATGCCCTGGCTGAAAAGATGGCAAGGCGCCCAGCTGAGACGCTTGAAGAATTAGCGGCGAGAGTAAAAGAATTTGTGGATCTAGACCGATTCAGAGAACAACATAAGGCGAAAGTTAGTACAGCTCACGCTATGGAGAAGCAAGCAAAACCCCAGCAAGGCCCGCAGCAAGCGAGACAATTCCAGCCCCACAAGAGGCCATATCAGCCCGAGTTCCAAAAACCAAAAGAAGTGAACCATGCATAGTGTGTTCCTTTGAATGCACCACTTTCCATAATCCTGAAGAAGATGAAGGAGGATAATATGTGGAGGGAGCCAGCGAACTTCCAAAAGGGGCCACTGGGAAAGCAGGAAGATAAATGGTGTGAAAACCATGAAGTCTACGGCCATGAAACAAACAGCGGCGTCAGCTTGCGATTTCGCATAAACAACATCATCCTTAAAGGGGAGCTCAAGCAATATGTCGACCAAGGCGACAACCGACAAAAGAAGAACCATGCAGAGCAACCCGGAAAGGGAAACAAGGGAAAGGAGAAAGTCAATAATAACCCACCGCTGCCAAAGCGTGGTGTCATCAACGTAATCCATGGTGGCCCAGCAGCAGGAGGTAGCGTTTCTAAAGCCCGAGATGTCTATGCCTCACAGCTGCAAGTTCTGCCAAAGTATGGGAAGAGGCGACAACCGGAGAAGGAAGATATAATCATTTCGTTCTCAAACGCCGACAAGAAACACATAGTGTATCCCCATGATGATGCTTTGGTCATAACAATGGACATCAATGGTTTTGACGTGCAAAGGATTCTGCTAGATGGTGGGAGTGCTGCGGATCTACTGCATATAGAGGTGCTCAAAAAGATGGGGAAAAAGGAAGTTGATCTCTCGCCAAGCACGTTTCCGTTGGTCAGTTTCGCAGGAGCGGCAACCTATCCATTGGGCATGATTACGCTTCCAGTTATCCTTGGAGACGGGTGGAAGGCATTGCATATAGATGTCACATTTGTGGTAGTAGACAACCTGGGGGCATATAACGGCATCCTGGGGAGAACGACGATCAACCCACATGACATTGTGCCATCTACAGCTCATCAGAAAATGAAGTTCCTAACTCCGCACGGAATTGGAGAAGTGCTAGGTGATCAGACTGCCGCACGAAAGTGCTATGTTAATGCCCTAAGGAAAATGAAACAGGTGTCAATCGCCATGATAGGAGTTGGTGCAAAGAGAAAACTGTTCGCCTCGAACGACGATGAAAAAAGAAAGACGGAAAAGTTATCTCCAAGGTCCGAACTGGACAGAATTCTTTGTCCACCTAAGCGGAGTGTGCTTGATGCTAAGCATGGAGAAGAAGAATCCATCATGTCCTACTTCCAAAGATTTTCTCAAAATGCAACTGCACTGAGAGCAATCAAGAAGGACGTCATCAATGCATTTTTCCTGAACATGAATGCATCAACATTTTTGCTATTTGGAAGGGAATTTGGGTGGCGCACAACCAAGACAATGGCGTGCTTAAAAGACAAAATAGAGACTGCGATCTCTTGTGAGCGTGAATTGAGATGGGACACGCCTCTCAACACAGGTGGGGAAGCTCAAACTTCAAGGAAACCAGAAGGCTCAAGCATGGATTATGCCAACATCTTCACACCTTTGAACACAGAGGTGGAGGAGATATACGTCAAGCTTCTGGAAAACAAGCTTCCAAGACCACTTGAGCCCGAAACCGCCTTCTTAGGCAGGGATGTTGAAGAATGGTGCCAATATCACCAAACTTGGGGGCATAGTGCCAATGGTTGTTTAACCTTGAGGATGGAGATTGAAGAATTTATCGCGCATGGAGCTCTGGGAAGCTATGTCGTGAACAACAAACTGCCTAGATATATCTGAGGGAGATAGACTTTCCACTTTTAATCTATCTTTTTCAGTGCACCTTTAGGAATATAAGTGCAGTTCATGCCTTTGTAATAAAGTAGTATATCGGAAGAAGCAGTCAATAGACGCCTTCCCGCAAAACCATTGTAAACACGACAAGTATCTAATGATGTTCAATTTACTTTCGTAGGTCATCTCTACATTATGCATTATACTCTGGATTAACATCAAGTAGAAAACAACGTGCATACTACTAATAATCATCACCCCATGCAACTTATAATTGGCGACATCAGCAAATGCATCTTCAACAAATTCAAAAGCAATATCATGCAATATTCCAAAAAGTGACATGGTGCAATATCCTTCTCAAAAGGAAAATACCCATGATCACATCTATCAAAACTAACATGTTGCGACATCCTTTCCAAGAGTGCAAACCTCATTTTTAATTCTAAAAAATGACATGTTGTGAAGTCCTTCGGGCAAATCCTCATGTTCATAAGCCATTCCCTGAATTAAAACAGGATGCGGCAAATGCAATGATTGGACTTATCACCCCACTGTAGCAATAATCCTCTTAATAAATGACAACCCCACATACTCAAAGTATGCATACTCTCTTAAGAGTTCATACACCATGAAGACTTAAGCCCGAAAAGGGATAGCTTTATGTTATACGCTTTTTAAAGCAAATCTTATACAAAACTCATCAAATTTACAAGTCGAGTCTTGTATAACGTTATCTTGCTCTTTAGCATTTAACGCATAAACACCAAAATAAACAAGAGGAATCTTGTAACAACGTCGCCTTAGAGTGGAACTAAGAGACGGTATAAACTTAAGTCTTTCTTCGTCAATATGACACTGCTACATGTCAAGTGCCAGTGCCGAGTGCCAAGTGCCCGCGCCAAGTACATTACTACTTACAACACTACAAGTACCTAGCATACACATCTTGCCATGCCTTGGGTTCTAACCAAGAGGGCACTCATACGGACATCATGTTCATCATCTAAGGATACCTATCCTATCTTCCAAGTCCGGAGCATACGGACAACATGGATACTCAATGTATGAAATATTTCTAACAAGGTATCACATGATTTTTATTATTGAAAAACAGGTCCAAAGGACGAAGTTCCATACAAAGCAAAAACACAAATAAAGGTTTGGGCAAAAGCCTCAAACATATCATCACCTCCAAAGGACTAAGACAACATGTCCAGAAAATCAACACCAAGTTCAACATCAGCATTGTCATATTCAAAGGTCAAGGCAATAGAAGCCGCTTCAGCTGCCTTACGTTGCAAATCCGTAACATGGCCAATAGCAAAGGAAGAACAAGGACCCAGCTTGTCGAACGGAAACCCGGGGGCAAGTGCATGTACTCTGCCAATGTAATCTTTGGCAAACTCATCAACCAAGGGTGCAAGATCCGCTTTAGCAGCAGCAAGGACAGCGGAAGAATAGGCAGGGGTACTAGGATACTCAGCCAATCCCTTCTCAACACCCGCTCTGTGTGCCTCGTCACGAAGAGAAGCAAGCGTGGCATCATGAACATTGTTGTTCTCCGCAATTTGCTGCTTGATAATAGCAATCTCGGCTTCAATTTGTTCAGCATGGACACGGCGAGCAGCAATACGCGCAGCAATATCGGTAGCCTTGGAGTTCAAATTATGCACTTCCTCTTCAGACGGTGCAAGCTTGCGGGAAACTGTACTACACTTCTTAATAGCAGCCTTCCTCTCACTTACAAGCTCCAACACGAAGGAAGACATGTTCATCATCCTTGAAATAGCCTAGGTGTAATAAACAAGGCAATCATGGTCAACAACAACAACAAAGCATATGTGAGCAACAAGAAAGCAAAGAGTTAAAGTAAAATCTACCGGTGCAAATTCACCCAGGCCACTCTCAACGTATGCCTGTGCCTCCTCATCAGTAGACGGTTTGACATCATGATCGCCGGGAGGAACACATCTTTGAAGCACACGCACACCAACTCCTGTAGTGCTAAGTTTGGAATCCTTCGGGAAATGAAGACAACCAGCGGAGAAAGGTGACCAGTTTTCTCCGGAAACGTCAATCCCGTCAGAAAGGATCAAATCATCACGCTTAATACGTGGCAATACTACAATAAGAACGAAGTAAAACAAAGAATACATTAGAAAAATATACTAAGTATAAGGAGTATGTCAAGTAGAACAATGCATACCTTGGCGGGAAGAGCGCCCCTCCTCGAGACGGTCCATCGACCGGGGGGCAGAAGGCGCTATCGTGCGACTCTCAACTCTCTTCCCTTTATCGCAAGAATGAGCTGGAATAGCCGCGCTCGGTTTAGAACGCTTCGGGTCACTTGAGGGACACGCCCCTGCGGCAGATCTCTTGGGAGGAACACTAGTGGCAGGCACCGCATCAACGCGCTCAGTCACATGCACAAAGTTATCTAGAGGAACAAAGACAACGTGGATATAGAAAAACTTGAAAAAAATCAGTAAGTCAAGCGAAAGATACAAGACGATCAGCGGGGGGCAGCTAGACGTTGTTTGTGATCCCACTCGGCATCCCCAAGACCAAGCTTCTCGAAGCCCTTATCTTGCAAATTCGGCCAACGCATCTTCATCCCACATAACCCCGTGGCGTCTGGACACATCAATTGATAGAAGCATCGAAAAAGAGTGGTAGAATAGTGCCAAGATTGCTTATGGAACAAAACTCGAAAACAGCTCCATACACGAAGGCCAGCAAGAGATAGGCTCAAGGGTGATATCCGGTAATAGCGACAAAGGTCCACCAAGTCAGGACAATATAGAAAGCGTAGACCTTCCTTAATCTGCGAGGTATAAATTGCGGATAGATCACTTGGAGGAATAGTAGCTTGCCCTTTCTTGGAGTCTGGAAGCACGTCATAAGAAAGAATAGCCTCCAAAGCAGAATCAAGTCCACAACAAGTCGCGTATAGCTCAAACCCTCGTCGTATCTGTTGGATCAAGGTAGAACTCCGGTACGGTCTTGACGGCGATCGAGCTCCTTCGCTCCACGTAATCCTGCAAGAGGGGATAGACCGGGCGGTGACCCAGAATCCCTCTCCGATGCTTAAATGAGTATCTCGTATGAACTTGTAAGCAAGAGTCTCAGTATGTAATCGTCAAAGCGTATGTGATCTGAGGTAACTGTTGCCCTTTTATAGGCGAAGTGTTACCTCAATTACCTGGTGAACCGTTGGGGTGGTTAGCCCGTATTCCGCTTATCTCGGCCACGATCCCGCCTATCTCGGGCATGATCTCGCCTATCTCGGCCACGCTCCGCGTTTCTCGGCCACGATCCCGCCCATCTAGGCCATGATCTCGCTTATCTCGGCCACGCTCCGCGTATCTCGGCCTCAACCTCTGATAGCAAGTCCCGACTAATATCGGGGACTCCAGAGTTGTCTCATTGTGTCACCGCTCGGGGCCCCTCGTCATCGTGACAGGGCCAATCATTCTCAGGGATTCATCATCGGGGCCTACTTAAAGGCATCTCATCGGGAGCACCTAGCTCGCCTATCGGGACCGACTCTGTCGGGACCTTTCATCATCGGGACTCCCTCTGTCGGGACACCCTTCCCCTTGGCCTTCTTGACCTCCTTTTTAGGGCCCAGTGGGCCTGTTCACCGTTTCCTCACCGTTAGAGGGCCTAACGGCCATAGAGAAACCCATCATTTTCCCCCAAGACATGAGGGACTTTCAGTTCGTCGTGTCTTTCAACTCCCGACCTCCCGACATCGGAGTCGGGGACCTTTTCCTTGATAAAATTACTTGATAAAAATCTTCTCGTTCACGTTTCCTCGGTGCCTTGAGGATAACCACCAAATCCGAGAAGACTCCTCGGTTCCCCAGTCATTAAATGCAGCAGATAACGAAGCGACGTCTTTGGCACCCGTGCCTGATTTTTCGCGCTTGCTTTTTCTGAAAAAGTGCTTTTCAGGCTGTTTCATAATTACGCCCGTTTCCATTCTGCACGATTCATCTCAACGGTTCAGATTAAAACGCTTCAACTTCGACGATTCAGATCAGAATGTCCTTTCACTTGTCTTCTTCTCCTATAAAACCCTAAACCTGGGCACTGTTTCCCCTTTACCGTTTCCGAAATTCCAAAAGCTCTCTGCAATTCTGAGAACACAAGCTCTGTGATTTTGAAGACTCAAGTGCTTCTCCGGCCTCCGTTCTCCGAATAACTTTTCGAAAACTTTCAGATCATCCTTCGTACTTCAAATCATCATGTCAGGTAAGGATTTCTTCCCTGTTGCTTGTATACCTTTTCTTTCGCCTTTGCCTAGTTCGTTTACAATTTTCCGAAAAAACCCAATGTTCCTTTCCTTGCTGTGGCTGATTTCAGACAGTGGGTCCAGTTCCGAGGGGAGAAAGCCCTTCAACTTCGACTATGCAGTCAAAGAGATTTCCAGCACTGCTTACGATGCAGCTCTCCGGGAGGGATGCATCACCTCTACCTTGGAACCTCGATTCCCATATCCTTGGCCCCGCCTCTCGAGTAACCTTGAGGTTACCCGTCCCCGGAAAGGGGAGGTATTTGTCTCTACGGGGCAAATATCGGCGGGGATTCGATTCCCGTTCTGCGGCACCTTGGTGGAGATGTGCCGACACTACAAGACGCATCCCACCACTTTCTCTCCCCACGCCATTCGCTTATGGAACGCCTTCCAGGTTTTCTGCTTCCGACAGAAATGGGTTTACAGCCTCCAGCTCTTCAGAACCTTCTACGGGATGAAGTGCAACGAGGCGGGGGTCTGTGCCTTCTACACCAGGATTCCCAAGTGGAACAAGACGCAACTCGCGTTGTGCAGCTGGACCAATGACACCTGGAAGGTTGTCAAGGTTCGGGGACTCCTGATCGACACGGGGTCCGATAACAGTGGGTGGAAGAGGAGCTACTTCTTCATCCGGAACTCCTCGATCCCGTGGCTCCGATGGGAGGTGGAAGCGGACTCTCCTCCCGCTTACCACACCTACTCCGAAGACGACGACCCTTCACCTTATCCAGCTTTACCGATGGGGGACTCCTATACTCCCCTCGATGCCAATTCTCTGACGGAGCGGGACCTTGTGAATGCCGGGATCCGACTCCTCGACATAGTCTCCGGGGGTCAACTCTTCGACGGCCCCTCCAATAGGGTTCCTTGGATAAAGTTTATAATCTCTGTTTCCATTTGTTTGCAGCTAAGAAGGTATCCATGCTGACCAATCTGATCCTTAAGCAGGGGGAGACCGACGCTGTCCGCCCCGCGCGGAAGAGGAAGTCAGCCAAGAAAGCTGCTGCTCCGTCGGGATCTCCTTCCGCGGAGAGGAAAAAGCGGATCCGCGTGGAGGTGGACAAACTCTTCGATGTCCAGACTGCTGAAGAAGGTAAAAAGCTCCGCCTCGCTATTAAATCGTACAGGAAGCTAGTTCCCAAGGAGTTGGTTCCTTCGACCATGGAGGCCCGCATCGCAGATGTCAAACGTGTCCTCCGAGGAGAAACTCCTCGTGTCCTGAATGCGGGCTACTACTACTACCGCGGGAAGGACCGATATGTTTCTCGGCGCATCGTTTGGTGTAAGGGCCCTAACGAACTTCCTGATTATGTTTCTGAAGCCTCTCGTCCTCTAGGTGCAGGTCACTCGGGAGCTCCGTCGGGTGCTGGAGCTTCAGCAGGTGCACTACCTTCAGCAGGGGCGCCTCCTTCAGCGGGGGCACCACTTTTCTCTGCTGGAGAGACCCCGACCGGCGATCAATTTCGTCGGGTGGAAAACCTGGACTCCTCCGAGGAGACAGATGAGGGTGGCTCCCTGATTCCTCATCGGAGGGTGGGGCAGTCCCCACTGAAACCGACCTCCAAGGGGCTGCCCCCTCGCCTTCTTCACAACAGCGACAGCCGTCGCCCATCCACGACTTTACTCCTTCCCCAGCTCGGGGCGAGTCGGAGGCGCGCCCCTCCACGATTCGAGTCGTTCCTTCTCCTCTCCCCCTCGACGGGAGTTTTTACAAGGCCTTCGACCCCGCACAGAAGGAGGCTCCCTGGACCCCGATCCAAACGCTGCAAGGGGTCCAGCTCCGACAAGGGGACGCATACCCAGAGCTGGCTCCACATCTGGTAGGAGGCTCAATCCTGCCTTCTCTAGGGTATCCGATTTCCTTGGATCGGGAGGAGATCCGTCGGGATGTCTGATGGGCTTCGCTGTGGCCGTTAGGCCCTTTAACGGCGAGCAAATGGTGAATAGGGCCACTGGGCTCTCAATGGAGGTCAACATGACCCAGGCGAAGGGTCCCGACAGAGGGAGTCCCGATGATGAAAGGTCCCGACAGAGTCGGTCCCGATAGGTGAGCTGGATGCTACCGATGAGATGCCTTTAAGTAGGCCCCGACGACGAATCCCTGAGAACGATTTGCCCTGTCACGATGACGAGGGGCCCCGAGCGGTGACACAACGAGATAACTCTGGAGTCACCGATATTAGTCGGGACTTGCTATCAGAGGTTGAGGCCGGGATACGCGGGGCGTGGCCGAGATACGAGGAGCGTGATTGAGTTACGCGGAGCGTGGCCGAGATACTCGGGGCGTGGCCGAGATAAGCGAGATCATGGCCTAGATAGGCGGGATCGTGCCCGAGATACGCGGAATATGGGCTAACCACCCCAACGGTTCACCAGGTAACTGAGGTACCTCTCCGCCTATAAAAAGGGCAGAGGTTACCTCAGATCAATTACGTTTTGAGATACGCTACTTGAGATTACTGCTTGCCAGTCCATACGAGATACTCATTTAAGCATCGGAGAGGGATTCAGGGTCACCGCCCGGTCTATCCCCTCTTGCAGGATTGCGTGGAGCAAAGGAGCTATGATCGCCGTCAAAGATCGTACCGGAGTTCCACTGTGATCCAACATTGGCGCCGTCTGTGGGAAGCGTAACAAAAAGCTGATATGCCTTCTACTCATTCAATGGCGGCTGGCAAGCAAAGAAGACAAGGACAATCTGGTGGTTCCCGTCATCCTGCTGGGACGACTCTGAATTCACCACCGGGGCATGCTGAGGACCAAAATCTCCCCGCGGAGGTCTCCCGGACAGGGGGGCATAATGAAGCCCCTGAAGATACTGCTGCTCAACATCAGGGGAATAGGGAGCAGGAGGCTCCTCCAAATGCGGACCTGACGAGGGCGGTGGCGGAGGCCATGCCGATGTTTTTGGCAGCCGTGGAGGCTCTCTTAGATCGAAGAGAGGCTGCGAGGAGGCAAGAGGAGATGCCCCCACTAGAAGAGGAGGCGCCCCCACCCGCAGAGGTTCAGAATCTGCGGGAGGTTCAGCCCCGAAGCCAGTGCAGGAGTAGGGAGTCCACTCAACCAGAACGATTTGTGGTCGATGGTCCAGGACCAGTGCAGCATAGGACCATCCCCCTTAATGGTCCCATCACCCCCGATCAGGTGGTGAAAATCGTGAACATCTGCATGGGAGAGCAGAAGTCGCTGGTGTCAGAGTTGAGGGATCGATCCACCCATCCCTTCGTTCCTCGACTCATAGACACCCTCGCCCCGCCAGGGCTGGGTATCCCCACGATTAAGGAGTATGATGGCGAGGGAGATCCGGTTCTTCATGTCCAGAAGCACCTTATGGCGTGTCTGGGAAGAGCCCCGAATGAAGATATCGTGTGTACGCTGTTCCCGAACACACTTGGTGAGAGAGCCCTGACCTGGTTCTTCAGTCTGCCCCCAGGCTGCATCACTTGCTGGGCTGATATGCACGACCGCTTTATTCAACAGTACCAGGATCGGAGACGTCTGTTGAAGAGTGTAAGGTCCCTGACCCAGGTGGTACAGAGGCCCGATGAGTCGCTGGCGCACTATTACCAGCGATACAGTGCCAGCGTGGCAGAGATTGACAAGGAGATTTTGGAGGGTGAAACCATCCGTACCTTCATTCGGAACCTAACAGCCCCCTACGGTTCCGACTTGATGCACAGCGTGGCTGAGAAGGCTGTGTGGAATATGGAGGCACTGCAGAAGAGGGTGAAGCGGCAAATGATGTCCAGGAGTCGAAGATAGCCGCTGGAGAGCTTGAGTCCCCGAAGTCGAATAAGGGAAAGCAGTCGGTCATACCCTTAGACGAGCGCAAGTCGAAAGATAAATCCGAGAGCAGTCGGAGTCGAGGTCGCTCTGATCGGAGGGATGATAGTCGTTCCTCGAAGAAGGACAGGCGGGAGGATCATGACATTCCTCTCAACAGCTCTATGGCGGAGGTGTTAACGGTCATGGAGCGACAGGGTATCTCCAGGTACCCCCCGAAAAAAGAAGGAGAATTTTTGGGATCCCGCACCGATCGCTACTGCCGATTTCATTACGCAAATGGTCACGACACCAATCATTGTCGGGAGCTGAAGAAGGAGATCGAAAAACTGATCCAGAAGGGGAAGCTTAAGGAGTTTGTCGGGGAGAAGCGGTGTCGATCCCGTTCTCGATCCCGATCACGGTCCCGTTCCCGATCCCGCGATCGGTCCCCAAAGAAGAAGAGGTCTGACCCGGAGTCTTCTGGTGCCCGTAAGGAGAAGCGGGGCACTATCAATGAGATTCACGGAGGATTTTCCGCGGGAGGTGATACCTCGTCCTCCCGGGAGGTTTATGCCTCTAGAATTCCCGCTGCTGTGGTGCTGGGTAAGAGGTCCCGATCCTGGACCCTGAAGGAAGAGATGGTGATCTCCTTTTCGTCGGAGGGTCTCGTAGGCGTGGAAAATCCACACGATGACGCTCTGGTCGTGACCTTGGATGTGGATGGATACGAGATGAAGCGGATTCTGATCGATGGAGGAAGCTCCTCCGATATTCTGTTCATGGATGCGCTGGAGGCCAAGGGGAAAACGAAGAAGGACCTGAAGGAGGCGAACTTCCCAATGGTCGGATTCTCTGGCTTTACCTCCTATCCGCTAGGAGTCATCACCTTACCAGTGGAGTTTTGTAGCGGGTGGAAATCGGAGAGGAGGAACGTGGAGTTTGTGGTAGTAGAATCCGTAGGGGCCTACAACGCGATTATCGGGAGAACTACCATCAACCCCCTGATGGCAGTTGCCTCGACTGTTCACCAGAAGATGAAGGTCCCGACTGACCATGGAGTCGGAGAGGTCAAGGGTGACCAGGTGGCCTCCAGGAAATGTGATGTTAACGACTCCCGAAGGAAAAGACGAGAGGCTATGACTGTCCTCCAGACAGATACTGATCCTAGAGAGGAGTTTGGGCGTCCCGCCCCCGTGGAAGACTTAAAGGAGTTCGAGATTGACGGGCCTCAGAGGAAGGTGAAAGTCGGGTCTGCTCTGACCGAAGAGACAGCCCGAGAATTGATCGATCTACTGAAGGAATTCAAGGAGCTGTTCGCCTGGTCTCCGAGTGACATGCCATGAATCAGCCCCGGTGTGATCGTACACGAGTTGAAGATCGATCCCGCGATCAAACCTATCGCACAGAAAAGGCGTCCGATGGGCACAGACAAGAGGATCGCGATCCAGCAGGAGGTGGGCAGGTTGCTCGATGCTGGGTTTATCAAGGAGCTCCGATTCCAGACTTGGGTTGCTAACCCGGTGCTGGCGAAAAAGAGCAATGGGAAGTGGCGGATGTGTGTTGATTTCCGCGACCTGAATAAGGCTTGCCCGAAGGACTGTTACCCGCTCCCGAGAATCGACCAGTTGGTGGATGCCACGTCGGGACATGAGTTGTTGAGCTTCATGGATGCGTACTCGGGCTATAACCAGATCAAGATGGCTAGGGAGGATGCTCCCCACACTGCCTTTTATGCTGATAGCGATATCTACAACTACGATGTCATGCCTTTCAGACTGATCAATGCCGGGGCAACCTACCAGCGGATGGTGAACAAGCTGTTCGGCGATATGCTAGGGAAGACCATGGAGGCTTACGTGGATGATATGCTGGTGAAGTCCCGACAAGCTGAGGATCATGTGCACAACCTAGCCACGGCGTTTGAGTTGATGAGGCTTCATCAGGTTCGCCTGAACCCGACAAAATGCGCTTTCTGAGTCCACTCGGGGAAGTTTCTAGGCTTTATGGTGAGCCAAAGAGGAATTGAGGTGAACCCCGAGAAGCTAAGGGAGATCGAGGAGATGCAGTCTCCGATAAACCATCGGGAGGTGCAAGTGCTGAATGGCCGACTGGCTGCAATGAATCGCTTCCTGTCCAAAGCGAGTGACCGGTCGATGCCATTTTTTGAAGTCCTGAGGGCCAACAAAAAGTTTGAGTGGACCGCCAAGTGTGAAGAGGCGTTCCAGGCACTTAAGCAGCACCTTCGCACCCTTCCGCCGTTGGCGAAACCGGTTCCAGGCGAGCCGCTCTATCTTTACTTGGTTGTTTCTGAATTTGCCATTAGCTCTGTGTTAGTGAAGGTTGTCTAGGGTAATCAAGTCCCCGTCTATTATGTAAGCAAGTCGTATGCCAAATCTGAAATGAATTATCCCGCCGTTGAGAAGTATCTCTTTGCGTTGATTATTACTGCTCGGAAGATGAGGCCTTACTTCCATACACATGAGATCACTGTGTTGACGAACCAGCCTCTGAAGCATTTTTTTAACCGACCTGATGCGTCGGGGAGATTAGTGAAATGGGCAGTCGAGCTTAGTGAGTTTCGCATACACTTTGCTCTGAGAACGGCTATTAAGGGCCAGGCATTGGCGGATTTCATAGCAGAGTCTACAGCCCCCGGTCAGGAAGAAGCGGGCCCTGTAGAGGGGGCAACCATGGAGGTCCCGACAGCAGAACAACCAGAGATGGCAGAGCAATCAGAACAGCCAAACGAGGAAAATACTTGGGAGATGTACACGGATGGCTCTTCGAGTTCAGATGGATCAGGAGCAGGGTTTGTATTGATACCACCAGGCGGAGGTGAGCCGCTTCGATATGCTTTGGCCTTAACGTTTAGGGCCACGAACAACGAGGCTGAGTACGAGACTCTTATCACGGGCCTGAAAATTGCCAAAGGTACGGGAGTTGCTCACTTGAGAGTGAAGTGTGACGCGGCCCTGATTGTGAACCAGGTCCAAGGGTGATACGAGGCGAAGAGCCTGATGATGAGAAAGTACCTTCGCGAGGCGCAAGTCTTGAAGGAGAGCTTTAAAAGCTTCAACATCGAGGCGATCCCGAGGGAGGAAAACGTGGAGGCTGACGCCTTGAGCAAATTTGCCTTGGGGGCACCCCTGGAGGAAAATCGGAAGGTGCACTTCTTGGAGAAGGTGATCTTGTCGACCACCGACCCGACACAGGTGTGTGCTATTGAAGCAGGATTGGAGGAGGAGCCCACTTGGATGACCCCGATAGTCGCATACCTGACTACGAGGGCAGTCCCCGATAATGAGGTAGTAACTGACAGGATACGTCGGATCACTGTTAATTACGTGATGCTGGACAATCAGCTGTATAAGAAGGGCTGGTTCTCGACTCCGTACTTGAAGTATATGGCTGAGCCCGATACAAGTCGAATCCCGAAGGAGGTGCATGAGGGGATCGCGGCTTGTCATGAAGGGGCCTGTTCCATAATGAGGAAAGTGTTGAATCTGGGCTATTATTGGCCTACGATGAGCAAGGAGGCGACGGCGTTGGTCTGATCCTGTGACGCGTGCCAGAGGTACGCCCCGAGTATTGTGGCTCCGGCTGCCAATCTGACGTCCATCAAGAGCGCTTGGCCCTTCGCGCAATGGGTCATCGACATGGTGGGACCTCTTCCGCAAGCACAAGGTCAGTGTAAGTATTTGCTTGTAGCTATCGATTATTTTTCAAAATGGATAGAAGCAAAGGCGTTGGCCAAGACGACGGGGAACCAGATTGTCAAGTTTCTCCAGACTCATATTGTATCCAGATACGGGATTCCTAAGGTGGTGATCAGCGAAAATGGTCCACCGTTTAACGGGTCTCCGGTGAAGGAGTA
Organism: Clarkia xantiana subsp. parviflora; assembly: GCA_036873135.1. NCBI lineage: Eukaryota > Viridiplantae > Streptophyta > Magnoliopsida > Myrtales > Onagraceae > Clarkia > Clarkia xantiana. The sequence continues at coordinate 8,812,973 of JAPTYO010000022.1, forward strand.
TCTGGAGGAGTTGAACATCGAGCATCGGACAGCCTCTGTCCGCCATGCTCAGACTAATGGCCAGGTGGAATCGGCCAACAAAATCGTGATGGATGGCCTAAAGAAAAGGGTCTATGCCTTGAAGGGCAAATGGCTGAACGAGCTGGAAAACGTGCTTTGGGCTGTTAGAACGACACCCAATCGATCAACTGGGGAGACTCCGTTTGGCCTTGTTTATGGCACGGAGGCTGTTGCTCCCGTGGAGGTAGCTGTGGCGTCCCATCGGATGAGATATTACGAGCCTTTAACGAATGATGAGATGAGACGTCTGGATTTGGACTTTCTCGAAGAGAAGAGGCGGGAAGCCGATGAAGTCCAGGCTCGAATGCGTTAGGCGACGGCCAGGTATTACAATCGGCGAGTTAAGTCCCGACAATTCTTCGTCGGGGAGCTGGTTTGGCGTCGCAACGAGTTTACCCTTTTGGATCGAATCAACAAGATGTCACTAAAATGGGAAGGACCTTACAAGGTCGTAGGGATGCCAGCTCCGAATGCGTACAAGTTGGAAGACCTCGATGGCAGAGCATTGAAGCATTCTTTTAGTGGCGAACACTTGAAGAAATGTCATGCCCGATGAAAAGTCGCCTTAAGTGGTGCCCGATGAAAAGTCGCCTTAAGTGGTGCCCGATATAAAACCGCCTTAAGTGGTGTATGTTATTTATCGTTTGATTCGATGTAAGAAAATTTTGTGCCATCAATGAATAAAGAGGTTGCTTCCGATCAGATTATTCTTAGATTTATTCTAAGTGTTGTCTAAAAGTCGCCTTGAGTGGTGCACGAGAAAGTCGCCTTGAGTGGTGCACGAGAAAGTCGCCTTAAGTGGTGCGTGATATTAAGTCGTCTTAAGTGATGCACGAGATTAAGTCACCTTAAGTGGTGCGTGATATTAATTCGTCTTAAGTGATGCACGAGATTAAGCCACCTTAAGTGGTGCAAGTTGTTAAGTCGTCTTAAGTGATGCATGATTCTTGGATTTATTCAAAGTATTGGAAAGTCACCTTAAGTGGTGCGTGATATTAAGTCGTCTTAAGCGATGCACGAGTTTAAGTCACCTTAAGTGGTGCAAGTTGTTAAGTCGTCTTAAGTGATGCATGATTCTTGGATTTATTCTAAGTATTGGAAAGTCGCCTTAAGTGGTGCGTGATATTAAGTTGTCTTAAGTGATGCACGAAATTAAGTCACCTTAAGTGGCGCAAGTTGTTAAGTCGTCTTAAGTGATGCATGATTCTTGGATTTATTCTAAGTATTGGAAAGTCACCTTAAGTGGTGCGTGATATTAAGTCGTCTTAAGTGATGCACGAGATTAAGTCGTCTTAAGTGGTGCAAGTGGTTAAGTCGTCTTAAGTGATGCATGATTCTTGGATTTATTCTAAGTATTGGAAAGTCGCCTTAAGTGGTGCGTGATATTAAGTCGTCTTAAGTGATGCACGAGATTATGTCACCGTAAGTGGTGCAAGTTTTTAAATCGTCTTATGATATGTGTGAAAATATCTTAAGTGTCGAGGTTTCGCCTTAAGTAAGTGAAGTCGCTTTAAGAAGTGCAATGGAAAAATCGGAACTAAGAAAGTCTGATATTCATAAGGGCTCAAAGGCCCGAAGATTACAAAAATGAGGAGAATACAAGGACTCTAAAGACAAGCAGTTAGGCTTGGTCCTTGTCGGCGGCATCAACAGGAGCGGGGTCCACGAGGTCTGTGGCAGAAGGCTCCACAGGTTCAGCCGCTGGAGGGTCGATTATCGGAGCGTCAGCACTTGGAGGCTCCGATGTGTCTTCAACAATCGCGGGAGTGCTCCCCTCATCACTCTCCTCCGAGAGAGCAAAGTATTTCTTCGCGAAGGGAGCGAGAGAAGGAGACTTGTCGAAGTTGATGGCGTCGCCATACTCCAGGTGGAGTTCCTCAACTGCATTGAAGAGGGTGTTCTCCACCTCCGCGCTGCAGAACTTTACAGCATCAGCCTGGAAGTCTTCGGACCTCCGATAATCCTCCCGGCCCTTGGTCTCGGCCGCGACTAGCTGCGCGGGAACCCCAGCAACTTGCTCCTCCAGAGCCTTCTTTTCGAGGACCAGCTTGTCCTCGGCAACCCGCCGCTCCCGCTTCAGGAGCCCCTCGAAGTCATGGACCTGCTTTTGGAGGTCCCGAGTCTTTCGATCGAGGATGGCCTGCTCCTTGGCCAGTTTTCCCCGCGAAGACTCGGAGGCCGCGAGATCCTCCTTAAGCTTGGCTATGACCGCCCGCTCTTGCTCCAGGGTCTCCTCGAAGGCGAAGAGGTACCCGATGGAACGGTTGAGGTCCCCCATCTCCTGCGAGGGAAGGAAGAGAAGTATTAGTAGATGAGCAACCGGTCTTATTGATGAAGAAAAGAAAAGCGAAAGTCTTACCTCTATCCGACGCATGCACATCTCCTGTACATCCCGGCGCATGTCCTCCCGATCCAAGGAGATCGGATACCTCATAGTAGGCAGGATTGAGCCTGCTACCAGGTGTAAACCCAGCTCCGGGTATGTGTCCCCTTGTCGGAGCTGGACCCCTTGTAGCGTTTGGATCGGGGTCCAGGGAGCATCCTCCTATGCGGGGTCGAAGGCCTTGTAAAAACTCCCGTCGAGGGGATGAGGAGAAGGGCCGACTTGGGTCGTGGAGGGGCGTGCCTCCGACCCACCCCGGGCTGGGGAAGGAGTGAAGTCGTGGATGGGCGACGGTTGTCGCTGCTGTCGTGAAGAAGGCGAGGGGGGCAGCCCCTTAGAGGTTGGTTTAAGCGGGGACTGCCCCGTCCTCCGACGATGGCGAAGGGAGCCACCCTCATCAGTCTCCTCGGAGGAGTCCAGGCTCTCCACCCGACGAAATTGTTTGCCGGTCGGGGTCCCACCACTGGAGAAAAGTGGTGCCCCTGCAGAAGGAGGCGCCCCTGCTGAGGGTGGTGCACCTGCTGAGGCTCCAGCACCTGACGGAGTCCCCGAGTGACCTGCACCTAGAGGACGAGAGGAGGCTTCAGAAACGTAATCAGGAAGTTCATTAGAGCCCTTACACCAAACAATGCGTCGGGAGACATATTGGTCCTTCCCGCGGTAGTTGTGGTAGCCCGCCTTCAGGACACGAGGAGTTTCCCCTCGGAGGACACGTTTGACATCGGCGATGCGGGCCTCCATGGTCGAAGGAATCAACTCCTTCGGAACCAGCTTCCTGTACGATTTAACAGCGAGGCGGAGCTTTTTACCTTCTTCAGCGGTCTGGACGTCGAAGAGCTTCTCCACCTCCACGCGGCTCCGCTTTGGCCGCTCCGCGGAATGAGATCCTGATGGAGCAGTAGCCTTCTTGGCTGACTTCCTCTTCCGCGTAGGGCGGACAGCATCGGTCTCCCCCTGCTTAAGGATCAGATTGGTCAGCACGGATACCTTCTTAGCTGCAAACAGTAAAAAACAGAGGTTAGAGATGTTACCCAGGGAACCATATTGGAAGGGCCGTCGAAGAGCTACCCCCCGGAGACTATGTCGAGGAGTCGGATCCCGACATTCACCAGGTCCCGCTCCACGAGAGAATTGGCGTCAAGGGGAGTGTAGGACTCCCCCCACCGGTAGAGCTGGATGAGTTGAAGAGTCTGGAAGTCTTCATCGGTGTATGTGTGGAAAGCGGGAGGAGAGTCCGCTTCCACCTCCCATCAGGGCCACGGGATCGAGGAGTTTTGGATGAAGAAATAGCTCCTCTTCCACTCGTTGCACTTCATCCCGTAGAAGGTCCTGAAGAGCTTGAGGCTGTAAACCCACTTTTGCCGGAAGCAGAGGACCTGGAAGGCGTTCCACAAGCGTATGGCGTGGGGAGAGAAGGTGGTCGGATGCGTCTTGTAGTGCTGGCACATCTCGACCAGATTACCACAGAAAGGGAATCTAATCCCCGCCGATATTTGCCCCGTAGAGACAAACACCTCCCCTTTCCGGGGACGGGTAACCTCAAGGTTACCCGAGGGGCGGGGCCAGGGATACGGAAAACGAGGTTCCCAGGTAGAGGTGATGCATCCCTCCCGGAGAGCTGCATCGTACGCAGTGCGGGAAATCTCGTTCAGAGCATAGTCGAAGTTGAAGGGCTTTCTTCCCTCGGAACTAGATTCACTGTCTGAAATCAGTCATGGCAAGGAAAGGCACATTGGGTTTTCCGGGAAATTGCAAACAAACTAAGCAGAGATAAATGAAAAGATATACAAGCAATGAAGAAGAAACCCTTACCAGACATGACGATTGGAGGTCGGAAGGATGAACTTGGCGTTGACGGAAAGTTGCTTGGAAGAATAGGAGGTCGGAGGAGCACTTGGATCTTCGGAATCGCAGAGCTTGGAGTTCTCAGAAGTTGCAGAGAGCTTTCGAAATTTCAGAAACGGGAAAAGTGAAACTGTGCCCACGGTTAGGGTTTTATAGGCGAAGAGGACAGTCGAAGGGACGCTTTGATTTGAATCGTCGAAGTTGAAGCGTTCTGATCTGAACCGTTGAGATGAAACATGCAGAATGGCAACGGGTGCAATGATGAAACGGCCTGAAAAGCACTTTTCAGAAAAAGCAGGCGCGAAAAATCAGGCACGGGTGCCAAAGACGTCGCTTCGTTATCTGCTGCATTTAATAGAAGAGGAACCGAGGAGTCTCCTCGGATTTGGTGGTTATCCTCAAGGCATCGAGGAAGAGTGAACGAGAAGATTTGTATCAAGTGACTATGCCAAGGGAAAGGTCCCCGACTCCAACGTTGGGAGGTCGGGAGTTGGAAGACACGACGAACTGTAAGTCCCTCATGTCTTGGGGGCAAATGATGGGCTTCGCTGTGGCCGTTAGGCCCTTTAACGGCGAGCAAACGGTGATTAGGACCACCTGGCCCTCAATGGAGGTCAAGATGACCCAGGCGAAGGGTCCCGACAGAGGGAGTCCCGATGATGAAAGTTCCCGACAGAGTCGGTCCCGATAGGTGAGCTGGATGCTCCCGATGAGATGCCTTTAAGTAGGCCCCGACGACGAATCTCTGAGAACGATTGGCCCTGTCACGATGACGAGGGGCCCCAAGCGGTGACACAACGAGATAAATCTGGAGTCCCCGATATTAGTCGGGACTTGCTATCAAAGGTTGAGGCCGGGATACGCGGGGCGTGGCCGAGATACGCGGAGCGTGATTGAGATACGCGGAGCGTGGCCGAGATAAGCGAGATCATGGCCTAGATAGGCGGGATCGTGCCCGAGAAACGAGGAATATGGGCAAACCACCCCAACGGTTCACCAGGTAACTGAGGTAACTCTCCGCCTATAAAAAGGGCAGAGGTTACCTCAGATCAATTACGTTTTGAGATACGCTACTCGAGATTACTGCTTGCCAGTCCATACGAGATACTCATTTAAACATCGGAGAGGGATTCTGGGTCACCACCCGGTCTATCCCCTCTTGCAGGATTGCGTGGAGCAAAGGAGCTAGGATCGCCGTCAAAGATCGTACCGGAGTTCCACCGTGATCCAACAATGTCCAAGAGATGTCCATTCGTCGGATAGAGGTAAAACTTCTACTTTCCGCTTTTTCGTCAATAAGTCATGCTATTCATCTACTAACACTTCTATTCCTTCCTTCGCAGGAAATAGGGGACATCAACCGCTGCTTCGGGTACATCTTCGCCTTCGAGGAAGCCCTGGAGCAGGAGCGGGCAAAGGGGGCTCCCGCGATCATAGCTAAGCTTGAGGAGGATCTCGCGGCCTCCGAGTCTTCGCGGGGAAAACTGGCCAAGGAGCAGGCCATCCTCGACCGAAAGACTCGGGACCTCCAAAAGCAGGTTCGCGACTTCGAGGGGCTCCTGAAGCGGGAGCGGCGGATTGCTGAGGACAAACTTGTCCTTGAAAAGAAGGCTCTGGAGGAGCAAATCGCTGGGGTTCCTGCGCAGCTGGTCGCGGCCGAGACCAAGGGCCGGGAGGATTATCGGGGGTCCGAGGACTTCCAAGCTGATGCGGTGAAGTTCTGCAGCGCGGAGGTGGAGAACACCCTCTTCAACGCACGAGGAACTCCACCTGGAGTATGGCGACGCCATTAACTTCGAGAAGTCTCCATCTCTCGCTCCCTTCGCGAATAAATACTTTGCTCTCTTGGAGGAGAGTGATGAGGGGAACACTCCCACGGAGACTCCAAGTGCTGATGCCCCGATAATCGACCCTCCAGCAGCTGAACCTATGGAGCCTTCTGCCACAGATCTTGTGGACCATGCTCCCGCTGATGCCGCCGACAAGGACCAAGCCTAAATGCTTTATCTTTAGAGTCCTTGGATTTTTCTTCATTTTGTAATCCTCGGGCCTTCGAGCCCTCATTAATATCAGACTTTTTAGTTCCGATTTTCCATTGCACTTCTCAAAGCGACTTAACTATGTTTACTTAAGGCGAAACCTCGACACATAAGACATTTTCACACATCACTTAAGACGATTTAACCATCTGCACCACCTAAGGCAACTTAATATCGTGCACCACTTAAGGCAACTTTTGAACACTTAGAATAAATCCAAGAACCATGAATCACTTAAGACGACTTAATCTCGTGCACCACTTAAGGCGACTTTTCTCGTGCATCACTTAAGACGACTTAATCTCGTGCACCACTTAAGGCGACTTAATCTCGTGCACCACTTAAGGCGACTTTAATCTCGTGCACCACTTAAGGCGACTTAATCTCGTTCATCACTTAAGACGACTTTACAATACTTAGAATAAATCTAAGAACAATTATGATCCGAAGCAACCTCTTTATTTATTGATGGCACATAATCTGTTTACATCAAATCAAATGATAAATAACTTACACCACTTAAGGCGATTTTACATCGGGCACCACTTAAGGCGACTTTCATCGGGCACCACTTAAGGCGACTTTCATCAAGCATAACATTTCTTCAAGTGTTCGCCATTGAAAGAATGCTTCAATAGCCTGCCATCGAGGTCTTCCAACTTGTACGCATTCGGAGCTGGCATCCCCACGACCTTGTAAGGTCCTTCCCATTTTGGTGACATCTTGTTGATCCGATCCAAAAGGGTAAACTCATTCTGACGCCAAACTAGTTCTCCGACGAAGAACTGTCGGGACTTAACTCGCCGGTTGTAATATCTGGCCGTCGCCAAACGCATTCGAGCCTGGACTTCATCGGCTTCCCGCCTCTTCTCTTCAAGCAAGTCCAAGTCCAGACGTCTCATTTCATCATTTGTCAAAGGCTCGTAATATCTCATCCGATGGGACGCCACAGCTACCTCCACGGGAGCAATAGCCTCCGTGCCATAAACAAGGCCAAACGGAGTCTACCCAGTTGATCGTTTGGGTGTCGTTCTAACAGCCCAAAGCACGTTTTCCAGCTCGTTCAGCCATTTGCCCTTCAAGGCATAGACCCTCTTCTTCAGGCCATCCATCACGATTTTGTTGGCTGATTCCACCTGGCCATTAGTCTGAGCATGATGGACAGAGGCTGTCCGTTGCTCGATGTTCAACTCCTCCAGATACTCCTTCACTTGAGCCTAGTTAAACGGTGGACCATTATCGCTGATCACCACCTTAGGAATCCCGTATCTGGATACAATATGAGTCTGAAGAAACTTGACGATCTGGCTCCCCGTCGTCTTGGCCAACGCCTTAGCTTCTATCCACTTCGAAGAATAATCGATAGCCACAAGCAGATATTTACACTGACCTTGTGCCTGCGGTAGAGGTCCCACCAAGTCGATCCCGCACTGCGCAAAGGGCCAAGCACTCTTGATGGACGTCAAATTGGCAGCCGGAGCCGTGATATTCGGGGCATACCTCTGGCACGCGTCACAGGATCGGACCAACGCCGTCGCCTCCTTGCCCATCGTAGGCTAGTAATAGCCCAGATTCAACACTTTCCTCATAATGGATCGGGCCCCTTCATGACAAGCCGCAACCCCTTCATGCACCTCCCTCAGGATTCGACTTGTGTCAGGCTCAGCCACAGATTTCAAGTACGGAGTCGAGAACCAGCCCTTCTTGTATAGCTGATTGTCCAGCATCACGTAGTTAACCGCGATCCGACGTATCCTGTCAGCTACCACTTCATTATCGGGGACTGCCCCCGTAGTCAGGTACGCGACTATCGGGGTTATCCAAGTGGGCTCCTCCTCTGATCCTGCTTCAATGGCACACACCTCCGACGGGTCGGTGGTCGACAAGATCACCTTCTCCAAGAAGTGCACCTTCCGATTTTCCTCCAGGGGTGCCCCCAAGGAGAATTTGCTCAACGCATCTGCTTCCACGTTTTCCTCTCTCGGGATCGCCTCAATGTCGAAACTTTTGAAGCTCTCCTTCAAGGCTTGCACCTCGCGAATGTACTTTTTCATCATCGGACTCTTCGCCTCATACCGCCCTTGGACTTGATTCACAATCAGGCCCGCGTCACATTTCACCCTTAAGTGAGCAACTCCCGTACCTCTCGCAATTTTCATGCCTGTGATAAGAGCCTCATACTCAGCTTCGTTGTTCGTGGCTCTGAACGTTAAGGCCAAAGCATATCGAAGGGGCTCACCCCCGCCTGGTGGTATCAACACGAACCCTGCTCCTAATCCGTCTGAACTCAAGGAGCCATCCGTATAAATCTACCAAGTATTTTCCTCATTTGGCTGTTCTGATTGCTCTGCCATCTCTGGTTGTTCTGCTATCGGAACCTCCTCCCTGGTTGCCCCCTCTACAGGGCTCGCTTCTTCCAGATCGGGGGCTGTAGACACTGCTATGAAATCCGCCAACGCCTGACCCTTAATAGCCGTCCTCGGAGCAAAGTGTATGCGAAACTCACTAAGCTCGACTGCCCATTTCACTAATCTCCCCGACGCATCAGGTCGGTTCAAAAAAAGCTTCAGAGGCTGATTTGTCAACACAGTGATCTCGTGCGCATGGAAGTAAGGCCTCAGCTTCCGAGCAGTAATAATCAACGCAAAGAGATACTTCTCAACGGCGGGATAATTCATTTCAGATTTGGCAAATGCCTTGCTTACATAATAAACGGGGACTTGATTCCCCTCGACAACCTTTACTAACACAGAGCTAATGGCAAATTCAGAAACAGCCAAATATAGATAGAGCGGCTCGTCTGGGATCGGTTTCGCTAACGGCGGGAGGGTGCGAAGGTGCTGCTTGAGTGCCTGGAACGCCTCTTCACACTTGGCAGTCCACTCAAACTTCTTGTTGGCCCTCAGTACTTCAAAAAACGGCATGGATCGGTCACTTGCCTTGGACAGGAAGCGGTTCATTGCAGCCAGTCGGCCGTTCAGCACTTGCACCTCCCGATGATTTGTCGGAGACTGCATCTCCTCGATAGCCCTCAGCTTCTCGGGGTTCACCTCAATTCCTCTTTGACTCACCATAAAACCCAAAAACTTCCCCGAGTGGACTCCGAAGGCGCACTTGGTCGGGTTCAAGCGAACCTGATGAAGCCTCATCCGCTCAAACGCCATGGCTAGGTTGTGCACATGATCCTCAGCTTGTCGGGACTTCACCAGCATATCGTCCACGTAAGCCTCCATGGTTTTCCCCAGCATATCTCCGAACAGCTTGTTCACCATCCGCTGGTAGGTTGCCCCGACATTGATCAATCCGAAAGGCATGACATCGTAATGATAAATGTCACTATCGGCATAAAAGACAGTGTGGGAGGCATCTTCCTTAGCCATCTTGATCTGATTATAGCCCGAGTACGCATCCATGAAGCTCAACAACTCATGTCCCGACGTGGCATCCACCAACTGGTCGATTCTCGGGAGCGGGTAACAGTCCATCGGGCAAGCCTTATTCAGATCGCGGAAATCAACACACATCCGCCATTTCCCATTGCTCTTCTTCACCAACACCGGGTTAGCGACCCAAGTCTGGAATCGGAGCTCCTTAATAAATCCAGCATCTAGCAGCCTGCCCACCTCCTGCTGGATCGCGATCCTCTTGTCTGCGCCCATCGGGCGCCTTTTCTGCGCGATAGGCTTGATCGCGGGATCAATCTTCAACTCGTGCACGATCACATCGGGATTGATTCCTGCCATGTCACTCGGGGACCAGGCAAACATCTCCTTGAACTCCTTCATCAGCTCAATCAATTCTTGGGCCCTCTCGTCAGACAGGGCGGACCCAATTTTCACCTTCCTATGAGGTCCGTCAATCTCGACCTCCTTCAAATCCTCCATGGGGGCGGTACGCCCAAACTCCTCTCTAGGATCGGCATCGGTCTGGAGGATAGCCATGGCCTCCCGTCTCTTCCGTCGGGTGGCGTTAACGTAGCACCTCCTGGAAGCCACTTGGTCGCCCTTGACCTCCCCGACTCCGTGGTCAGTCGGGAACTTCATCTTCTGGTGCACAGTCGAGGCAACTGCCATCAGGGGGTTGATGGTGGTTCTCCCGATAATTGCGTTGTACGTCCCCGCGGACTCAACCACCACAAAGTCTACGTTTCTCCTCTCCGCCTTCCACCCACTACCAAACTCTACTGGTAAGGTGATCATTCCCAGCGGATAGGAGGTAATACCAGAGAACCCAACCATCGGGAAGGTCACCTCCTTCAGATCCTTCTTCGTTTTCCCCATGGCTTCCAGTGCGTCCATAAACAGAATGTCGGAGGAGCTCCCTCCATCGATCAAAATCCGCTTCATCTCGTACCCATCTACGTCAAGGGTCACGACCAAAGCGTCATCATGTGGAGTCTCCACTCCTATCAGGTCCTCCGCGGAAAAGGAAATCACCATCTCTTCCTTCGCGGTCCAGGATCGGGACCTCTTGCCCAACACAACAGCAGCAGAAATTCTAGAGGCATAAACCTTTGAGAAGCTGTGGTGTCACCTCCCGCGGAAAATACTCTGTGAATCACATTGATGGTGCCCCGCTTCTCCTTACGGGCACCAGAGGACTCTGGCTCAGACCTCTTCTTCTTTGGGGACCGATCGCGGGATCGGGAACGGGACCGCGATCGAGATCGAGAGCGGGAACGACACCGCCTTTCAGCCACAAACTCCTTGAGCTTCCCCTTCTGGATCAGCTTCTCAATCTCCTTCTTCAACTCCCGACAATGGTTAGTGTCGTGACCGCTGGCGCGGTGGAACCGACAGCAAAGATCGGTGCGGGATCCCATAAACTCTCCTTCCTTCTTCGGGGGGTACCTAGAGATACCCTGTCGATCCATGACTGCTAGCACCTCCGCCATGGAGCTATTCAGAGGGATGCTATAATCTTCCCGCTTAACCTTCCTCGGGGGACGCCTGTCCTCCCTTCGATCAGAACGACCTCGAGTCCGACTGCCCTCGGACTTATCCTTCCGTTTATGGTCGTCCACTGGCTTGAGTGACTGCTTCCCATGTTCGACTTCGGGGGCTCAAGCTCTCCGGCAGCTATTTTCGACTCTTGCACGTCGATTTGCTGCTTCACCCACTTCTGGAGTGCCTCCATGTTCCACACAGCCTTCTCAGCCACGTTGTGCATCAGGTTGGAAACGTAGGGGGCTGTCAGGTTCCGAAGGAAGGTACGGATGGTTTCTCCCTCCGATATCTCTTCATCAATCTCCGCCACGCTGGCACTGTATCGCTGGTAAAAGTGCGCCAGCGACTCGTCGGGCCTTTGCACCACTTGGGCCAGGGACCTCACACTCTTCAGGAGACGTCGACGACCCTGGTACTGCACGGTCGTGCATGTCGGCCCAGCAAGTGATGCACCCTGGGGGCAGGCTGAAGAACCAGGTCAGGGCCCTCTCACCCAGTGTGTTCGGGAATAGCACACAGACGATATCGTCGTTCGGGGCTCTGCCATGACATGCCATGAGATGCTTCTGAACATGACGAACTGGATCTCCTTCGCAATCATACTCCTTCACTGTGGGGATACCTAGCCCTGGCGGGGCGAGGGTGTCTATTAGTCGGGGAACGAAGGGATGGGTAGATCGATCCCTCAGTTCTGACATCATCGGCTTCTGCTCCCCCAGGCAGATGTTCACGATCTTCACCACCTGATCGGGGGTGATGGGACCATTGAGGGGAATGGGCTTGTGCTGCACTGGTCCTGGCCCGTCGACCACAAATCGCTCTGATTGAGCAGGCTCCTTTCCCTTATCCTGGCTTCTAGGTTGCGCCTCCTGCACATTCTGAACCTCCGCTGGTGGAGGCTCCTCCTCCTGCCTCCTGGCCGTCTCTCTTCGGTCTAGGAGAGCTTCCACAGCCGCCAAAAACATCGGCATGGCATCCGCCACAGCCTTCGCCAGATCCGTGTTTGGAGGAGCCTCCTCCTCCCTATTCTCTTGGTGCTGAGCAGCATCTTCGGGGACTTCATTGTGCCCCCCTGTCTGGGAGACCTCAGCAGGGAGATACTGGTCCTCGGCACGCTCCGGTGGTGAATTAAAAGTCGTCCCAGCAGGATGACGGGAACCACCAGATTGTCCTTGCCTCCTCTGCTTACCAGCCGCCATTGAACGAGTAGAAGTCATACTAGCTTTTTGTCACGTTCCCACAGACGGCGCCAATGTTGAATCATGGTGGAACTCCGGTACGGTCTTGACGGCGATCCGAGCTCCTTCGCTCCACGTAATCCTGCAAGAGGGGATAGACCGGGCATTGACCCAGAATCCCTCTCCGATGCTTAAATGAGTATCTCGTATGAACTGGTAAGCAAGAGTCTCAGTATATAATCTTCAAAGCTTATGTGATCTGAGGTAACTGCTGCCCTTTTATAGGCGAAGTGTTACCTCATTTACCTGGTGAACTGTTGGGGTGGTTAGCCCGTATTCCGCTTATCTCGGCCACGATCCCGCCTATCTCGGGCATGATCTCGCCTATCTCGGCCACGCTCCGCGTATCTCAGCCACGATCTCGCCCATCTAGGCCATGATCTCGCTTATCTCGGCCACGCTCCGCGTATCTCGGCCTCAACTCTGATAGCAAGTCCCGACTAATATCGGGGACTCCAGAGTTATCTCATTGTGTCACCGCTCGGGGCCCCTCGTCATCGTGACAGGGCCAATCATTCTCAGGGATTCATCATCGGGGCCTACTTAAAGGCATCTCATCGGGAGCGCCTAGCTCGCCTATCGGGACCGACTCTGTCGGGACCTTTCATCATCGGGACTCCCTCTGTCGGGACCCTTCGCCTTGGCCTTCTTGACCTCCTTTTTAGGGCCCAGTGGGCCTGTTCACCGTTTCCTCATCGTTAAAGGGCCTAACGGCCATAGCGAAACCCATCAGTATCCATAAGAGACTCAACTGTGTTGATACCCGACTCGTCACCAACATCTGGACATAATGTCACTCGCGGAACGGGGATAGAAGACTTACTCATGATAACCACGGCAAGAAGACTAACTCTGAAAAAAAGACCGTGTAACTCGGAATCCTGAAAATTACAAGTAACAAGTTAATCAGTGTGCAAGCTCTATGTATGTACATGCATATCGACATGAGTACATGATTTCAAGGGCGAAATATTTTCTAAGTGTTTTGCTCAAGATGATAGTCGGCATATGGCAAGTGGACATCACGCTACTATGTGTCAAGCATATTGCCAAGTGTTAGCATACAACAAGGTGTTGGCGTACAACCTGTGTTTACATCAAAGCATATGGATACAGCGTACATAGCCAGGGATAGAGAAAAGATTCTAAGTGTGGGGGCAAGTGCGCACATACATGTACGTACCTACATGTCGACAATGATGCATGTCGACGAGTGAAAGATATTTTCTAATTGTTTCCATGTACGTACATACATGTCGACAAAAATGCATGTCGACGAGTGAAAAATATTTTCTAAGTGTTTCCATGTACGTACATACATTTCGACAAGGATTCATGTCGACGAGTGAAAAATATTTTCTAACTGTTTCCATGTACATACATACATGTCGACAAGAGGAAAATATATTCTAAGTGTTTCCACGTATGTACATACATGTCGACAAGGAGAAAACATTTTCTAAGTATTTCCATGTACGTACATACATGTCGACAATGATGCATGTCAACAAGAGGAAAATATTTTCTAAGTGTTTCCATGTACGTACGTACATGCCGACAAGGGTGGATTCCATACATCAATTAGCTACTATCGACTTCTACACAATGCCTCTTGAATATTCCTACGACGTTTATCGGTAAAGCTCATACGACAACATCTATGCTATCATTACCAACATACAACCATGGACGGCAGTGTACGTACAACTACCGATCATTAATATCGAGCATGCTAGAACAACGACTAAGGCATGGGAAAACATGTCAACAATGAACGCTATGCGTAAGGGAAGTATAACGATTCATTTACACTTTTCTAAAATTTTCAGCACTTAGGAAATTTTGGCCGATTTGGGGCTAAGTATTCTAATGCATTTCATCAAACACCTTGTATGCATGATAAGATAACTATGTACATGATGATTTCAAGTCTAAATCAAGGCCAAACGAAGTCACGAAAGGTCTAGCCATATACGAAATTAGACTCACCGACACGAAACAAGTCCGAATTGCTACTCGCCCTCACCCGAAGATCCACGCGCCGCCGTCGTCCGCACGCGCCGCCACCACCGCCCTCACGCGCTGCTGCCGATTGCCTCACGCGCCGTCCCCCTTTGCCTCACGCGCCGCCTCGATTCCCTCCTTGCCCGGATTCGATCTTGATCGATGCCATATGTGATGTGATTACTCCAAATTCACACCTCCATGAATTCCCTCTTCTTCAAGAATGGAGAGCTTCTTGAGGATTTATCTATTAAGAATGCAAGATAATGGGTATTCTCTCTCCTAATTCTCATTAATAGTGCCTACACCATGTGCTAAGTACTAAACTAATATTTATTTTCATACAAGTCCTTAGTATCACATACTTGCATCTCTCCTATGCTTGTTTTACATACATGGTCTCCAATTTCGTATTACTCTAAGTGTTTTGCTTTTTACATGATTACGTTATTCATCTACTACACTATCATCATTTACATATTGACAACGTGTTACACGCTTATTTCATACACCATGATATTATCATAATGTATATCATTGTACGCATACTGTCCGTTACGCTAACCTTGTAAACAGATTACGTACGTACGGCGGAAAATTAAAAGTTGGTCAAATTTAAGATCTTAACATTCGAATTGACAAACAGGCCACCTCTAAGGTCAGTACCGAACCTAAATTGGACGAATATCTTATATTTGAAAAGAGTCAAGTACGGGTTTTGAACCACTACTTGACTCGGGGGCAAGTGTTTCATATCTGTCCAATTCGAGTTCGTATTTACATTTCGGGCCTCGTAAAATATCCCAAAACACGTAAAAAACCCTTTCACGGACACCTAAGTCTAAAACGGTCCGGGATACGCGTAACTTCCGGGCCGAAGGACTTCCGGATTGCCCTAAGGCGATCCGGACGTCCGGATTTCCCAATGCAATCCGGACCTCCGGATTACCGTTTTACCTCGTACGCTCACCCCGATTAAATTGCCAAGTGCGGGAATTCGGTGAATACATAGTCCGCCTTGATGACGTTATACGTCCTCCTTACATACCGACATCAGGTAATTCCAAACTGGGCATGATCCTCAGGTTCCCTTTAAATAGGGGGCCTAGGTCTCCCATTTGGGATAATTCCCTGACTTTTGGACTTGAAATGCTCTGACTTCTCTCTAAGGCTTTCTCTCTCTAAAAGTGCTAACTTGAGCGTCGGAGTGGGCCCAACGAGCATCCCCCCCCCCCACGCTGGTTACTGCCTTTCGTGCAAGACCCGAAGATCTAGAGTCCAAGGGTAAGGATCAAAGTCTAGCTCGGTGATTGTGTATTAAGGATTGCGGCGTTCCCGTCCTTATACATATATCTCGAGCCCGATCGTGAAGGAAGAAGCCTGTTCGTGAAAGAAAAGGCCCGAAGCAGCCCAAGTGGTGAAGCGTACCCAACATTGACGTACCTAGGCTTTGTTGCCATCTTGGGCACATAATTTCGACAATCCATTTGTAGACGTTGAATGTCTATGCCTTTATTGATGTTAAGCTCATATGATTACATGAAAAAGAGACTCGAGGGGCCATATTTATTCATCGTTTCCTAAACATTGACATCAAAAGAAATGTAAAAACATAAATTAGAGATTTTTATGACTTCTTTTGGTGTCGTGTCGACGTGTAGTAGCATCTTCGTGACATGGTTAGATCCCCCCTTACTTCCCCTATCCCTTGAGGTGTCAGAAACTTCATGACTTGATGAGCCATCGATGGGATAATTCGATGAGGGTTGAGGGTTGTTCTGCCGATGATGGCATTGTCAGTAGAAACAGTGTCGACGACCAAAAAGAGTATGTCGAACTTTAAAATCTTCTCCTTTCTCCCCAAATTTATGGGTAGCCTAATGGCGCCCATGGGGTATATCATCTATCCGACAAAGACTATTAGAGGGAAATCGTCTTTTCTCAAGTTTTTCTTAGTAAGCCTCATCTTCAAAAAGGCTTCGTAGAAGAGGATGTCTATTGAGCTTCCACTATCGAAATGATTCTCTTGACATCATATTCCGACATAATGACTGTAAATTCTAGGGCATCCTGATGAGGTTGAACTACAGTTAGAAGATTGTTCGTTGTAAAATTGATAGTCTCTGGGTCGAGTTTTCGAGACCTCTTTCCCATGATTGCTGATGTAGATATTTGAGTGTCATGTATTTCATGAGCGGAATTTGTTTCGCCTCCTGATACAAATCCTCTCGCGATAACATTGACAGACTCTCTTTGAATAGGGACAAGTTTATTATGCGGGGGAGAGCTAGAGGTTCTTTGTGGGCTTCTACTTCGCTTCTTTAGGGAATTGACTTCTTTTTCCACAAACTTTAGCAGCTTTCCTCTTTGGATAAAATTTTCGATGTCTTGCTTTAGAATCATACAATCGTTTGTATCGTGCCCCTGGCGCTATGATATCGGCAATAGTCGTTTATTTGATGACCCATGAGGTTTTTTCTCGTTGGTGGTGGATCGTCCAATCGGAGTTTCTCAACCTCCTAAAGCACTACCGAGATGCTGTTCGTGAGAGGAGTGTACTTTGCCGTGTAGGGATTAGGATCTCTTATGGGGCCTAAATGATTCCCCAGTCGGAAGTTTCCATCTCTTCTTTCTTCTGAATTCGAGAAGCGGAGGCCTCTCCGGCTTAGACAGGGATGACTTGCTTTCTGAGCTTCGTCGTCGCCTTCTAGTGTGATCTTTCCAAGTCAATATATTTTTTGACTTTGGTGGCGAGAGCATCAATCTTTCGGATTGGCTTCATCACCATATTATCATTCAGGGCTTGGCTCTGCGCTCTTAAACCTCTCCAAAAGGTTCTTATAAGCTCGCCATCGGCGGCATCCTCACTCAGTTGTTGGAGTATTTTGTGGTATCTAGTATAATAACTGGCCAAGATTTCATCAGGACCTTGTTCAATTTTATCCAGAAAGTCCATGCTCTTGAGGCACTGTCTTTGGCCTATGTGCCCTTCTATGAACTTAGCCTTCAGCTCCTCCACGAATTTGTTGAATTTTCGAGGAGGCCATAGAACCAGGTAGAGGCTTCTACTTTAAGAGTAGAGGGGAAGAGAGCCGCAAAATGGTCCGGCGTCGCCCCTCTCCCTAGCAGAGAAGAGTTATGGGCATTGATGTGACAGACATGATCTCCCTCACCGGTATATTCGTCGATATTCTTCATGAAAACCTGTAGAGGAACTCGAGTGTCGAAAAGCCTCTTCGAAAAGGGATGGGAGATATGGTTGCGTACTGTGAGCATGTCGCTTGCCCCTCTTCTCTTCTTTTCCAGCAATTCTTCCACCTGCGCTATAGTGAATAGGACAGGTTCTTTGGTAGGAGTTCCGACCCCGGCGGTCTTTTGGGTCTCCCTCACCTCTGGAAGATTGTTTTCGATAGTCTGCTGGAGGCCACATCTTCTTTCTGGGAAGTCTCGAGCACCGGCTCTTTAGCTTTTGGGATTGTTCCTTTTTGGAATAGATTCCAGAAGGCTATGAACGCAGCCATCACTTCTTGGGGGATGACAATGGGAGTCGTCTCAGCTCCCGCCTCTGGATGCATCGTATTTATAGGCGGATCAGGGTGGAATTCCTTAGGAAGTGTTTTCTTGAGATTTTCCATCTCTTCTACTACAGCTGTCGAATTCCTTAGGTTCTTGATGGTAGCCATGAATTTTTTATTACCGTTCCCACAGACGGTGCCCAATGTTGGGATCAAAATTATGTGGCCTGAAGTTTCTAGTAATGGACTTCGAGGTTTCGCCTTCGAGTTGCCCTTCTAGGTATCTTTCTCGACCTCGAGGGGTGCTTAGTTTCCTTTTGAGCGTCTGGATGGCGAGAACCTAAAAAGGGGTTGGGGATTTGCCCCTGATTCTACTCTAAAGCTTAAGTCAGTAATGGAATTTGAGAGAGGATATTGTAAAAAGTATATCAAGGCTTTATCATCGTTACAACTAACAGTTGTGCGTGACTCCAACTCTCGTACCCACTTAAAAAGCCTAATTACTCATTATTTTGACGTTAGTCCCTAAACCATAAATCTCGGCTAGTTGTACGCAAATGAGAGTCGTGTACGTTTTAGTACGCGAATGAAATTCACATGCTTGGGTGTATAGGTGAACTAAAATAACCAGTTGTTGTTTTGGTATTTGGGTTCTATAACCTGGTCATTTGTGTAAAAAAAATCACGAATTGGGCATAACATTAGGTTTGGAATGAACCGAACCGGTTTGTCTAAACACGTCAAATCTCATGAAAAAACCCATAAATGGATCTCCTCGAGTATGGGTTCAATTGGGTAGGACATGTATTGCCAGCTCCGGACCCGCCCCACCGGTCGATTTGGTCAACCCGTCCCATACGTCTTGCATGGTGGGTCTTACGGGACAGACGATCCGCGAGACCCTATTCCGCCCCGCAATTTCCAAAACTATTATCATATTGTTTTCTTAACCATCTAACCAAATTAACCACCAAATTCAAATCGCAAATCCAACTACAAACACCAAACACATAAAACCCATTCCAAAATACAAATCTAACTTTAAATACAAATTACCAAACACATCAAATTCATAAGTAATATAAAAACGAGTAAAAAAACGGGACACGGCTGTACAACAGGGTCCCACGACCCCGGATACGAACCTACCCATGCTCGTGGGTAACTAGACTCGTAACCGTCGCATATCCCACAGAACGCGGGTCAACGAGTTAAAATCAGGGTAGGACCTCGCAGGTCAGTTGGTACCCGTTGGCACCCCTACCCTCGATCAGTTTTATCATAACCGGACCGGGCATTGAACCAGTTAAGGGTCCGATTTCCGATTTGTCCTGTTCGAATCCGGCTGAACCCGTTTGTTGGGATCAAAATGAAGTGGCCTGAAGCTTCTGGTAATGGACTTTTAGGTTTCGCCTTCGACTTGCTCTTCTAGGTATCTTTCTCGACCTCGAGACGACCTCGAAGGGTGCTTAGTTTCCTTTTGAGTGTCTGGCAGGCAAGAACCTGAAAAGGGGTTAGGGATTAACCCTTGATTCCACTCTAAAGCTTAACTCAGTAATGGAATTTGAGAGAGGATACTGTAAAAAGTATATCAAAGATTCAGTATTATTTAAGTAATGAAAGTGCTCCTCTATTTATAGGGGGAGAGTACCGACTTTCTCTATAGCGACAGCTTGCTTGTGATTTGCTGCTCAGTGGCGGTGGCCGCCTTTCTATGATTGGGTGAAGGGAGGCGGTAAAATGTCAGTAGGTGACAAGTAGGTCGCCACCTTATCAATCCTTAGTGTTGAAGGTTTCTCCAACTAGGTGACAAGTATGTTATTAGATGTACATATTTGTACATACATAGATAGGTACTCATACTTGTATAGATACATGGTACCTTAGGTTGACTTGTATAGTTGACTAGTTAGTTAGGATTGATCTCCTATATATAGTGGCATCCTAATATGTAAATACTTGGTTGATTCATTATACATTCTTGATTATTATACATATGATTCAACCCCCTCTCTACACTATCTAATATGGTATCAGAGCTATGGTATTTTTAGTTTCGGTTTCAATTTTTCGAGAGGTTTTTGCATCGATTCGAGCTTGAATCTTGAGGACTAAGCTTCGTTTCATTGGATTACTTGAAGATCAAGTCATTAGCTGCTGTATTTTCGTGGACAAACTGATTTGGATTGAAGATTTCGTGATTTCAGTTTCAGAAATTCAGCTTGTTCTTCAGTCGTTCTTCATTTTGCAGCTGAGTTACTGTTGCATTGATTTGTGATCTGCACATTGATTCTTGAAGATCTTGATACTGACACATTGATCTGTGGATCTGCTGCTTGTTTCTAATGATCTGATTGAAGATTTCTGCTGCTGCAATTCAGCTTTCAGCTGCTGGTTTTCAGCTCTTTTTGCTGCGTGTGTTGCTGCTGTTGCTGCGCGATGTTATCTGCAATTTGATGCAGCAATTCAGCTTCGTTCAACTTCGATCTTGTGTTATGGATTAGTTCTTGATTTAGATAACAACTTGAATGATTCGGATCATCATTTCAGTTGCGCCTTTAGGTTGCTATTGGATTCCAGTTGGTTTGTTGTTCGATTTCGACGATTTGGAGTTGAATCGAATTGATTTTAGTGAAGAACACTTGAAGAACATCTTGAAGTTCATGTTGTTCTTCATGCTGCCCAGAATTTCGAATTGGCTGATTAATTGCGTGCTTCGCTGGATTCGAACACACGACCTGTTGCTTCAGTTAATTCGTGGAAATTCTGCGTTTCGCTGGATTCGAACCCGCGACCTCTGAGCTGTGTAGCGCCGTGCTCCCTCCGTGCACCGGATTTTCAGCATGGAGTTGGTTCGTCTCGTGCACCCCTGTGCACCCGCATGTGCTCTGCACGTGCCTAGGCTATTTTGGCCGAATTTTGGACGAATTTGGGGCTATTTTGAAGTAATTTGTGAAGTTTGGGGCATCTTTGCAAGCTTTTGGAGATTTGAGGCTGTTTTAGGCAGTTTTCAAATTTGGGATGCTCTTCTGAAGACTTTGGGGCTGTTTTGGAGCAGTTTCGAAGTTTGGAGCATTTATGCTGGATTTGTGAAGTTTGGGGCTATTTTGAGGATAGTTCTGAAGATTGGGGCTGTTTTGAGGACAGTTCTCAAGTTTGGGGCCGTATCCCGAAAATTGGATTTTCGAGGGGCCGTTTTGTGAAGTTCTTTGGAGCTGTTTTGAGGACAATTCTCAAGTTTGGGGCCGTATCCCGAAAATTGGATTTTCGAGGGACCGTTTTGTGAAGACCGGGTTTGTTGGACCTTGGCATTTTGGAGCGGGTTTTAAATTTCCCATGGATCATTTGAGCGGGTTTTAATTCCCTTGGCTCATTTTGAACGGGTTTACCCTTGGCTCTATTTGACCGGGTTTGATTGGACCTTGGCATTTCATTCATCATCGACCTTTTCTCTCAAATTTTCCTTTTAATTCTTTAGAAAGGAAGAAAAAGGAAAAGATGGGGGAATATTAGATGTACATATTTGTACATACATAGATAGGTACTCATACTTGTATAGATACATGGTACCTTAGGTTGACTTGTATAGTTGACTAGTTAGTTAGGATTGATCTCCTATATATAGTGGCATCCTAATATGTAAATACTTGGTTGATTCATTATACATTCTTGATTATTATACATATGATTCAACCCCCTCTCTACACTATCTAATATATGTCGCCAGCTGGTGCTTCTTTATTAGGAAGAAAGGTTTTCTCTAAGGCGGCAAGCAGGTTGCCATTTGTCTTTTCCTTAGGAGGATTGTTTCTTCAATAGTGCTTGGCTACCGACTCGACTCTCACCTTAAGAGAGAGAGTTTTGATGGGTATTGTCGCAATCCTTCGAGTATTACATTAGTTGTCAACACCTGTTATTATTAGTGCCGATCAGTCATCTTTGTCTTCTTTTTCTGATCATGATTGGTCGTCGATATTCCTCTCTTGGGTCTCGACTCAGACATCCTCGATTTTCCTTGAGCCTATCCTTATTAATCAAAAACCAACACCATCCCCCGAGACTTGAGTCATCGGCTTCTTATGAAGAAGAGGTCTTAAGTCGAGTACTGATTTAGAGGTTTTCCGACGAAATTAATTTTTAGTCGGGTTGTAGTATTGAGTCTTCTTATTGACCTCTTGAGTCGAGATTGGGATCTTTAGTCGAGTCGTTGACCCGTATTTTTTACTTTTTGACCGTTGGAGGGTGATAAATAGAAGCTCAAAGTTCATTCATGCATCTTCAACGACTATTTCCATATTCACTGCACCAATGAAATGCATTTGGCCATAGCTTCTTCAGGAAGGATCCCAGTAATTACTTAGTATAAATACTGAAGTTTCACTTCTGTAGTTTTCCATCCCATTCTTCGACTTTTTCTTCTCTTTATCTTGTTCGTACTTAAGATTGGGAGTTTCAAGAGTAAGGAGTATCCATGGCTGCCAATCCGACTTCAGGTGTTTGAGATTATCTCCCTATGAGTTTTTCTTCTAGGATTTTATCAATCTTTGGCTATATTTGTTTTATAACGAGATCTCTTTTCAGAATTTATCAAGATGATACTTCAAAATCATCGTCGAGCCATGGCCGGGTCTTCCTTCTCTGTTGCTCTGTCTAAAGAAGCCGAAGAGGGAGCGACCGTTAAGACTCCGATTGATGTTGAGGCCAAGTCTTCTGTCAAAGAATTGCTTACTGAGCCCTCCCAAGATAAGGGTAGAGCTAAAGTCGCTATTCATTGCTACCCTTCTAGGAGTGAAGGTATTGCCCCCTCAAGTTCTTCGGCGAAAAGGAAAAGGGGTGAGGATTCCTCATCATCTTCAGATCAGGCATCTCATTCTTCGTTTGCGATTAATTCAAGCATTGCTTCGGAATACAAAGGTCCACCTTTTGAGTAGGAAATGCTTCTGAATCCTCCTCTCGATCCTTTGAAGGAGTGGGATCCTCTGAGCGAGTTAAAAGGGTACCCTCTTAAAGAAGGAAACTCCATCGCCAATCCTGATTTTGCACTACATACGTTGAATGCTTCGGTCCCTCCCCAGGATCGTCGACGCCTGGTAGTGGAGAGTGTTGAGGTGAAAAAGGCCATGCATCTTTTTCTTTTGAGGCATGCTAAAGTATGTACCGTCTCTGGTCTCCCCTTTGATTTTTTATGCCCTCCCTCCTTTTTTTCTTTATCTTACCCACCATTTTTTTGGATAGGCCTCCCGGGATTCGCTCCGATTGACTCAGTTGTTGATCGACCTCTATGGAGAGCTACACTCGAATAAGGAGGCGCTTCGAACCTTTTCAACCAAAGGTGACGTAAAAGAGGTCCGACGCCTTCAAGAGGAAAATACCTTAACTGAAAGAAGATTTGGCACGAACGACCGAGGCTTCTGAGGTCTTGAAGCGGGATTACCACCGGAGCAGCGAGTCTCTCTAAGCCTCATATTCTCTGGTCAAAAATTTTATAATTTTTCAGAGAAAATGAGGGCAGAAAACGATACCCTTTTAGCTGAAGGAGTTACTCTTCGAGAGAGAGTTAAGGCCTTACAGGCTGAGGTGACGGATTTGAAAGGTGTGGCGGCTAGAGCCATCGATGATTATAAGGCAAGTCCCGCCCATCAAGATGATGTCACCGTGGCTGCCTCTGATTTTTCTTCATCTATTTAAAGGAGATTGTGACGAATTTAAAGGAGTATCAACCCAACTTCTCTTTTTCTCGAGTTCCTCTTTTTCAACAATATTTTGACATTTCTGCCGAGAAGGATGAGGGTCTCGCCACTTCTTCTTCGAAAAGAAGGGGAACTTCTGCCAAGTTATCTAAGATAGCGAAGCACTTTTTGTACTTGTGTCTCTGTAACTTGCTTGTTTCTTAATAAAAGAATCGTTTGGATATTCTTTTCTACACTAGGAATTGTGGCCATCTAGGGCACATAGTGTGGATAATTGATTTGTAGACGTCGATCTATTAGTCGAGTTTCCACGTACCTAGGCTTTGTGGCCATCTTGGGCACATAGTGTCGAAGATTGATATGTAGACGTCGATCTTTTCATCAAGCTCCCGACGTACCTAGGCTTTGTGGACATCTTGGGCACATAATGTCGACGATTGATTTGTAGACGTCGATCTTTTCATCGAGCTTCCAACGTACCTAGGCTTTGTGGCCATCTTGGGCACATAGTGTCGAAGATTAATTTGTAGACGTTGATCTTTTCATCGAGCTGCCGACGTAACTTTGTGGCCATCTTGGGTACATAGTGTCGACGATTGATTTGTAGACGTGGATCTTTTCATCGACTGCCGACGTACCTAGGCTTTGTGGCCATCTTGGGCACATAGTGTCAACGATTGATTTATAGACGTCGATCTGCTTAACGAGTTCTCGACGTACCTAGGCTTTGTTGCCATCCTGAGCACATAATGTCGAAAATCGATCTGTAGACGTTGAGCTGCTTATCGAGTTGTCGACGTACCTAGCTTTGTTGCCATCTTGGGCATATAATGTCGACAATCGATTTGTAGATGTTGAGCCGCTTATCAAGTTGTTGACGTACCTAAGCTTTGTTTCCATATTGGGCATATAATGTCGACAACCGATTTAAAGACGTTGAGCCGCTTGTCTAGTTGTCGACATACCTAGGCTTTGTTGCCATCTTGGGTACATAATGCCGAAAATTGATTTGTAGACGTTGAGCCGCTTATCGAGTTGTCAACGCACCTAGGCTTTGTTTCCTTCTTGGGCACATAATGTCGATAATCGATTTGTAGACGTTGAGCCGCTTATCGAGTTGTCGACGTACCTAGAATTTGGTGTCATCTTGGGCACATAATGTCGACAATCGATTTGTAGATGTTGGGCCGCTTATCGAGTTATCGACGTACCTAGGCTTTATTGCCATCTTGGGAACATAATGTCTACAATCGATTTGTAGACGTTGAGCTGCTTATCGAGTTGTCGACGTAACTAGGCATTGTTGTCATCTTGGGCCGTTAATGTCGACAATCAATTTGTAGACGTTGAGATACTTATCGAGTTTTCAACCTATCTAGGATTTGTTGCCATCTTGGGCACTTAATGTCGACAATCGATTTGTCGACGTTGAGCCGCTTATCGAGTTGTCGACGTACCTAGGCTTTGTTTCCATCTTGGGCACACAATGTCGACAATCGATTTGTCGACGTTGAGCCGCCTATCGATTGTTGACGTACCTAGGCTTTGTTGCCATCTCGGGCACATAATGTCGACAATCGATGTAGACGTTGAATGTCGATTCCTTAATTGATGGTAAGCTCCTATGATTACGTGAAAAAGAGCCTCGAGGGGCCATACATATTTCATCATTTCCAGAACATTTACATCAAAAGAAAGTTTTGTGACATTAGTTTAATGATAAATGTAAAAACATATAATTAGAGATTTTTATGAATTCTCCTGGCGTCGTGTCGACGTGTAGTAGCATCGTCATGACATGGTTTGATCCCCCCTGACTTCCCCCAACCCCTGAGGCGTTGGAAACTTCATGACTTGATGAGCCGTCGAGGGGATTATTCGATGAGGGTTGAGGGTTGTTCTGCCGATGATGGCATTGTAAGCAGAAGCAGGGTCGACGACCACAAAGAGTATGTCGATCTTCAAAATCTTCTCCTTTCTTCCCAAAGTTATGGGTAACCGAATGGCGCCCATGGGGTATATCATCTCTCCGACCAAGCCTAATAGAGGGAAATCTACTTTTCTCAAGTCTTTCTTAGAAGAGGATGTCTTTTGAGCTTCCACTTTCGACAAGGATTCTCTTGACCTCGTATTCCGACATAATGACTGTAATCACTAGGGCATCCTGGTGAGGTTGAACTACCGTTAGAAGATCGTTTGTTGTAAAACTGATAGTCTCTGGGTCGGGGTCTCGAGGCCTCTTTCCCATGATTGCTGCCGTAGATATTTAAGCAGCATATACTTCACGAGCAGAATTTGTTCCCCCTCCTGATGCAAATCCTCCCGCGATAACATTGACAGTCCCTCTTTGAAAAGGGGCAGGTTTATTATGCGGGGGAGAGCGAGAGGTTCTTTGTGGACTTATACTTCGCTTCATTGGGGCTTTGACGTCTTTTTCCACAAACTTTAGCACCTTGCCTCTTTTGGATAAGAGTTTCGATGTCTTGCTTTAGAATCATACAATCGTTTGTATCGTGCCCCCTGGCGCGATGATATCGGCAATAGTCGTTTATTTGATGACCCATGAGGTTTTTTCTCGTTGGTGGTGGATCGTTAAATCGGAGTTTCTCCATCTCATGAAGCGCTACCGAGATGTTGTGCGTGAAAAGAGTGTACCTTACCGTGTAAGGATTAGAAATCTCTTCTGTAGCCTTGACGATTACCCTGCCGGAAGTTTCCATCTTCCTTTATTCTTTCCTTTGAGGTCGAGGCCTCTCCGGCACCGATGGGTGTGACTTGCTTTCTTAGCTCCATCGGCGCCTTCTTGTGTGATCTTTCCAAGTCAATATATTTTTTGACTTTGGTGGCGAGAGCATCAGTCTTCTGGATTGACTTCATCACCATATTATCCTTTAGGGCTTGGCTCTGCGCTCTTAAACCTCTCCAAAATGTTCTTATAAGCTCGCCATCGGTGGCCATCCTCACTTAGTTGTTGGAGTATTTAGTGGTATCTGGTATAATAACTGGCCAAGGTTTCATCGGGACCTTGTTCAATTTTATCCAGAAAGTCCATGCTCTTGAGGCGCTGTCTTTGCCCTATGTGCTCTTCTATGAACTTGGCCTTCAGCTCCTCCCACGAATTTATTGATTGTCGGGGAGGCCATAGAACCAGGTAGAGGCTTCTTCTTTAATAGTAGTGGAGAAGAGAGCCGCATAATGATCTGGCATCGCCCCTCTCCCTAGCAGAGAAGAGTTATGGGCATTGATATGTCGGACAGGATCTCTCTCGCCGGTATAATCGTCTATATTCCTCGCGAAAACTTGTGGAGGAACTCGAGTGTCGAAGAGCCTCTTAGAAAATGGTTGGGAGGTATGGTCGTGTACTGTGAGCATGTCGCTTTCCCCTCTTCTCTTATTTTCCAGCAATTTTTCCACATGCCCTATAGTGAATAGGACGGGTTCTTTGGTGGATGTGCCGACCCCGGGGGTCATTTTGGTCTCCCTCACCTCTGGAAGATTGATTTCGATAGTCTTCACGCTGGAAGCCACTTCTTTTTTCTGGGAAGTCTCGAGCACCGGTTCTTTAGCTTTTGGGATTGTTCCTTCCTGGGATTGGTTCCAGAAGGCTATGAATGCAGCCATCACTTCTTAGGGGATGAAGATGGGAGTCGTTTCAGCTCCCGCCTATGGATCCATCATATTTATAGGCGGATCAAGGTGGAGAGGTTATTCCTCATGCTAACCATTATCTTGGGGTGGAGGATCCCTCCTCTCTTCTTCGCTGACTTGTCTTGAGCTGGAAGTGTTTGCTTGAGAATTTGCCATCTCTTCTACAACAAATGTCTACTTCTTTAGGTTCTTGCTAGGAGCCATGACTTTTTGATCACCGTTCCCAGAGACAGCGCCAAATGTTGGGATCAAAATGACGTGGCCTGAAGTTTCTGGTAATGGACTTCGAGGTTTCGCCTTCGAATTTCTCTTCTAGGTATCTTTCTCGACCTCGAGGAGTGGTTAGTTTCCTTTTGAGCGTCTGGCTGGTGAGAACCTGAAAAGGGGTTGGGGATTTGTCCCTGATTCCACTCCGAAGCTTAAGTCAGTAATGGAATTTGAGAGAGGACACTGTAAAGAGTATATCAAAGATTCAATATTATTTAATTAATGAAAGTGCTCCCCTATTTATAAGGGGAAAGTACCGACTTTCTCTGTGGCGGCGGCTTGCTTGTGATTGACTGCTCAGTTGCGGTGGCCGCCTTTCAATAATTGGCTGAAGGGAGGTGGTAAAATGTCAGTAGGTGACAAGTAGGGCACCACCTCATCAATCCTTAGTGTTGAAGGTTTCTCCAACTAGGTGACAAGTATGTCGCCAGCTGGTGCTTCTTCCTTAGGAGGAAAGGTTTTATCTTGGGCGGCAAGCAGGTTGCCAGTTGTCTTTTTCTCAGGAAGAAGGTTTTTTCAATAGTGCTTGGCTGCCGAATCGAATCTTACCTTGAGAGGGAGAGTTTTGAGCGGTCTTGATGCCATTTTTCGAGTATTACATTAGTTGTCGACAACTCTTATTCGGCCATTCATCTTTGTCATCTTCTTCTGATCATGATTGGTCGTCGATATTCATCTCTTGGGTCTCGACTTAGACATCCTCGATTTTCCTTGTGCCTATCCTCATTAATCATTACCCAACAACGTTCAAACTCAGTCGAACCGGTCTAGTGAGAAAACGTGTCTCTAGATCTTTCTGATGAGAATATTGAGTCGAGCAGCAGACATTCAGATCTTCTTCAAATCCTCTACTTCGTTTCCATAGTTGTTAGTTTGCACTCTGCTAGAATTAGATGCTCAAATGTCTACAAATAGTCTACATTTTCTATATATCTACGTCTACAGGTCAAAATCATCATAAATAATCATATTTAAATCCTTATGTAGAATTAGAATGTGTTCACGAATCTACGTCTCTTTTAGATCTCATTCGACAAGCAAGAGGTTAGACGGCATGGAAGACGTGATTGAGCAAGAATTAGAAATTAGTGCACAGGACTTGTCACAACTGCTTAGTGCAGAACCGTGAAGCTGCGGCCACTAGAACCCCAAAAAGACACGATATTTTTCCTTAATGGTTGCTGATGGGTTTCGATATAGCCGTTAGGCCCATTAACGACGAGTAAACGATGAAGTAGGCCCACTGGGCTCCAAAAGAGGCCTAGAGGGCCAATATGAGGGGTCCCGACAAGGTCGGTCACGACATATGAGCTGGACGCTCGCGATGAAATGCCTTTGAATAGGCCCCGATGAAATGCCTTTGAGTAGGCCCCGAAGAAATGCCTTTGAGTAGGCCCCGATGTTGAATTCCTGAGAAGGTTGGCCCTGTCCCGATGACGAGGGGCCCCGAGCGGTGACCAAAGGAGATAACTCTGGAGTCCCCGACATCCGTCGGGACTTGCCACCAGAGGAT
This sequence comes from Clarkia xantiana subsp. parviflora, assembly GCA_036873135.1. NCBI lineage: Eukaryota > Viridiplantae > Streptophyta > Magnoliopsida > Myrtales > Onagraceae > Clarkia > Clarkia xantiana. The sequence continues at coordinate 8,842,121 of JAPTYO010000022.1, forward strand.
GAGGCCGAGAAACACGTCCACTATCAGCGTAGTGGGGAAGTGGCCTGAAAAGACAGAACGTGGGCTAACTGCCCCTGGCAGTTATCGCGACAGGTAATTGGGGTAACTCCTCCCCTATATAAAGGGAGAAGTTACCTCATGACGGGGATATATACTGACTTTGATACACATACTCATACTCATTTAAGCATCGGAGAGGGATTCTGGGTCACCGCCCGGTCTATCCCTTTTTGAAGGATTACTTGGAGCGAAGGAGTTCGGACTTCCGTCAAGAACGTGCCGGAGTTCCAACCGTGATCCAACAATGGCGCCGTATGTGGGAACGTAACAAAAAGCAAAGATAGCTTCTTCCCGATCGATGGTTAGCAAGCAAAAGAAGAAACAAGGGCAATTCGGCGGTTCCCGCTATCCTGCTGGAACTCTGAATTCAGGGCTGCTGGAGCGCAGTGTTGATCGGGATGATCCTCCCCCTGCTGGTTCTTGTTGGATCACGGCGGAACTCCGGTACGATCTTTGATGGCGATCCTAGCTCCTTCGCTCCACGTAATCCTGCAAGAGGGGATAGACCGGGCGGTGACCCAGAATCCCTCTCCGATGCTTAAATGAGTCTCTTGTACGGACTGGCAAGCAGTAATCTCAAGTAATGTAATTCAACGTAATCCATCTGAGATGACCTCTTGCCCTTTTATAGGCGAAGATGTACCTCAGTTACCTGGTGAACCGTTGGGGGTGGTTAGCCTGTATCCCGCGTATCTCGGGTGTGATCCCGCCTATCTAGGCCATGATCTCGCTTATCTCGGCCACGCCCCGCGTATCTCGGCCACGCCCCGCGTATCTCGACCTTATCCTCTGATAGTGAGTCCCGACTAACATCAGGGACTTCAGAGTTATCTTGTTGTGTCACCGCTCGGGGCCCCTCGTCATCGTGACAGGACCTATTGTTCTCAGGGATTCATCATCGGGGCCTACTCAGAGGCATCTTGTCGGGAGCGTTCAGCTCGCTTGTCAGGTCCGACTCTGTCGGGACCTCTCATCCTCGGATTCCCTTGGTCGGGATCCTTAGCCTGGGCCATCTTGGCCTTCGTTTAGGGCCCACCGGGCCTATTTGACGTTTCCTCACTGTTAATATGGCCTAACGGCTGTAGTCGAACCCATCATTTGCCCCCAAGACATGAGGGACTTTTAGTTCGTCGTGTCTTTTAACTCCCGACCTCCCGACGTCGGAGTCGGGGATCTTTCCCTTGGCGTAGTCACTTAGTACAAGTCTTCTCGTTCACGTTTCCTCAATACCTAGTGGATAACTGCCCAATCCGAGAGGACTCCTCGGTTCCCCAGCCATTAAATGCAGCAGATAACGAAGCGACGTCTTCAGTACCCGTGCCTGTTTTTTCGCGCCTGCTTTTTCTGAAAAGTGCTTTTTCAGGCCATTTCATCATTACACCCGTTGCCATTCTGCACGTTTCATCTAAACGGTCCAGATCAGAACGCTTCAACTTCGACGACTCAGATCGAAGTGTCCCTTCCAATGTCCTCTTCGCCTATAAAACCCTAACCGTGGGTGTTGGATCACTTTTACCGTCTTCGAATTTTCAGGAGCTCTCTACAACTTTCGCGAATTCAAGCTCTTGCGATTCCGAAGACCTTAGTGTTTTTCCGATCATCTTCCCGGCAACGCCCAGTTCATTCCTTCAACCTCCAATCGTCATGTCTGGTAAGGATTTCTTTCGTTGCTTGCTCATCTTTTTCTTATTTGCAGCTTTCTGAAAATCCCAATGTGCCTTCCTTGCCATTGCTACTTTTCAGATAGTGGATCTAGCTCTGAGGGAAGAAAGCCCTTCAACTTTGATTATGCTCTGAATGAAATCTCCAGCACCGCTTATGATGCAGCTCTCCGGGAGGGATGCATCACTTCTACTTGGGAACCTCGTTTCCCGTATCCCTGGCCTCGCCCCTCGGGTAACCTTGAGGTTACTCGTCCCCGAAAAGGGGAGTTATTTGTCTCTACGGGGCAAGTATCAGCGGGGATTAGGTTCGCTTTCTGTGGCAGTTTGGTCGAGATGTGTCAGCATTATAAGACGCATCCGACCACCTTCTCTCCCCACGCCATACGTCTGTGGAACGCCTTCCAGGTCCTCTGCTTTCGTCAGAAGTGGGTGTACAGCCTCAAGCTTTTCAGGACCTTCTACGGGATGAAGTGCAACAAGGCGGGGGTTTGCGCCTTCTACCCCCAGATGCCGAAGTGGAATAAGACGCAACTCGGGTTGTGTAACTATACTACTGACACCTGGAAGGTGGCCAAGGGTCGGGGACTCCTGGTCGACACGGGGTCCGACAACAGCGGTTGGAAAAGGAGCTACTTCTTCATTCAACACTCTTCGATCCCATGGCCCCGATGGGAGGTGGAAGCAGACTCTCCTCCTGCCTTCCACACCTATACTAACGAAGATTTCCAAACTCTTCAACTCATCCAGCTCTACCGATGGGGGGAGTCCTACACTCCCCTCGACGCCAATTCTCTCGTGGAGCGGGACCTGGTGAACGCCGGGATCCGACTCCTCAATATAATCTCTAGGGGGCAGCTTTTCGACGGCCCCTCCAATGTGGTTCCTTGGGTACATCTCTGACTCTTTTTCTTCTACTGTTTGCAGCCAAGAAGGTATCCGTGCTGACCAATCTGTTCCTTAAGTAGGGGGAGACCGACGCTGTTCGCCCTTCGCGGAAGAGGAAGTCCGCCAAGAAGGCTGCTGCTCCGTCGGGATCTCCTTCTGCGGAGCAGCGGAAGCGGAAGCGTGTGGAGGTGGACCAGCTCTTCGACGTCCAGAACGCTGAAGAAGGTAAAAAGCTCCGTCTCGCTATTAAATCGTACAGGAGGATGGTCCCGAAGGATTTGATTCCTTCAACCATGGAGGCCCGCATTGCTGACGTCAAACGAGTCCTTCGAGGGGAAATTCCTCGTGTCCTGAAGGCGGGCTACTACAATTACCACGGGAAGGACCAATATGTCTCCCGACGTATTGTTTGGTGTAAGAATCCTGATGAACTCCCTGATTACATTTCTGAAGCCTCTTGTCCTCTAGGTGCAGGTCGTTCAGGAACTCCATCGGGCACCGAAGCTTCCGCGGGTGCACCACCCTCAACAGGGGCGCCTCCCTCAACTGGGGAGAAAACCCCGACCGGCGAACAATTTCGTCGGGTGGAGACCTTGGACTCCTCCGAGGAGACTGATGAGGGTGGCTCCCTTCGTCATCGTCGGAGGACGGGGCAGTCCCCCTTGAAACCAATCTCTTAGGGGGTGCCCCCCTCATCTTCTCCGCAGCAGCGACGTCTCCCATCCACGAGTTCACTCCTTCCCCCGCCCGGGTCGAGCCGGAGGCGCGCCCCTCCACGACTCGTGCTGGCCCTCCCCCTCTCCCTCTCGACGGGAGTTTCTATAGGGCCTTTGACCCCGCGCAGGTGGATGCTCCCTGGACCCCAATCCAAACATTGCAAGGGGTCCAGCTTCGACAAGGGGATGCCCATGAAGAACTGGCTCTGCATCTGCTGGCAGGCTCGATCCGGCCCACTATGCGGTATCCGATTTCCATGAATCGGGAGGCGATGCGTCGGGATGTTCGAGAGATGTACCTGCGTCGGATAGAGGTAAAACTTTGCTTTTCTTTCTTCATTGGTAAGGCTGGTTGTTTGATCATTAACACTTTTCTTTCTTCTATCGTAGGAGCTCGGGGACTTCAACCGTCTTTTTGGGTACCTCTTTGCCTATGATGAGTCCCGAGAGCGGGACCGGGCGACCATTGCCAAGCTTAAGGAGGATCTTGCGGCCTCCAAATCTTCGCGGGGGAAACTTGCCAAGGAGCAGGCCATCCTTGACCGAAAGGTTCAAGACCTTCTAAAGCAGGTTGGCGACTTCGAGGGGCTCCTGAAGCGGGAGCGACAGGAGCGGTAGACTGCTGAGAACAAGCTGGTCCTCGAGAAGAAGGCTCTGGAGGAGCAAGTCGCGGGGGTTCCTGCGCAGCTGGTCGCGGCCGAGGTCAAGGGCCGGGAGGATTATCGGAGGTCTGAAGACTTCCAGGCTGATGCTGTGAAGTTCTTCGGCGCGGAGGTGGAGAACACTTTCTTCAATGCGGTTGAGGAGCTCCACCTGGAGTATGGCGACGCCATCAACTTCGATAAGTCTCCTTCTCTCGCTCCCTTTGCGAAGAAATACTTTGCTCTTTCGGAGGAGAGTGATGGGGGGAGTACTCCCGCAATTGTCGAAGATGCAGCAGAGCTTCCAAGTGCTGATGCCCCGATAGTCGATCCTCCCGCGGCCGACCCTGTGGAGCCTTCTGCCACCGATCTCGTGGACCCAGCTCCCGCAGATGTCACTGACAAGGACCAAGCCTAACTGCTTATCTTTAAAGTCCTTGTATTTTCCTCGCTTTTGTAATCGTCGGGCCCTTGAGCCCTTATCAATTATCAGACTTTCTTAGTTCCGATTTTTTCGATGCACTTCTCCAAGTGGCTTTACTATACTTGCTTGGGTCGATACCTCGATACTTAAGACATTCCCGTACATCACTCAAGACGATTTACTAACTTGCACCACCTAAGGTGACTTACCATCATGCACCACTTAAGGCGGCTTTTCAATACTTATAATAAATCCAAAAACATGCATCACTTAAGACGACTTAATCTGGCGTGTCGCTTAAGACGACTTTTCAATACTTAGAATAAATCTAAGAATCATGCATCACTCAAGACGACTTTTTCGTGCATCACTTAAGACGACTTAATTCTTATGCACCACTCAAGGCGACTTGGTATCGTGAACCACCTAAGACGACTTTTTAGTACTTAGAATAAATCTAAGAATCACGCCCCACTTAAGGCGACTTTTCTCGTGCACCACTCAAGGCGACTTTTCTCGTGCACCACTCAAGGCAACTTTATAATACTCAGAGTAAATCTAAGAACAATTCTGATCGGAAGCAACCTCTTTATTTATTGATGGCACAAAATTGGCTTACATCGAATTTAAACGATAAACAACATACACCACTTAAGGCGGTTTTAGATCGGGCACCACTTAAGGCGACTTTCATCGGGCACCACTAAAGGCGACTTTCATCGGGCACCACTTAAGGCGACTTTCATCGGGCACCACTTAAGGCGACTTTCATCAAGCATGGTGTTTCTTCAAGTGTTCGCCACTAAAAGAATGCTTCAATACTCTGCCATCGAGGTCTTCCAATTTGTACGCATTTGGAACTGGCATCCCCACGACCTTATAAGGTCCTTCCCATTTTGGTGACATCTTGTTGATTCGATCCAAAAGGGTAAACTCGTTGCGACGCCAAACTAGCTCCCCGACGAAGAATTGTCGGGACTTAACTCGCTGATTGTAATACCTGGCCGTCGCCAAACGCATTCGAGCTTGGACTTCATCGGCTTCCCGCCTCTTCTCTTCGAGTAAGTCCAAGTCCAGACGTCTTATCTCATCATTCGTCAGAGGCTCGTAATATCTCATCCGATGAGACGCCACAGCTACTTCCACGGGGGCAACAACCTCCGTGCCATAAACGAGGCCAAACGGAGTCTCCCCCGTTGATCGTTTGGGTGTCGTTCTAACAGCCAAAAGCACGTTTTCCAGTTCGTTCAGCCACTTGCCCTTCAAGGCATAGACCCTCTTCTTCTTTAGGCCATCCATCACGATTTTGTTGGCTGATTCCACCTGGCCATTAGTCTGAGCATGGCGCACGGAAGCTGTCCGATGCTCAATGTTCAACTCCTCCAGATACTCCTTCACCTGAGAGCCGTTAAACGGTGGACCATTGTCGCTGATCACCACCTTAGGAATCCCGTATCTGGTCACAATATGGGTCTGGAGGAACTTGACGATCTGGTTCCCCGTCGTTCTGGCCAACGCCTTTGCCTCTATCCATTTTGAAAAATAATCGATAGCTACAAGTATATACTTACATTAACCTTGTGCTTGTGGAAGAGGTCCCACCAAGTCGATGCCCCATTGCGCGAAGGGCCAAGCACTCTTGATGGATGTCAGATTGGCAGCCGGAGCCATGATGCTCGGGGCGTACCTCTGGCACGCGTCACAGGATCGGACCAACGCCGTCGCTTCCTTGCTCATCGTAGGCCAATAATAGCCCAAGTTCAGCACTTTCCTCATAATGGATCGAGCCCCTTCATGACAAGCCGCGACCCCTTCATGCACCTCCTTCAGGATTCGATTTGTGTCGGGCTCTGCCACACACTTCAAGTACGGAGTCGAGAACCAGCCCTTCTTGTATATCTGATTGTCCAGCACCACGTAATTAGCCGCGATCCGACGTATCCTGTCAGCTACTACTTTATCATCGGGGACTGCCCCCGTAGTCAGGTATGCGACTATCGGGGTCATCCAAGTGGGCTCCTCCTCCGATCTTGCTTCAATGGCACATACTTGTGTCGGGTCGGTGGTCGATAAGATCACCTTCTCCAAGAAATGCACCTTCCGATTTTCTTCCAAGGGTGCCCCCAGGGCAAATTTGCTCAAGGCGTCTGCCTCTACGTTTTCCTCCCTCGGGATTGCCTCGATGTCGAAGCTTTTAAACCTCTCCTTCAAGGTTTGTACCTCGTGTTGGTACTTCTTCATTATCGGGCTCCTCGCTTCGTACCGCCCTTGAACCTGGTTTACGATTAAAGCTGCGTCACACTTCACTCTCAAGTGATCGACTCCAGTGCCTTTAGCAACTTTCAGGCCCGTGATAAGAGCCTCATACTCCGCTTCGTTGTTTGTGGCCTTGAATGTTAAAGCCAAGGCGTATCGTAGCGGCTCACCTCCACCCGGTGGTATTAACAAAAAGCCTGCTCCTGATCCATCCGAACTCGAGGAGCCATCCGTGTACATCTCCCAAGTATTTTCCTCATTTGGCTGTTCTGATTGCTCTGCCCTCTCTGGTTGTTTTTCTGTTGGGACCTCCATGATTGCCCCCTCTACAGGGCCCGCTTCTTCTAGATCGGGGGCTGTAGATTCTGCTATGAAATCCGCCAATGCCTGGCCCTTAATGGCCGTTCTTGGAGCAAAGTGTATGCGAAACTCACTAAGCTCTACTGCCCATTTTACTAATCTCCCCGATGCATCTGGTCGGTTCAAAAAATGCTTCAAAGGCTGGTTCGTCAACACAGTGATCTCGTGTGCCTGGAAGTAAGGCCTTAGCTTCCGAGCAGTAATAATCAAGGCAAAGAGATACTTCTCAACCGGAGGATAATTCAATTCAGATTTGGCAAACGCCTTGCTTACATAATAGACGGGGACTTGATTACCCTCGACAACCTTCACTAATACAGAGCTAATGGCAAATTCAGAAACAACCAAGTAAAGATAGAGCAGCTCGCCTGGAACCGGTTTCGCCAACGGCGGGAGGGTGCGGAGGTGCTGCTTGAGTGCTTGGAACGCTTCTTCACACTTGGCGGTCCATTCAAACTTCTTGTTGGCCCTCAGAACTTCGAAAAATGGCATTGATCGATCGCTTGCTTTGGACAGGAAGCGATTCATTGCAGCTAGTCGGCCATTCAGCACTTGCACCTCCCGATGGTTTATCGGAGACTGCATCTCCTCAATCGCCCTCAGCTTCTCGGGATTCACCTCAATTCCTCTCTGGCTCACCATAAAGCCCAGAAATTTTCCTGAGTGACTCCGAAGGCGCATTTCGTCGGGTTTAAGCGAACTTGATGAAGCCTCATCCGTTCAAACGCTATGGATAGGTTGTCGGGACTTCACCAGCATATCGTCCACGTAAGCCTCCATGGTCTCTCCCAGCATATCTCCGAACAGCTTATTCACCATCCGCTGATAGGTTGCCCCCGCATTGATTAACCCGAAAGGCATGACATCGTAGTGATAGATGTCACTGTCCGCATAAAACGCTATGTGAGGAGCGTCCTCCTTAGCCATCTTGATCTGGTTGTAGCCCGAATACGCATCCATGAAGCTCAACAGTTCATGTCCCGATGTGGCATCCACCAGCTGGTCGATTCTCGGGAGCGGGTAACAGTCCTTCGGGCAAGCTTTATTCAGGTCGTGGAAATCCACACACATCCGCCATTTCCCATTAGTCTTCTTCACCAGCACCGGATTAGCGACCCACGTCTGGAATCGGAGCTCTTTAATAAACCCAGCATCGAGCAACCTGCCCACCTCCTGTTGGATCGCGATCTTCTTGTCTGTGCCCATCGGACGCCTTTTCTGCGTGATAGGTTTGATCGCGGGATCTATCTTCAGCTCGTGTACGATCACATCGGGGCTGATTCCTGGCATATCGCTCGGGGACCAGGCAAACAGCTCCTTGAACTTTTTCAGCAGGTCGATCAACTCTCGGGCTGTCTCTTCGGTCAAAGCAGACCCGATTTTCACCTTCCTCTGGGGTCCGTCGATCTCAACTTCTTTTAGATCTTCTATGGGGGCGGGACGCCCAAACTCCTCTCTAGGATCTGTATCAGTCTGGAGGACAGTCATGGCCTCTCGCCTCCTCCTTCGGGTGGCGTTAACATAACATTTTCGGGAAGCCACCTGGTCGCCCTTGACCTCTCCGACTCCGTGGTCGGTCGGGAACTTCATCTTTTGGTGAACAGTCGAGGCAACTGCCATTAGGGGGTTGATTGTAGTTCTCCCGATGATTGCATTGTAAGTCCCTGCGGAATCAGCTACCACAAACTCGACGTTCCTTCTTTCTGATTTCCACCCGCTGCCAAACTCCACTGGCAAGGTGATCACCCCTAGCGGATAGGAGGTGGAGCCAGAGAAGCCGACCATCGGGAAATTCGCCTCCTTCAGGTCTTTCTTCGTTTTTCCCATAGCCTCCAGCGCGTCCATGAATAGAATATCGGAGGAGCTCCCTCCGTCGATCAGAATTCGCTTCACCTCGTACCCGTCTACATCCAAGGTCACAACCAAGGCGTCATCGCGCGGAGTCTCCACGCCTATGAGATCCTCTGACAAAAAGGAGATCACCATCTCTTCTTTCAGGGTCCAGGATCGGGACCTCTTACCCAGCACCACAGCCGTAGGAATTCTAGAGGCGTAAACCTCTCGAGAGGACGAGGTATCACCTCCAGCAGCGAATCCTCCGTGAATCACGTTGATGGTGCCCCGTCGTTCTTTGCGGGCGCCGGACGGCTCCGGGTCGGACCTCTTCTTCTTTGGGGACCGATCGCGGGATCGAGAACGGGACCGCGATCGGGACCGAGAGCGGGATCGACACCGCTTATCCCCGACGAACTCCTTGAGCTTCCCCTTCTGGATCAGCTTTTCGATCTCTTTCTTCAGCTCCCGACAATGGTTGGTGTCGTGACCATTTGCGCGGTGAAATCGGCAGTAGCGATCCGTGCGGGATCTCAAGAATTCTCCATCCTTCTTTGGGGGATACCTGGAGATACCTTGTCGTTCCATGACCGTTAGTACCTCCGCCATGGAGCAGTTTAGTGGAATGTCGAGATCCTCCCGCTTGTCCTTCCTTGAGGAACGCCTATCATCTCTCCGATCAGAGCGGCCTCGATTCCGACTGTTCTCAGGTTTACTCTTTGACTTACGATCGTCGGAAGGTTTAACCGACCGTTTCCCTTTATTCGACTTCGGGGGCTCCAGTTCTCCAGCGGCTATCTTCGTTTCCTGGACATCGATTTGCCGTTTCACCCTCTTCTGTAGTGCCTCCATATTCCACACAGCCTTCTCAGCCACGCTGTGCATTAGATCGGAACCGTAGGGGGCCGTTAGGTTCCGAATGAAGGTACGGATGGTCTCACCCTCCGAGATCTCCTCATCAATCTCCGCCACACTGGCAGTGTACCGCTGGTAATAGTGCGCCAGCGATTCGTCGAGCCTCTGTACCACCTGGGTAAGGGACCTCACACTCTTCAGCAATCGTCTACGACCCTGGTACTGCTGAATGAACCGGTCGTGCATATCTGCCCAGCAAGTGATGCAGCCTGGGGGCAGACTAAAGAACCAAGTCAGGGCTCTTTCCCCAAGTGTGTTCGGGAACAGCGTACACACTATATCTTCATTCGGGGCTCTTCCCAGACACGCCATGAGGTGTTTCTGGACATGACGAACCGGATCTCCTTAACCATCGTATTCCTTTATTGTGGGGATACCTAATCCTGGCGGGACTAGGGTGTCTATGAGTCGAGGGACGAAGGGATGAGTAGATCGATCCCTCAGCTCCGACATCAGCGGCTTCTGCTCTCTCATGCAGATGTTCACGATCTTTACCACCTGATCGGGGGTGATGGGACCATTCAGGGGAATGGTCCTGTGCTGTATTGGTCCCGGCCCATCAACTACGAATCTCTCCGGCTGGACGGACTCTCCATTCCTGTTCTGGCCTCGGGGTTGAGCCTCCCGCACGTTCCGAACCTCTGCTGGTGGGGATGCTTCTTCCAGCAGGGGCATCTCCTCTTGCCTCCTCGCAGCCTCTCTCCGATCCAAGAGAGCCTCCACGGCTGCCAAAAACATCGGCATGGCTTCCGCCACAGCCCTCGTCAGGTCCGCAGCTGGGGGAGTCTCCTGCTCCAAATTCCCCTGGTGCTGAGCAGCAACATCTTCGGGACCTTCATTATGCCCCCCTGTCTGGGAGAGCTCAGCAGCGGGATGGTTCTGGTTTTCCTCCTGTTCTGGTAGTGAATTCAGAGTCGTCGAAGCGGGATGACGGGAACCACCAGATTGTCCTTGCCTTCTTTGCTTGCCAGCCGCCATTGAACGAGTAGAAGGCATATCAGCTTTTTGTTAGTTTCCCACAGACGGCGCCAATGTTGGATCACGGCGGAACTCCGGTACGATCTTTGACGGCGATCCTAGCTCCTTCGCTCCACGCAATCCTACAAGAGGGGATAGACCGGGCGGTGACCCAGAATCCCTCTCCGATGCTTAAATGAGTCTCTTGTACGGACTGGCAAGCAGTAATCTCAAGTAATGTAATTCAACTTAATCCATCTGAGATGACCTCTTGCCCTTTTATAGGCGAAGATGTACCTCAGTTACCTGGTGAACCGTTAGGGGTGGTTAGCCCGTATCCCGCGTATCTCGGGTGTGATCCCGCCTATCTAGGCCATGATCTCGCTTATCTCGGCCACGCCCCGCGTATCTCGGCCACGCTACGTTTATCTTAACCACGTTCAGCGTATCTCGGCCACGCCCCGCGTATCTCGGCCACGCCCCGCGTATCTCGGCCTTATCCTCTGATAGTGAGTCCCGACTAACGTCAGGAACTTCAGAGTTATCTTGTTGTGTCACCGCTCGGGGCCCCTCGTCATCGTGACAGGGCCTATTGTTCTCAGGGATTCATCATCGGGGCCTACTCAGAGGCATCTTGTCGGGAGCGTTCAGCTCGCTTGTCAGGTCCGACTCTGTCGGGACCTCTCATCCTCGGATTCCCTTCGTCGGGATCCTTAGCCTGGGCCATCTTGGCCTTCGTTTGGGGCCCACCGGGCCTATTTTCCGTTTCCTCACCGTTAGTATGGCCTAACGGCTGTAGTCGAACCCATCAGTTCCCAAATAGGGGGGCATCATGACAATCACGAGGATTCCGTTCGAAACTCATTGGAGGACAGGGAAGAGATCCCGAGGAAGGACCAGGATGCTCCTACAAAGGTGGACTTGGCAAAGTCTGTGATGGATGCCATGCCGATATTCCTGGAGACTATGGAGGCTCTCTTGGACCGAAGGGAGGCTGCCAAGAAGAAGGAGGAAGAGTTTCCTCCGCCTCCGCCGAGGGAGAATCGGGACGGGCAGGAGGCCCAACATGAGCACCAGGACAAGGGCAAGGAGCCCGCTCAGTCGGAGCAGTTCGTGATTGATGGGCCTGGACCGGTGCAGCATAGGACCATCCCTCTTAATGGTCCTATCACCCCCGACCAGGTGGTGAAGATCGTGAACATCTGTTTGGGGGACCAGAAGAAGATGATGTCGGAGCTGAGGGATCGATCCACTCAACCCTTTGTCTCCCGATTGGTGAACACCACTGCCCCGCCAGGACTTGGTATCCCGACAATAAAGGAGTATGATGGCGAGGGAGATCCAGTTCGCCATGTCTAGAAGCATGTTATGGCTTGTCTAGGTAGAGCCCCGGATGACGATATAGTGCGCGTTCTGTTCCCGGCCACACTTGGTGAGATGGCCCTGACGTGGTTCTTCAGCCTTCCTCCAGGGTGCATATCTACCTGGACCCAGATGCATGATCGTTTCCTCCAGCAGTACCAGGGCCGTCGGCGTCTCCTGAAAAGCGCGAGGTCCCTGGCTGAGGTGGTACAGAGGCCCGATGAGTCGCTGGCGCATTATTACCGGAGGTACACTGCAGCGTGGCCGAGATTGATGAGGAGATGTCGGAGGGAGAGACCATCCGCACCTTCATTCGGAACCTGACAACACCATATGGTTCTGACCTGATGCACAGCGTGGCTGAGAAGGCTGTGTGGAACATGGAGGCGCTGCAGAAGAGGGTGAAGCAGCAAATCGACCTACATGAGTCGAAGATAGCTGCCGGAGAGCTCGATTCTCCGAAATCGAACAAGGGGAAGCAGTCGTTCAAGCCCTCGGACGATCGCAGGAGGAAAGATTAACCCGAGAGCAGTCGGGGTCGTGGCCGCTCCGATCGGAGGGAAGACAAGCGTCCCTCTAAGTCGGACAAGCGGGAGGACCGTTACACTCCTCTCATTTGCTCCATAGGTGCTGTGTTGGCGGTGATTGATCGACAGGGTATCACCAGGTACCCCCCGAAGAAGGATGGAGAGTTCAAGGAAGCCCGCACCGATCGTTATTGTCGTTTCCATCGCGCCAGCGGTCACGACACTAACCACTGTCGGGAATTGAAGAAGGAGATTGAGAAGCTGATCCAGAAGGGGAAGCTCAAGGAATTTGTGGCTGGGCAACGGAGCCGATCCCGTTCCCGGTCCGGATCGTGGTCCCGTTCACGATCCCGCGATCGGTCCCCGAAGAAGGAGAAACCCGAGTCTTCCAATACCCACAAGGAGAAGCGGGGGACCATTAATGTGATCCATGGGGGATTTGCTGCAGGAGGTGATACCACGGCATCTCGAGAGGTCTATGCTTCTCGGATCCCTTTTGCTGTGGTGCTGAGCAAGAGAGCCCGAACTTTGACATTGAAGGAAAAGATGGTGATTTCCTTCTCAGCGGAGGACCTGATAGGTGTGGAGACCCCGCACGATGATGCTTTGGTCCTGACCATGAACGTGGATGGGTACGAAATGAAGCGAATCTTGATTGATGGAAGGAGCTCCTCCGATATTTTGTTCATGGATGCGCTGGAGGCCATGGGAAAAACTAAGAAGGATTTGAAGCATGCGGACTTCCCGATGGTCGAATTTTCTGGCTCTACTTCTTACCCGGTGGGGATGATTACCTTACCGGTTGAGTTCGGTAGTGGTTGGAAGTCGGAGAAGAGAGACGTGGAGTTCGTGGTGGTCGAGTCTGCGGGGACTTACAATGCAATTATCGGGAGGACCACAATCAACCCGATGGGGGCAATTGCCTCAACTGTCCATTAGAAGATGAAGTTTCCGACCGACCACGGAGTCGGGGAGGTCCAGGGCGATCAGGTGGCCTCCAGGAAGTGCTATGTCTATGCCACTCGAAGGAGGAATCGGGAGGCTATGACTATTTTCCAGACTGATGCTGATCCCCGAGAGGAGTTTGGGCGTCCCGCCCCGATGGAGGATTTGAAGGAGGTCGAGATTGATGGACCTCAGAGGAAGGTGAAGATCGGGTCCGCTCTAACTGAGGAGAAGGCCCAAGAACTGATTGATTTGTTGAAGGAATTCAAGGAGATGTTCGCCTGGTCCCCGAGTGACATGCCAGGAATCAGCCCCGATTTGATTACTCATGAGCTGAAGATTGACCCCGCGATCAAGCCGATTGCACAGAGAAGGCTCCCGATGGGTGCCGACAAGAAGATCGCGATCCAGCAAGAGGTGGGCAGGTTGCTCGATGCTGGATTTATTAAGGAGCTCCGATTCCAGACCTGGGTCGCCAACCCAGTCCTGGTGAAGAAGAGCAATGGCAAGTGGCGGATGTGTGTTGATTTCCGCGACCTGAACAAAGCATGCCCGAAGGATTGCTATCCGCTCCCGAGGATCGACCAGCTGGTGGATGCCACATCGGGACATGAGTTGCTGAGCTTTATGGATGCCTACTCCGGCTACAATCAGATCAAGATATCCAAGGAGGATGCCCCCCACACCGCTTTTTATGCTGATAGTGACATCTATCACTATGATGTCATGCCCTTTGGACTGATCAATGCCGGTGCAACTTATCAGAGGATGGTGAACAAGCTGTTCGGGGATATGCTGGGGAAAACGATGGAGGCCTATGTGGACGATATGCTGGTGAAGTCCCGACAGGCCGAGGATCATGTTCACAACTTGGCCACGGCGTTTGAGCGGATGAGGCTTCATCAAGTTCTGGGCTTCATCAAGTGTGCCTTCGGAGTACACTCAGGGAAGTTTCTGGGCTTCATGGTGAGCCAGAGGGGAATCGAGGTGAACCCTGAGAAGCTGAAGGCGATCGAGGAGATGAAGTCCCCGACGAACCATCGGGAGGTGCAGTTGCTGAATGGCCAATTGGCCGCGATGAATCGCTTCCTGTCCAAGGCAAGCGACCGATCCATGCCGTTCTTTGAAGTGCTGAGGGCCAACAAGAAGTTTGAGTGGACTTCCAAGTGCGAAGAGGCGTTCCAGGCACTCAAGCAGCACCTCCGCACCCTCCCGCCGTTGGCGAAGCCCATTCCAGGCGAGCCACTCTATCTGTATTTGGCTGTTTCTGAATTTGCTGTTAGCTCTGTCTTAGTGAAAGTCGTAGAGGGTAACCAAGTCCCCGTCTATTATGTAAGCAAGGCACTCGCCAAGTCTGAAATGAATTATCCCACCGTTGAGAAGTATCTTTATGCGTTGATTGTTACTGCTCGGAAGCTGAGACCTTACTTCCACGCGCATGTGATTACTGTTTTGACGAATCAGCCCTAGAAACATTTTTTGAACCGACCTGATGCGTCGGGGAGATTAGTAAAATGGACAGTCGAGCTTAGTGAGTTCCGCATTCACTTTGCTCCGAGAACGGCTATTAAGGGCCAGGCGTTGGTGGATTTCATAGCAGAGTCTACAGCCCCCGATATAGAAGAAGCTGGCCTTGTAGAGGGGGCAACCATGGAAGTCCCGATGGCAGAGCAGTCAGAACAGCCCGATGACGAAGACACTTGGGAGATGTATACCGATGGCTCCTCAAATTCAGAAGGATCGAGAGCAGGGTTCTTACTGATTCCGCCAGGTGGAGGCGTGCCCCTTCGATATGCCTTGGCCTTGACGTTTAGGGTCACCAACAATGAAGCTGAATATGAGGCTCTCATCAACGGCCTCAAGATTGCCAAAGGAACGGGAGTTGGTCACTTAAAGGTGAAGTGTGATGCTAGCCTGATTGTGAACCAAGTCCAGGGGCGATACGAAGCAAAGAGCCCGATGATGAAAAAGTACCTTCGTGAGGTGCAAACCTTGAAGGAGAGTTTCAAGAGCTTCGATATTGAGGCGATCCCGAGGGAGGATAATGTGGAAGCAGATGCCTTGAGGAAGTTCGCCTTGGGGGCACCCCTCGATGAAAGTCGGAAGGTGCACTTCTTGGATAAGGTGATCCTGTCAGCTGCCGATCAATCGGAGGTATGTGCCATCGAGACCGGATCGGAGGAGCCCACTTGGATGACCCCGATAGCCGCGTACCTGACTACGGGGGAAGTCCCCGATGATGAAGTAGCAGCTGGCAAATTACGCCGAATCGCGGTCAATTAAGTGATGGTGGACAATCAGCTGTATAAAAAGGGGTATTTAACTCCTTACATGAAATGTGTGGCTGAGCCCGACACAGATCGGATCCTTAGGGAGGTGCACGAAGGATACTCGGCTTGTCATGAAGGTGCCCGATCCGTCGTGAGGAAAGTGTTGAACCTGGGCTATTACTGGCCCTCGATGAACAATGAGGCAACGATGCTAGTTTGATCCTGTGACGCTTGCCAGAGGTACGCCCCAAATATCGTGGCTCCAGATGCCGATCTGACGTCCATCAAGAGTGCATGGCCCTTCGCGCAATGGGGAATCGATTTGGTGGGACCCCTTCCAGTTGCAAAAGGTCAGTGCCGATATTTGATTGTGGCTATTGATTATTTCTCGAAGTGGATAGAAGCTAAGACATTGGCCAAGACAACGGGGAATCATATCCTCAAATTCCTCCAGACCCATATTATATCCAGATACGGGATCCCTAAGGTGTTGATCAGTGATAACGGCCCTCCGTTTAACGGGGTCCAGTGGAAGGAGTACCTGGAGGAACTGAAAATTGAGCATCGGACAGCCTCTGTCCATCATGCTCAAACCAATGGACAGGTGGAGTCAGCCAACAAGATCGTGATGGAAGGCCTGAAGAAGAGGGTCCATGCCTTGAAGGGCAAATGGCTGGACGAGCTGGAAAATGTGCTTTCGGCTGTTAGAACAACACCCAAACGATCGACTGGGGAGACTCCGTTTGGCCTTGTTTATGGCACGGAAGCTGTTGCTCCCGTTGAAATAGCTGTGGCATCCCATCGGACGAGGTATTATGAACCTCTGTCGAATGATGAAATGAGGCGTCTGGACTTGGACTTAGTCGAAGAGAAGAGGCGGAATGCTGAAGAGGCTCAGGCTCGGATGCGCTTGGCAACGGCCCGATATTACAATCGGCGAGTCAAGTCTCGACAGTTCTTTGTCGGGGAACTGGTCTGGCGTCGAAACGAGTTTACCCTTTTGGATCGGGTCAACAAGATGTCGCCAAAATGGGAAGGACCTTATAAGGCCGTGGGGATGCCAGCTCGAAATGCGTATAAGATGGAAGACCTCGATGGCAATGTGTTGAAGCATTCTTTTAGTGGTGAACACTTGAAGAAATGTCATGCCTGATATTAGTCGCCTTAAGTGGTGTGGTTAAATCGCCTTAAGGGGTTTGGTTAAATCGCCTTAAGTGGTGTGGTTAAATCGCCTTAAGTGGTGTGGTTAAATTGCCTTAAGTGGTGCGGTTAAATCTATTAGATAGTGTAGAGAGGGGGGTTGAATCATATGTATAATAATCAAGTATGTATAATGAATCAACCTAGTAATTACATGTTAGGATGCCACTATATATAGGAGATCAATCCTAACTAACTAGTCAACTATACAAGTCAACCTAAGGTATCATGTATCTATACAAGTATGAGTACCTATCTATGTATGTACAAATATGTACATCTAATATTCCCCATCTTTTCCTTCTTCTTCCTTTCTAAATAATTAAAAGGAAAATTTGAGAAAAAGGTCGATGATGAATGAAATGCCAAGGTCCAATCAAAACTCGGTCAAATAGAGCCAAGGGTAAACCCGTTCAAAATGAGCCAAGAGAATCAAAACCCGCTCAAATGATCCATGGGAAAAATAAAAACCCGCTCCAAAATGCCAAGGTCCAACAAACCCGGTCTTCACAAAACGGCCCCTCGAAAATCCAATTTTCGGGATACGGCCCCAAACTTGAGAACTGTCCTCAAAACAGCCCCAATCTTCAGAACTATCCTCAAAATAGCCCCAAACTTCACAAATCCAGCAAAAATGCTCCAAACTTCGAAACTGCTCCAAAACAGCCCCAAAGTCTTCAAAAGAGCATCCCAAATTTGAAAACTGCCTAAAACAGCCTCAAAACTCCAAAAGCTTGCAAAGAAGCCCCAAACTTCACAAAATACTTCAAAATAGCCCCAAATTCGTCCAAAATTCGGCCAAAATAGCCAAAATACCCAATTTCGGCTCAAAATTCGTCCAAAACGAACCAGTCACGTGCAAATCACATGCAGGAGCATCGGGGTGCACGAAACAAGCCAAAACAATGCTGAAATCCCGGTGTACGGAGGGTGCACGGCACAGAGGCTGAAGTCGCGGGTTCGAAACCAACGAAACGCAGAATTTCCACGAATTAACTGAAGCAACAGGTCATGTGTTCGAATCCAGCGAAGCACACAATTAATCAGCCAATTTCGAAAATTCTGGGCAGCATGAAGAACAGCATGAACTTCAAGATGTTCTTCAAATAGATCAACATAATCAAGATCCAATTCGTCGTCAAAACAACTCCAAAACAACTTGAATCCAATAGCAACCATAAGGCGCATCATATCCAGTACAAATTGCTGCAAACAATCAAGAATCCAAGCTGAATTTGAACAAATTTGCAGCAAGAACACTGCAGCAACAAGAACAGAATGCAGCTCCAAAAACGTTCCAAATTGATCCAATTCGCAGCACCAATCAACAATTTGCAGCTCAGAATCAAACGCATCATCAAATGCGAATCCAATGCAATTCAAATCGCAGCAAATGATCAAGAAACAAGCTCGAAATCGAAGATCAAACTTCAAGCAGGAAAACTGGCGCGAAAACTGAATTTGAATCAGAAAATACCTTCAAACGATTCGATTAATCGAATCAATGTCACAGAAGTTTCGCAAAGATGTCCAGGAAGCATGTGAAGTGCAGAAATGAATCAAGAATCTCCAAATCAAGGAGAATTAAACCTCACAGAATGCAAATGTGCAGCAAGAACAGCAGGAACAGTCCAAGAACAATGTGGAATGAAGATCAAAGCATTCCAGCTGTGATGATGATCTCAGAAGGCCAGAAACGAATCCATTTTACAGGATCAAAGCTTCTTTAAACTGAATTTGCTGAAAGATACAGCAGATTACAGAAACGGAATTGCTGAAACAGCAGATTACACGCAGAAACTGCTCCATATATAGCTGCAGCTGAAAAACTGAATTGCTGAAACAGAATTGCTGAAATCTCCAATCCAAAACAGCAGCAAATCCAAATGACGACGAAGCAACAACTTGATCTTCAAGAAATCCAATGAATCGAAGCTTAATCATCAAGATTCAAGCTCAAATCGATGCAAAATCCTCTCGAAAAATTGAAACCGAAGCTGAAAAACCACAGCTCTGATACCATATTTGATAGTGTAGAGAGGGGGTTGAATCATATGTATAATAATCAAGTATGTATAATGAATCAACCTAGTAATTACATGTTAGGATGCCACTATATATAGGAGATCAATCCTAACTAACTAGTCAACTATACAAGTCAACCTAAGGTATCATGTATCTATACAAGTATGAGTACCTATCTATGTATGTACAAATATGTACATCTAATAAAATCGCCTTTAGTGGTGTAGTTAAATCACCTTAAGTGGTGTGGTTAAATCGCCTTAAGTGATGTGGATAAATCGCCTTAAGTTGCGTGGTTAAATCGCCTTAAGTGGTGTGGTTAAATCGCCTTAAGTGGTGTGGTTAAATCGCCTTAAGTGGTGTGGTTAAATTGCCTTAAGTGGCATGGTTAAATCGCCTTAAGTGGTGTGGTTAAAATGTCTTAAGTGACTTGTTGAATCACTCTAAGTGGTATGATCAAATCGCCTTAAGTAGCGTGGTTAATTCACCTTAAGAGGTGCAACGATAATCGGGACCAAAATAGATTGATATTATAGATGCCTGAAGGTTCACAACGAGAGAAGGAAATTACAAGGATTCTAAAATAAAGCGTTAAGCTTGATCCTTGGCAGCATCGAGGGGAGCAGAGTCCACGAGGTCCGTGGCAGAAGGCTCCGCGATCGGAGGATCGGATCCTGGAAGATTGGCCGCGGGAGGATCGGACCCTTGGAGGTCAGCCAGAGAAGGGTCGATTTTCGGGGGATCAGTTGTCGGGAGGTCTGTACTTGGAGGCTCCACCGTGCCTTCAGCACCCGCAGTCCCCTCGGGGGTTTTGGCCCCGTCGCTCTCCTCTGAAAGGCTGAAATACCTCTCTGCGAAGGGGGCGAGAGTCTGAGACTTGGTGAAGTCAACGACACTGCCTTACTCCAGATGGAGCTCCTCGACAGCATTGAGCAAGGTGGTCTCCGTCTCCGCGTTACAGAACCTCACCGCGTCCACTTTGAAATCCTCGGAGACCCGATAATCTTCCCAACCCTTAGCCTCAGCCTCAGCCAGCTTGATGGGGAACTCAGCGATCTCCCGCTCCATCTGTTGGGACCGATTGGTGAGAAGGACCTTCTCAGCCTCCAGTCCTGCCTTGACGTCCTCAAGGGCCTTCTTCTCGAGGACGAGCCTGTCCCGATCCTCCGCGCGCCCCTGCTGCTCTTCCTTGAGCTTTTGCCGCTCCTGATTCGGCAACCGCTCGAAGTCGTGGACCTGCCTTAGGAGGTCCCGAGTCTTCTGGCTAAGGAGGGCATGCTCCTTAAACAGCTTGCCCCTCGACGATTCGGAGGTAGCCAAATCCTCCTCGAGCTTAGCCAAGACCTCGGGGGCCGCCTTGGCTCGCTCTTGCTCAAGGGCCTCCTCCAGGGCCAGGATGTACCCGAAACAGCGGTGTTGGTCCGTCATTTCCTGTGAAAAAGAAAGGAAGTGGCTAGTACATGAGAATATTTTACCTTATATACTAATTGTAAAAATAGGACGCCTTACCTCCACGCGGCGAACGGCCATTTCGCGAATGTCCGTGTGGATGTCCTCCCTAGCTAAGGAGAGCGGAAGCTTTAGAGATGGCGGAACTGAACCTGCCAGCAGGTGCAGACCCAATTCCGGTGGCACATCGCCCCGACGATCGGGGTCCAGGGAGTCGCCGCCTGGTCGGGGGTGAAGAGCTGATAGAAACACCCGTCTAAGGGGAGAGGGGGAAGGACAACCTGAATGTCGGAGGTGCGGGCCTCCGAGCCGCCGTGAGACCCAGTCATCCCTTCAGGAGTTAGGCTCAAAATCGGCGAATGCTGTTGTGTCGGGGAAGATGGAGGCAGCCCCTCGGGAGTTGGCTCTAATGGGGTCTGCCTCACCCCCCGACGACGAATCAGGGCTGGACCTTCGCTCACCTCCTCAGAAGAATGAGAAACGTCCAAGTCAACCACTCGACGGAACTGACCGTCCGTCAGAACATCTTCAGTCCCCGATCCTCTCGGGGCAGGAAGGGGAAGGAGGGGCTCTCCGACCTGGGCGTCGGAGGGTGGCACCCCAGCTGAAGCTCCAGCTCCCGATTGACCTGCAGCTGGAGGACGAGAAGCTTTAGAAAGATAGTCAGGGAGTTGATCGGGATCCTTACACCAAATGACGCGACGAGAGAGATACTGGTCTTTCTCGTAATAATTGTAATAACCCGCTTTGAGGATGCGGGGAGTTTCTCCTTGCAGGATGCGGTTGATCCCTTCGATTCTGGCTTTCTTATCGGAGGGGATTAACTCCTCGGGAATACGCTTTTTGTATAATTGGATGGCTAATCGGAGCTGCTTACCTTCTTCGGGAGTCTGGGTGTTGAAGATCCTCTCCATCTTCTCCACTCGGGCCCGCTTGGCCTTCTCCGCAGATGGAGGTGCCGATGAGGAGGCGGCCCTCTTCGAGGACTTCCTCTTCCTTGCGGGGCGTTGGACGGCATCTGTCTCCGCCTGCTTAAGCATGATATTGGTCAGCACTGATACCTTCTTAGCTGCAAAGACGAAAACAAAGGTGCAATTAGGATATTACCCAAGGAACGACATTGGAGGGGCCGTCGTAGAGTTGACCCCCGGAGGCAACATCGAGGAGACGGATCCCGGCCAGAACCAGATCCCGCTCCACGATGGAGTTGGCATCGAGGGGAGCGAAGGAATCCCCCCAGCGATAGAGTTAGATGCAGTGGAGAATCTGAAAATCCTCCTCGGAGTAAGTGTGATAAGCGGGAGGAGGGTCTGCCTCAACCTCCCATTGGGGCCATGGGATGGAGCTGTTCCGGATGAAGAAGTAATTCTTCTTCCAACCACTGTTGTCAGGCCCCGAGTCAGTGATGAGCCCCCAACCTTTGGCGACCTTCCAAGTGTCACCATTCCAGCTATATCGGGAGAGCTGCTTCTTGCTCCATTTGGGCATCCGCGGGTAGAAGGCACAGACCCCGACATCGTTGCACTTCATGCCATAGAAGGTCTGGGAAAGTCGGAGGCTATAGGTCCACTGTTGGCGGAGGCAAAGGACATGGAAGGCATTCCACACACGGATGGCGTGGGGGGAAAAAGTATTCGGATGTGTTTTTAATACTCACACATCTCGACTAGATCCCCACAGAAAGGGAATCGGATCCCCGATGATACTTGCCCGGTGGAGACAAATACCTCCCCTTCCCGGGGACGAGTGACCATAGGATCGCCCGGGATGCGATGGCGAGGATAGGGGTAGCGAGGCTCCCAGGTGGAAGTGATACATCCCTCCCGGAGAGCTTCGTCATAGGCGTTTTCCGAAATCTCATTACAACCATAATCAAACTTGAAGGGCTTTCTCCCCCCAGAACTAGATTCACCGTCTGGAAAATGATCATGGCAAGAAAAGGCACAGTTGATTTTTAGAAAAGTCCGGGTAAGTTGATTGAGATAAAAAGAAAAACTATGCTAACAGTTTTTTCGGAATCGAAGGAGGAAATCTTACCAGACATGTTGAATCGGGGAAGAAAAGATGATCCTGACGGTCGGAGATCCTGGTGGCCGGAGTGTTGATCAGAAATCAGAATGGAGAGCTTGAGCTTTTGAAATTGCAGAGGATGAAGCGGTGAAGGAGAAATGAATAGTGCCAGGATTTGGGGGTTTTATAGGAGAGAAGATAGCCGAAGAGACGTTGCAATCCGGACCGTTAAAGATGAAACGCTTCAACCTGAGTCGTTGAGACGCTAGCGACAAAACGGCTAAAAAGTGCTTTTTCAGAAAAAGCAGACACGGGTACCCAAGCCGTCGCTTCATAACCCATTGCATTTAATAATTGAGTAACCGATAAATCTTTTCCGATTCAGAAGATTTTTTGTAAAGTTAAAAGCCTCTGATGCCAATATCGGGAGGTCCGGAGTTGGAAGACACGACGAACTATAAGTCCCTAATGTCTTGGGGGCAAATGATGGGTTTCGATATAGCCGTTAGGCCCATTAACGACGAGTAAACGGTGAAGTAGGCCCACTGGGCTCCAAAAGAGGCCTAGAGGGCCAATATGAGGGGTCCCGACAAAGTCGGTCCCGACATATGAGCTGGACGCTCGCGATGAAATGCCTTTGAGTAGGCTCCGATGAAATGCCTTTGAGTAGGCCCCGACGAAATGCCTTTGAGTAGGCCCCGATGTTGAATCCCTGATGATGGGTTTCGACATAGCCGTTAGGCCCATTAACAACGAAGTAAACGGTGAAGTAGGCCCACTGGGCTCTAAAAGAGGCCTAGAAGGTCAATGTGAGGGGTCCCGACAAGGTCGGTCCCGATATATGAGCTGTACGCTCCCGATGATATGCCTTTAAGTAGGCCCCGATGATATGCCTTTAAGTAGGCCCCGATGATATGCCTTTGAGTAGGCTCCGATGAAATGCCTTTGAGTAGGCCCCGACGAAATGCCTTTGAGTAGGCCCCGATGTTGAATCCCTGATGATGGGTTTCGACATAGCCGTTAGGCCCATTAACAACGAAGTAAACGGTGAAGTAGGCCCACTGGGCTCTAAAAGAGGCCTAGAAGGTCAATGTGAGGGGTCCCGACAAGGTCGGTCCCGATATATGAGCTGTACACTCCCGATGATATTCCTTTAAGTAGGCCCCGATGATATGCCTTTAACTAGGCCCTGATGATATGCCTTTAAGTAGGCCCCGATGATATGCCTTTGAGTAGGCCCCGATATTGAATCCCTGAGAATGCTGGCCCTGTCCCGATGACGAGGGGCCCCGAGCGGTGACCAAAGGAGATAACTCTGGAGTCCCCGACATCCGTCGGGACTTGCCACAAGAGAACGAGGCCGAGAAACACGCCCACTATCAACATAGTGGGGAAGTGGCCTGAAAAGACGGAACTTGGACAAGTGGCCAGGATAAACGGAACGTGTGCTAACTGCCCCCAACAGTTATCGCAACAGATAACTGGGGTAACTCCTCCCCTATATAAAGGAAGGAGTTACCTCAGGATTGATACATTGACATTCACATACAGATACTTGCCAGCCTACATCGAGATACTCATTTAAGCATCGGAGAGGGATTCTGGGTCACCGCCCAGTCTATCCCCTTCTTGCAGGATTACTTGGAGCAAAGGAGTTCGGACATCTGTCAAGAACGTACCGGAGTTCCAACCGTGATCCAACATTGGCGCCGTCTGTGGGAATCGTAACAAAAAGCAAAGATATCTTCTACCCAATCGATGGCTGGCAAGCAGAAGAAGAAGCAAGGACAATCCGGCGATTCCCGTCATCCTGCTGGAACTTTGAATTCAGAGCTGCCCGAACGCAGTGTCGATCGAAATGATCCTTTCCATGCTGGTTCCCAAACAGGGGAGCATCATGATAATCGCGAGGATTCCGTTTGAAACTCGTTGGAGGACAGGGAGGAAGTCCCGAGGAGGGACCAGGATGC
Source organism: Clarkia xantiana subsp. parviflora (assembly GCA_036873135.1). Taxonomy (NCBI): domain Eukaryota; kingdom Viridiplantae; phylum Streptophyta; class Magnoliopsida; order Myrtales; family Onagraceae; genus Clarkia; species Clarkia xantiana. The sequence continues at coordinate 8,866,590 of JAPTYO010000022.1, forward strand.
TCCTACAAAGGTGGACTTGACGAAGGCTATAATGGAGGCCATGCCGATATTCCTGGACTATGGAGGCTCTCCTAGACCGAAGGGAGGCTACCAAAAAGAAGGAGGAAGATTTGCCTCCGCCTCCACCGAGGGAGAATCGGGACGAGCAGGAGGCCCAACCCGAGCACCAGGACAAGGGCAAAGAGCCCACTCAGTTGGAGCAGTTCTTGATTGATGGGCCTGGACCGGTGCAGCATAGGACCATCCCTCTTAATGGTCCTATCACCCCCGACCAGGTGGTGAAGATCGTGAACATCTGTATGGGGGACCAGAAGAAGATGATGTCGGAGCAGAGGGATCGATCCACTCATCCCTTTGTCCCCCGATTGGTGAACACCACTGCCCTGCCAGGACTTGGTATCCCGACAATCAAGGAGTATGATGGCGAGGTACATCCAGTTCGTCATGTCCAGAAGCATGTCATGGCTTGTCTAGGCAGAGCCCCGAACAATATAGTGTGCGTTCTGTTCCCGGGCACACTGGGTTAGAGGGCCCTGACGTGGTTCTTTATCCTTCCTCCAGGATGCATCTCTACCTGGACCCAGATGCATAATCGTTTCATCGAGCAGTACCAGGGCCGTCGGCGTCTCCTGAAAAGCGCGAGGTCTCTGGCTGAGGTGGTACAGAGGCCCGACGAATCGCTGGCGCACTATTATCAGAGGTACACTGCCAGCGTGGACGAGATTGATGAGGAGATGTCGGAAGGAGAAACCATCTGTACCTTCATTCGGAACCTGACTGCACCGTATGGTTCCGACCTGATGCACAGCGTGGCTGAGAAGGCTGTGTGGAACATGGAGGCGCTGCAGAAGAGGGTGAAGCAGCAAATCGACGTACAGGAGTCGAAGATAGCTGCCGGAGACCTTGATCCTCCGAAATCGAACAAGGGGAAGCAGTCATTCAAGCCCTTGGACGATCGATGGAGGAAGGATAAACCCGAGAGCAGTCGGGGTCGAGGCCGTCCCGATCGCAGGGAAGACAAGCGTCCCTCGAAGTCGGAAAAATGGGAGGACCGTTACACTCCGCTCATTTGCTCCATGGGTGCTGTGTTGGCGGTGATGGACCAACAAGGTATCGCCAGGTACCCCCCGAAGAAAGATGGAGAGTTCATGGGAGCCTGAACCGATCGTTATTGTCGTTTTCATCGTGCCAGCGGTCACGACACTAACCATTGTCGGGAGTTGAAGAAGGAGATTGAGAAGCTGATCCAGAAGGGAAAGCTCAAGGAATTTGTGGCTGGGCGATGGAGCCGATCCCGTTCCCGGTCCCGATCGCGGTCCCGTTCCCTATCCCGCGGTCGATCCTTGAAGAATGATAAGCCTGAGTATTCCATTGCCCGCAAGGAGAAGCGGGGGACCATTAATGTGATTCATGGGGGACTTGCTGCGGGAGGAGATACCACGGCATCTTGGGAGGTCTATGCTTCTCGAATTCTCGTTGCTGTGATGCTGGGCAAGAGGGCCCGAACTTGGACTCTAAAGGAAGAGATGGTGATCCCCTTCTCAGCGGAGGACCTGATAGGTGTGGAGACCCCGCACGATGATGCTTTGGTCGTGACCCTGAACGTGGATGGGTACGAGATGAAGCGAATCTTGATTGATGGAGGGAGCTCCTCCGACATTTTGTTCATGGACGCGTTGCAGGCCATGGGAAAACCAAGAAGGACTTGAAGCCTACGGACTTCCCGATGGTTGGATTTTCTGGTTCTACCTCTTACCCGGTGGGGATGATTACCTTACCGGTCGAGTTCGGTAGTGGTTGGAAGTCGGAGAAGAGGAACGTGGAGTTCGTGGTGATCGAGTCGGCGGGGACCTACAATGCAATTATCGGGAGGACCACCATCAACCCGTTGGGGGCAACTGCCTCAACCGCCCATCAGAAGATGAAGTTTCCGACCGACCACGGAGTCGGGGAGATCCAGGGCGATCAGGTGGCCTCCAGGAAGTGCTATGTCAATGCCACTCGAAGGAGGAATTGGGAGGCTATGACTGTTTTCCAAACTGATACTGATCCCCGAGAGGAGTTTGGGCGTCCCGCCCCGATGGAAGATTTGAAGGAGGTCGAGATTGATGGACCTCAGAGGAAGGTGAAAATCGGGTCCGCTCTGACTGAGGAGACGGCCCGAGAATTGATTGATCCGTTGAAGGAGTTCAAGGAGCTGTTTGCTTGGTCCCCGAGTGACATGCCAGGTATCAGCCCCGATGTAATTACTCATGAGCTGAAGATTGACCGCGTGATCAAGCCGATTACACAGAGAAGGCGCCCGATGGGTGCCGACAAGACGATCGCGACCCAGCAAGAGGTGGGGAGGTTGCTCGATGCTGGATTTATCAAGGAGCTCCGATTCCAGACCTGGGTCGCCAACCCAGTCCTAGTGAAGAAGAGCAATGGCAAGTGGCGGATGTGTGTTGATTTCCGCGACCTGAACAAAGCATGATCGAAGGATTGCTGTCCGCTCCCGAGGATCGACCAGCTGGTGGATGCAACATCGGGACATGAGTTGCTAAGCTTTATGGATGCCTACTCCAGCTACAATCAGATCAAGATGTCCAAGAAGGACGCCCCCCATACAGCTTTTTATGCTGATAGTGACATCTATCACTACGATGTCATGCCCTTCGGACTGATCAATGCAGGTGCAGCTTATCAAATGATGGTGAACAAGCTGTTCAGGGATATGCTGGGGTTAAACGATGGAGGCCTATGTGGACGACATGCTGGTGAAGTCCCGACAGGCAGATGATCATGTTCACAACTTGGCTACGGCGTATGAGCGAATGAGGCTTCATCAAGTTCGCTTGAACCCGACCAAGTGTGCCTTCGAAGTGCACTCAGGGAAGTTTCTGGGCTTCATTGTGAGCCAGAGGGGAATCGAGGTGAACCCTGAGAAGCTGAAGGAAATCGAGGAGATGAAGTCCCCGACGAACCATCGGGAGGTGCAAGTGCTGAATGGCCGATTGGCCGCGATGAATCGCTTCCTGTCCAAGGCGAGCGACCGATCCATGCCGTTCTTTGAAGTGCTGAGGGCCAACAAGAAGTTTGAACTGCTCCGCACCCTCCCGCCATTGGCGAAGCCCATTCCAGGCGAGCCACTCTATCTGTATTTGGTTGTTTCTGAATTTGCTGTTAGCTCTGTCTTAGTGAAAGTCGTAGAGGGTAGCCAAGTCCCAGTCTATTATGTAAGCAAGGCACTCGCCAAGTCTGAAATGAATTATCCCGCCGTTGAGAAGTATCTTTATGCGTTGATTGTTACTGCTCGGAAGCTGAGACCTTACTTCCACGCGCATGAAATTACTGTTTTGACGAATCAGCCCTTGAAACATTTTTTGAACCGACATGATGCGTCGGGGAGATTAGTGAAATGGGCAGTCGAGCTTAGTGAGTTCCGCATTCACTTTGCTCCGAGAAGGGCTATTAAGGGCCAGACGTTGGCGGATTTCATAGCAGACTCTACAGCCCCCGATCTAGAAGAAGCGGGACTTGTAGAGGGGGCAACTATGGAAGTCCCTATGGCAGAACAGTCAGAACAGCCCGATGACGAAAATACTTGGGAGATGTATACCGATGGTTCCTCAAATTCAGAAGGATCGGGAGCAGGATTCAAACTGATACCGCCAGACGGAGGCGAGCCCCTTCGATATGCCTTGGCCTTGACGTTTAGGGCCACCAACAATGAAGCTGAATACGAGGCTCTCTTCACCACCTCAAGATTGCCAAAGGAACGGGAGTTGGTCACTTAAAGGTGAAGTGCGATGCTAGCCTGATTGTGAACCAAGTTCAGGGGCGATACGAAGTAAAGAGCCCGATGATGAAAAAATACCTTCGGGAGGTGCAAACCTTGAAGGAGAGTTTCAAGAGCTACGATATTGAGGCGATCCCGAGGGAAGATAATGTGGAAGCAGATGCCTTGAGCAAGTTCGCCTTGGGGGCACCCCTCGATGAAAGTCGGAAGGTGCACTTCTTAGAGAAGGTGATCCTGTCAACCACCGATCAATCGGAGGTATGTGCCATCGAGACCGGATCGGAGGAGCCTACTTGGATGACCCCGATAGTCGCGTACCTAATTACGGGGGCAGTCCCTGATGATGAAGTAACAGCTGGCAAATTATGCCGAATCGCGCCCAATTATGTTATGGTGGACAATCAGCTGTATAAAAAGGGGTATTTAACTCCTTACCTGAAATGTATGGTGTTGGATCACGGTGGAACTCCGGTACGGACTTTGACGACAATCCTAGCTCCTTTGCTCCACGCAATCCTGCAAGAGGGGATAGACCGGGCGGTGACCCAGAATCCCTCTCCGATGCTTAAATGAGTATCTCGTATGACTGGCAAGTAATAACTCAGAGTGTATTCAACTCAACGTAAGTCTTTCTGAGGTGATCTCCTGCCCTTTTATAGGCAAAGAGATGCCTCAGGTACCTGGCGAACCGTTAGGGGTGGTTAGCCCGTATCCCGCATATCTCGGACGTGATCTCGCGTATCTTAGCCATGCCCCGCGTATCTCGGCCACGCTCCGTGTATCTTAACCACGTTCCGCGTATCTCGGCCACGCCCCGCATATCTTGGCTTTATCCTCTGATAACGAGTCCCGACTCCCGTCGGGGACTCCAGAGTTTTCTCGTTGTGTCACCGCTCGGGGCCCCTCGTCATCGTGACAGGGCCAATCATTCTCAGGGATTCATCATCGGGGCCTACTTAAAGGCATCTTATCGGGAGCTTCCAGCTCCACTGTCGGAACCGACTCTGTCGGGACCTTGCCTCGTCGGGACTCCCTTCGTCGGGACCCTTCTCCTAGGTCATCTTGACCTTCACTCTGGGCCTGGTGGGCCTGTTTGCCGTTTCCTCGCCGTTAAAGGGCCTAACGGTCATAGCGGAACCCATCATTTGCCCCCAAGACATGAGGGACTTATAGTTCGTCGTGTCTTTCAACTCCCGACCTCCCGATATCAGTATCAGAGGCTTTTCTCTTGACAAAATTCCTTGACACGGATCTTCTCGTCCGCGATTCCTCGATACTTCGAGGATAGCCACAAAATCCGAGAAGACTCCTCCAATATTCCTTGATAATCGATTCTTCACCGGCTAACCTCCAAGAGTCCGATCTTCCCGCGGTCAATCTTCCAGGATCCGATCATTTTGCTGCGGAACCTTCGGCCTCAGACCTCGTGGACCCTGCTCCCCTCGACGCTGCCAAGGATCAAGTTCAATCGCTTTATTTTCAAATCCTTGTAATTTCCTTTTGTTATTGTGAACCTCTTGGATCTTTATAATATCAATCTCTTTTGACTCCGATTATCGCTGCACCACCTAAGGTGAATTACCCACACCACTTAAGGCGAAACCACGGCACTTAAGGCGACTTAATCTCGTACACCACTTAAGGCGACTTAACCTCGTTCACCACTTAAGGCGACTTGATCTCGTGCACCACTTAAGGCGACTTAACATCGTGCACCACTTAAGGCGACTTAACCTCGTTCACCACTTAAGGCGACTTGACATCGTGCACCACTAAAGGCGACTTAACATCGTGCACCACTGAAGGCGACTTAACATCGTGCACCACTTAAGGCGACTTCTCAACTTGCGCCACTTAAGGCGACTTAATATCGTGCACCACTAAAGGCGACTTTACGTCGTGCACCACTTAAGGCGACTTCTCAACTTGCGCCACTTAAGGCGACTTAATATCGTGCACCACTAAAGGCAACTTTACGTCGTGCACCACTTAAGGCGACTTCTCAACTTGCGCCACTTAAGGCGACTTAATATCGTGCACCACTAAAGGCGACTTTATGTTGTGCACCACTTAAGGCGACTTCTCAACTTGCGCCACTTAAGGCGACTTAATATCGTGCACCACTCAAGGCGACTTTTTGATACTTAGAATAAATCTAAGGATCGCGCACCACTCAAGGCGACTTTTCAACTTGCGCCACTTAAGGCGACTTAATATCGTGCACCACTGAAGGCGACTTTACATCGTGCACCCCTTAAGGCGACTTTTCAACTTGCGCCACTTAAGGAGACTTAATATCGTGCACCGCTGAAGGCGACTTTACATTGTGCACCACTTAAGGCGACTTGTCAGTACTTAGAATAAATCTAAGAATGGTGCACCACTTAAGGCGACTTTTCTCGTGCACCACTCAAGGCGACTTTCTCGTGCACCACTCAAGGCGACTTTACGTTGTGCACCACTTAAGGCGACTTCTCAACTTGCGCCATTTAAGGCGACTTAATATCGTGCACCACTGAAGGCGACTTTACATCGTGCACCACTTAAGGCGACTTTTCAACTTGCGCCACTTAAGGCGACTTAATATCGTGCACCACTGAAGGCGACTTTACATTGTGCACCACTTAAGGCGACTTGTCAGTACTTAGAAAAAATCTAAGAATGGTGCACCACTTAAGGCGACTTTTCTTGTGCACCACTCAAGGCGACTTAATTCTTATGCACCACTCAAGGCGACTTTTCAGTACTTAGAATAAATCTAAGAATCGTGCACCACTTAAGGCGACTTTCGTCGAGCACCACTTAAGGCGACTTAATCTCGTGCGCCACTTAAGGCGACTTAACATCGTGCACCACTTAAGGCGACTTAACATCATGCGCCACTTAAGGCGACTTAACATCGTGCACCACTTAAGGCGACTTTTCTTCAGGCATGGTGTTTCTTCAAGTGTTCGCCACTAAAAGAATGCTTTAATACTCTGCCATCGAGGTCTTCAAACTTGTATGCATTTGGAGTCGGCATCCCCACGACCTTATAAGGTCCTTCCCATTTTGGTGACATCTTGCTGATTCGATCCAAAAGGGTGAACTCGTTGCGACGCCAAACCAGCTTCCTGACGAAGAATTGTCGGGACTTAACTCGCCGGTTGTAATACCTGGCTGTCGCCAAACGCATTCGAGCCTGGACTTCGTCGGCTTCCCGCCTCTTCTCTTCGTGCAAGTCCTAGTCCAGACGTCTCATTTCATCGTTCGTCAATGGCTCGTAATATCTCATCCGATGGGATGCCACGGCTACCTCCACGGGAGCAACAGCCTCCGTGCCATAAACAAGGCCAAACGGAGTCTCCCCAGTTGATCGTTTGGGTGTCGTTCTAGCAGCCCAAAGCACGTTTTCCAGCTCGTTCAGCCATTTGCCCTTCAAGGCATAGACCCTTTTCTTCAGGCCATCCATCACGATTTTGTTAGCCGATTCCACCTGGCCATTGAGCATGGCGGACAGAGGCTGTCCGATGCTCGATGTTCAATTCCTCTAGATACTCACTCACCTGACACCCGTTTAAACGGTGGACCATTGCCGCTGATCACCACCTTAGGAATCCCGTATCTGGACACAATATGGGTCTGGAGGAACTTGACGATCTGGTTCCCCGTCGTTCTGGCCAACGCTTTTGCCTCTATCCATTTCGAAAAATAATCGATAGCTACCAGTAAATACTTACATTGACCTTGTGCTTGTGGAAGAGGTCCCACCAGGTCGATGCCCCACTGCGCGAAGGGCCACGCGCTCTTGATGGATGTCAGATTAGCGGCCGGAGCCACGATACTCGGGGCGTACCTCTGGCACGCGTCGCAGGATCGGACCATCGCCGTCGCTTCTTTGTTCATCGTGGGCCAATAATATCCCAAATTCAGCACTTTCCTCATGATGGATCGGGCCCCTTCATGGCAAGCCGCGACCCCTTCGTGCACCTCCTTCAGAATCCGATTGGTGTCGGGTTCTGCCACACACTTCAAGTACGGAGTCGAGAACCAGCCCTTCTTGTATAGCTGATTGTCCAGCATTACATAATTGGCCGCGATTCGACGTATCCTGTCCGCTGCTACCTGATCATCGGGGACTGCCCCCGTAGTCAGGTACGCGACTATCGGGGTCATCCAAGTTGGCTCCTCCTCCGATCTCGCTTCAATGGCGCACACCTGTGTTGGGTCGATGTTTGATAAGATCACCTTTTCTAAGAAGTGTACCTTCCGACTTTCTCCCAAGGGTGCCCCTAAGGAAAATTTGCTCAAGGCGTCTGCTTCTACGTTTTCCTCCCTCGGGATTGCCTCGATGTCGAAGCTTTTAAAGCTCTCCTTCAAGGTTTGTACCTCTCGTAGATACTTCTTCATTATCGGACTCCTAGCTTCGTATCGCCCTAGGACCTGGTTTACGATTAAAGCTGCGTCACACTTCACTCTTAAGTGATCGACCCCCGTGCCTCTAGCAATTTTCAGGCCCGTGATGAGAGCCTCATACTCCGCTTCGTTGTTTGTGGCCTTGAAAGTTAAAGCCAAGGCGTATCGGAGCGGTTCACCTTCACCCGGTGGTATCAACAAAAATCCCGCTCCTGATCCGTCCGAACTCGCGGAGCCATCCGTGTACATCTCCCAGGTATTTTCCTTGTTTGGCTGTTCTGATTGCTCTGCCCTCTCTAGTTGTTCTTCTATCGGGACCTCCATGGTTGCCCCCTCTACAGGGCCCGCATCTTCCAGATCGGGGGCTGTAGATTCTGCTATAAAATCCGCCAACGCCTGGCCCTTAATTGCCGTTCTTGGAGCAAAGTGTATCTGAAACTCACTAAGCTCTACTGCCCATTTCACTATTCTTCCCGACGCATCCGGTCGGTTCAAAAAATGCTTCAAAGGCTGGTTTGTCAGCACAGTGATCTCGTGTGCGTGGAAATAAGGCCTTAGCTTCCGAGCAGTAATAATCAACGCAAAGAGGTACTTCTCAACGGCGGGATAGTTCAATTCAGATTTGGCAAATGCCTTGCTTACATAATAGACGGGGACTTGATTACCCTCGACAATCTTTACTAACACAGAGCTAATGGCAAATTCCGAAACAGCCAAATAAAGGTAGAGCGGCTCGCCTGGAACCGGTTTCGCCAACGGCGGGAGGGTGCGAAGGTGCTGCTTGAGTGCTTGGAACGCCTCTTCACACTTGGCGGTCCATTCAAGTTTCTTGTTGGCCCTCAGGACTTCAAAAAACGGCATTGATCGGTCGCTGGCTTTGGATAAGAAGCGATTCATTGCAGCTAGTCGGCCATTCAGCACTTGTACCTCCCGATGGTTTATCGGAGACTGCATCTCCTCAATTGCCCTCAGCTTCTCAGGATTCACTTCAATTCCTCTTTGACTTACCATGAAGCCCAAAAACTTCCCTGAGTGGACTCCGAAGGCGCATTTCGTCGGGTTTAAGCGAACTTGGTGGAGTCTCATCCGCTCAAATGCCATGGTTAGGTTGTGCACGTGGTCCTCGGCTTGTTGGGACTTCACCAGCATATCGTCCACGTAAGCTTCCATGGTTTCTCCCAACATATCTCCAAACAGTTTGTTCACCATCTCTTGGTAGGTGGCCCCAGCATTGATCAACCCGAAAGGCATGACATCGTAGTGGTAGATGTCACTGTCCGCGTAGAACGCTGTGTGGGGAGCGTCTTCCTTGGCCATTTTGATCTGGTTGTATCCTGAGTACGCATCCATGAAACTCAACAGCTCATGTCCCAACGTGGCATCCACCAGCTGGTCGATCCTCGGGAGTGGATAGCAGTCCTTTGGGCAAGCCTTGTTCAGGTCGCGGAAGTCCACGCACATTCGCCATTTCCCGTTAGTCTTCTTCACCAGCACTGGGTTGGCCACCCAAGTTTGGAATCAGAGCTCCTTAATGAACCCGGCGTCGAGCAACCTGCCCACCTCCTGCTGGATCGCAATCTTCTTATCCGTGCCCATCGGACGCCTTTTTTGCGTGATAGGCTTGATCGTGGGGTCTATCTTTAGCTCGTGTACGATCACATCGGGGCTGATTCCTGGCATATCGCTCGGGGACCAGGCAAACAGCTCCTTGAACTCCTTCAACAACTCCACCAATTTTTGGGCTGTCTCCTCAGTCAGAGCAGGCCCGATTTTCACCTTCCTCTGGGGTCCGTCGATCTCGACTTCTTTCAGATCTTCTACGGGAGCGGGACGCCCAAACTCTTCTCTGGGATCTGTGTCTGTCTGGAGGACAGTCATGGCCTCTCGCCTCCTCCTCCGGGTGGCATGAACATAGCATTTTCGGGAAGCCACCTGGTCGCCCTTGACCTCTCCGACTCCGTGGTCGGTCGGGAACTTCATCTTCTGGTGCACAGTCGAGGCAACCACCATCAGAGGATTAATGGTGGTTCTCCCGATAATTGCATTGTAGGTCCCTGCGGAATCAACCACGACAAACTCCACGTTCCTTCTTTCTGATTTCCACCCGCTACCAAACTCCACTGGTAAGGTGATTACTCCTAGCGGGTAGGAGGTTGAGCCAGAGAACCCGACCATCGGGAAGTTTGCCTCCTTTAGATCTTTCTTCGTCTTCCCCATAGCCTCCAGCGCGTCCATGAATAGGATGTCGGAGGAGCTCCCCCCGTCGATTAGAATTCTCTTCATTTCGAACCCGTCTACATCCAAGGTTACCACCAAGGTATCGTCATGCGGAGTCTCTACGCCTATGAGGTCCTCCGATGAGAAGGAGATCACCATCTCTTCTTTCAAGGTCCAGGATCGGGACCTCTAACCCAACACCACTGCTGTGGGGATTCTGGAGGCATAAACTTCTCGGGCGGATGAGGTATCACCTCCAGCAGCAAACCCTCCATGAATCACGTTGATAGTGCCCCGTCTCTCCTTGCGAGCACCGGATGACTCTGGATCGGTTCTCTTCTTCTTTGGGGACCGATCGCGGGATCGGGAACGGGACCGCGATCGGGACCGAGAGCGGGATCGACACCGCTTGTCCCTGACGAATTCCTTGAGCTCCCCCTTCTGGATCAGCTTTTCAATTTCCTTTTTCAGCTCCCAACAGTGATTGGTGTCGTGGCCATTTGCGCGGTGAAATCGACAATAGCGATCTGTGCGGGACCCCAGGAATTCTCCATCTTTCTTCGGGGGGTACCTGGAGATACCTTGTCGTTCCATGACTGTCAGCACTTCCGCCATGGAGCAGTTGAGAGGAATGTCAAAATCCTCCCGCTTATCCTTCCTTGAAGAACGTCTGTCGTCCCTCCGATCCGGACGACCTCGATTCTTGCTACTGTCGGGTTTACCCTTTGACTTACGATCGTCAAAAGGTTTAACCGACTGCTTTCCTTTGTTCGACTTTGGGGGCTCCAGTTCTCCTGCGGCTATCTTCGACTCCTGGACATCGATCTGCCGTTTTACCCTCTTCTGTAATGCCTGCCTGGGGGCAGACTAAAGAACCAGGTCAGGGCTCTTTCTCCAAGTGTGTTCGGGAACAGTGTACACACTATGTCTTCACTCGGGGCTATTCCCAGACACGCCATGAGGTGCTTCTGGACATGGCGAACTGGATCTCCTTCGCCATCATACTCCTTTATCGTGGGGATGCCTAGCCCAGGCGAGGCTAGGGTGTCGATAAGTCGCGGGACGAAGGGATGAGTGGATCGATCCCTTAGCTCCGACACCAGCGGCTTCTGCTCTCCCATACAGATGTTCACGATCTTTACCACCTGGTCGGGAGTGATGGGGCCATTCAGGGGAATGGTCCTGTGCTGTACTGGTCCTGGCTCATCAATCACGAACCTCTCCGGCTGACCGGTTGCCCTACCTCTGTCCTGGCCTCGGGGCGGGGCTTCCTGTGCGTTCCGACCCTCTGTTGGTGGGGCCACTTCCTCCAACGGAGGCATCTCCTCCTGCCTCCTTGCAGCCTCTCTCCGATCCAAGAGAGCCTCCACGGCTACCAAGAACATGGGCATGGCCTCTCGCCTCCTCCTCCGGGTGGCATTAACATAGCATTTTCGGGAAGCCACCTGGTCGCCCTTGACCTCTCCGACTCCGTGGTCGGTTGGGAACTTCATCTTCTGGTGCACAGTCGAGGCAACCGCCATCAGAGGATTAATGGTGGTTCTCCCGATAATTGCATTGTAGGTCCCCGCGGAATCAACCACGACAAACTCCACGTTCCTTCTTTCTGATTTCCACCCGCTACCAAACTCCACTGGTAAGGTGATTACTCCTAGCGGGTAGGAGGTTGAGCCAGAGAACCCGACCATCGGGAAGTTTGCCTCCTTTAGATCTTTCTTCGTCTTCCCCATAGCCTCCAGCGCGTCCATGAATAGGATTTCGGAGGAGCTCCCCCCGTCGATTAGAATTCTCTTCATTTCGAACCCGTCTACATCCAAGGTTACCACCAAAGCATCGTCATGCGGAGTCTCTACGCCTATGAGGTCCTCCGATGAGAAGGAGATCACCATCTCTTCTTTCAAGGTCCAGGATCGGGACCTCTTACCCAACACCACTGATGTGGGGATTCTGGAGGCATAAACTTCTCGGGCGGATGAGGTATCACCTCCAGCAGCAAACCCTCCATGAATCACGTTGATAGTGCCCCGTCTCTCCTTGCGAGCACCGGATGACTCTGGATCGGTTCTCTTCTTCTTTGGGGACCGATCGCGGGATCGGGAACGGGACCGCGATCGGGACCGAGAGCGGGATCGACACCGCTTGTCCCCGACGAATTCCTTGAGCTCCCCCTTCTGGATCAGCTTTTCAATTTCCTTTTTCAGCTCCCAACAGTGATTGGTGTCGTGGCCATTTGCGCGGTGAAATCGACAATAGCGATCTGTGCGGGACCCCAGGAAATCTCCATATTTCTTCGGGGGGTACCTGGAGATACCTTGTCGTTCCATGACTGTCAGCACTTCCTCCATGGAGCAGTTGAGAGGAATGTCAAAATCCTCCCGCTTATCCTTCCTTGAAGAACGTCTGTCGTCCCTCCGATCCGGACGACCTCGATTCTTGCTACTGTCGGGTTTACCCTTTGACTTACGATCGTCAAAAGGTTTAACCGACTGCTTTCCTTTGTTCGACTTTGGGGGCTCCAGTTCTCCTGCGGCTATCTTCGACTCCTGGACATCGATCTGCCGTTTTACCCTCTTCTGTAATGCCTGCCTGGGGGCAGACTAAAGAACCAGGTCAGGGCTCTTTCTCCAAGTGTGTTCGGGAACAGTGTACACACTATGTCTTCACTCGGGGCTCTTCCCAGACACGCCATGAGGTGCTTCTGGACATGGCGAACTGGATCTCCTTCGCCATCATACTCCTTTATCGTGGGGATGCGTAGCCCAGGCGGGGCTAGGGTGTCGATAAGTCGCGGGACGAAGGGATGAGTGGATCGATCCCTTAGCTCCGACACCAGCGGCTTCTGCTCTCCCATACAGATGTTCACGATCTTTACCACCTGGTCGGGAGTGATGGGGCCATTCAGGGGAATGGTCCTGTGCTGTACTGGTCCTGGCTCATCAACCACGAACCTCTCCGGCTGACCGGTTGCCCTACCTCTGTCCTGGCCTCGGGGCGGGGCTTCCTGTGCGTTCCGACCCTCTGTTGGTGGGGCCACTTCCTCCAACGGGGGCATCTCCTCCTGCCTCCTTGCAGCCTCTCTCCGATCCAAGAGAGCCTCCACGGCTTCCAAGAACATGGGCATGGCCTCTCGCCTCCTCCTCCGGGTGGCATTAACATAGCATTTTCGGGAAGCCACCTGGTCGCCCTTGACCTCTCCGACTCCGTGGTCGGTGGGAACTTCATCTTCTGGTGCACAGTCGAGGCAACCGCCATCAGAGGATTAATGGTGGTTCTCCCGATAATTGCATTGTAGGTCCCCGCGGAATCAATCACGACAAACTCCACGTTCCTTCTTTCTGATTTCCACCCCCTATTAAACTCCACTGGTAAGGTGATTACTCCTAGCGGGTAGGAGGTTGAGCCAGAGAACCCGACCATCGGGAAGTTTGCCTCCTTTAGATCTTTCTTCGTCTTCCCCATACCCTCCAGCGCGTCCATGAATAGGATGTCGGAGGAGCTCCCCCCGTCGATTAGAATTCTCTTCATTTCGAACCCGTCTACATCCAAGGTTACCACCAAGGCATCGTCATGCGGAGTCTCTACGCCTATGAGGTCCTCCGATGAGAAGGAGATCACCATCTCTTCTTTCAAGGTCCAGGATCGGGACCTCTTACCCAACACCACTGCTGTGGGGATTCTGGAGGCATAAACTTCTCGGGCGGATGAGGTATCACTTCCAGCAGCAAACCCTCCATGAATCACGTTGATAGTGCCCCGTCTCTCCTTGCGAGCACCGGATGACTCTGGATCGGTTCTCTTCTTCTTTGGGGACCGATCGCGGGATCGGGAACGGGACCGCAATCGGAACCGAGAGCGGGATCGACACCGCTTGTCCCCGACGAATTCCTTGAGCTTCCCCTTCTGGATCAGCTTTTCAATTTCCTTTTTCAGCTCCCGACAGTGATTGGTGTCGTGGCCATTTGCGCGGTGAAATCGACAATAGCGATCTGTGCGGGACCCCAGGAATTCTCCATCTTTCTTCGGGGGGTACCTGGAGATACCTTGTCGTTCCATGACTGTCAGCACTTCCGCCATGGAGCAGTTGAGAGGAATGTCAAAATCCTCCCGCTTATCCTTCCTTGAAGAACGTCTGTCGTCCCTCCGATCCGGACGACCTCGATTCTTGCTACTGTCGGGTTTACCCTTTGACTTACGATCGTCAAAAGGTTTAACCGACTGCTTTCCTTTGTTCGACTTTGGGGGCTCCAGTTCTCCCGCGGCTATCTTCGACTCCTGGACATCGATCTGCCGTTTTACCCTCTTCTGTAATGCCTGCTTGGGGACAGACTAAAGAACCAGGTCAGGGCTCTTTCTCCAAGTGTGTTCGGGAACAGTGTACACACTATGTCTTCACTCGGGGCTCTTCCCAGACACGCCATGAGGTGCTTCTGGACATGGCGAACTGGATCTCCTTCGCCATCATACTCCTTTATCGTGGGGATGCCTAGCCCAGGCGGGGCTAGGGTGTCGATAAGTCGGGGGACGAAGGGATGAGTGGATCGATCCCTTAGCTCCGATACCAGCGGCTTCTGCTCTCCCATACAGATGTTCACGATCTTTACCGCCTGGTCGGGAGTGATGGGGCCATTCAGGGGAATGGTCCTGTACTGTACTGGTCCTGGCCCATCAACCACGAACCTCTCCGGCTGACCGGTTGCCCTACCTCTGTCCTGGCCTCGGGGCGGGGCTTCCTGTGCGTTCCGACCCTCTGTTGGTGGGGCCACTTCCTCCAACGGGGGCATCACCTCCTGCCTCCTTGCAGCCTCTCTCCGATCCAAGAGAGCCTCCACGGCTGCCAAGAACATGGGCATGGCCTCCGCCACGGCCCTTGTCAAGTCTGTAGCTGGGGGGGCCTCCTGCCCCCTGTTGCCCTGGTGCTGAGGAGCAACATCTTCGGGATCTCCATTGTGCCCCCTTGTCTGGGAGAGCTCATCCGGGGGATGGTTCTGGTTTTCCTCCTGTTCCGATACTGAATCCAGATTCGTTGCAGCGGGGTGACGGGAACCACCGGATTGTCCCTGTCTTCTGTGCTTGCCAGCCGCCATTGATCGAGTAGAAGGCATATCAGCTTTTTGTTTGCTTCCCACAGACGGCGCCAATGTTGGATCACGGTGGAACTCCGGTACGGACTTTGACGAAAATCCTAGCTCCTTTGCTCCACGCAATCCTGCAAGAGGGGATAGACCGGGCGGAGACCCAGAATCCCTCTCCGATGCTTAAATGAGTATCTCGTATGACTGGCAAGTAATAAACTCAGAGAGTATTCAACTCAACGTAAGTCTTTCTGAGGTGATCTCCTGCCCTTTTATAGGCAAAGAGATGCCTCAGGTACCTGGCGAACCGTTAGGGGTGGTTAGTCTGTATCCCGCATATCTCGGACGTGATCTCGCGTATCTTAGCCATGCCCCGCGTATCTCGGCCACGCTCCGTGTATCTTAACCACGTTCCGCGTATCTCGGCCACGCCCCGCATATCTTGGCTTTATCCTCTGATAACGAGTCCCGACTCCCGTCGGGGACTCCAGAGTTATCTCGTTGTGTCACCGCTCGGGGCCCCTCGTCATCGTGACAGGGCTAATCATTCTCAGGGATTCATCATCGGGGCCTACTTAAAGGCATCTTATCGGGAGCTTCCAGCTCCACTGTCGGAACCGACTCTGTCGGGACCTTGCCTCGTCGGGACTCCCTTCGTCGGGACCCTTCTCCTAGGTCATCTTGACCTTCACTCTGGGCCTGGTGGGCCTGTTTGCCGTTTCCTCGCCGTTAAAGGGCCTAACGGTCATAGCGGAACCCATCATATGGCTGAGCCTGATACAGATCGGATCCTTAGGGAGGTGCACGAAGGATATTTGGCTTGTCATGAAGGTGCCCGATCCATCGTGAGAAAAGTACTGAACCTGGGCTATTACTGGCCCTCGATGAACAAGGAGGCAACGATGGTAGTCCGATCCTGTGACGCCTGCCAGAGATATGCCCCGAATATCGTGGCTCCAGCTGCCGACCTGATGTCCATCAAGAGTGCTTGGCCCTTCGCGCAATGGGGAATCGATTTGGTGGGACCCCTTCCAGTTGCAAAAGGTCAGTGCCGATATTTATTGTGGCTATTGATTATTTCTCGAAATGGATAGAAGCTAAGGCATTGGCCAAGACAACGGGGAATCATATCCTCAAATTCCTCCAGACCCATATCATATCCCGATACGGGATCCCTAAGGTATTGATCAGTGATAATGGCCCTCCGTTTAACGGGGCCCAGTGGAAGGAGTACTTGGAGGAACTAAAAATCGAGCATCGGACAGCCTCTGTCCATCATGCTCAAACCAATGGACAGGTGGAGTCAGCCAACAAGATCGTGATGGATGGCCTGAAGAAGAGGGTCCATGCCTTGAAGGGCAAATGGCTGGATGAGCTGGAAAATGTGCTTTGGGCTGTTAGAACAACACCCAAACGATCGACTTGGGAGACTCCGTTTGGCCTTGTTTATGGCGCGGAAGCAGTTGCTCCCGTTGAAATAGCTATGGCATCCCATCGGACGAGGTATTCCGAACCTCTGTCAAATGATGAAATGAGGCGCCTAGACTTGGACTTGGTCGAAGAGAAGGGGCGGAGTTCCGAGGAGGCCCAGGTTCGGATGCGCCAGGCAACGGCCCGATATTATAATCGACGAGTCAAGTCTCGACAGTTCTTTGTCGGGGAACTGGTCTGGCGTCGGAACGAATTTACCCTTTTGGATCGGATCAACAAGATGTCGCCAAAATGGGAAGGACCTTATAAGGTCGTGGGGATGCCAGCTCGAAACGCGTATAAGTTGGAAGACCTCGATGGCAACGTGTTGAAGCATTCTTTTAGTGGCGAACACTTGAAGAAATGTCATGCTTGATATCGAAGTCGCCTTTAGTGGTGCAAGTTGTTTATCGAAGTCGCCTTCAGTGGTGCAAGTTGTTTATCGAAGTCGCCTTCAGTGGTGCAAGTTGTTTATCGTTTTGATTTGATGTAAACACGTTTTGGGCCATCAATGAATAAAGAGGTTTCTTCCGACCAGATTGTGCTTAGAATTATCATTCTAAGTATGCTTAAATCGCCTTAAGTGGCGTGGTTTCGCCTTAAGTTGCACGGATAAATCGCCTTAAGTAGTGTGTAGCTAAATCGCCTTAAGTGGCGTGGTTCCCCCTTAAGTGGCGTAGTTTCGCCTTAAGTGGCGTTGATAAATCGCGTTAAGTGGTGTGATTAAATCGCCTTAAGTGGTGTGATTAAATTACCTTAAGTGGTGTGATTGTCTTAAGCGACGTATCGAATCACTCTAAGTGGTATGATCAAATCGCCTTAAGTGGCGTAGGTAATTCACCTTAAGTGGTATAGCGATAATCGGAACCAAAATGGATTGATCTTATAAATGGCAATCAGGTTCACAACAAGAGAATGAAATTACAAAGGATCCTAAGATAAAGCGTTAAGCTTGGTCCTTGGCAGAATCGGGGGGAGCAGAGTCCACGAGGTCCGTGGCAGAAGGCTCCGCGATCGGAGGATCGGATCCTAGAAGATTGGCCGCGGGAGGATCGGACTCTTGGAGGTCAACCAATGAAGGGTCGATCATCGGGGGATCAGTTGTCGGGAGGTATGCACTTGGAGGCTCCACCGCACCTTCAGCACCCGCGGTCCCTTCGGGGGTGTTGGTCCCGTTGCTCTCCTCGGAAAGGTTGTAGTACCTCTCCGCGAAGGGGGCGAGAGTCTGGGACTTGGTGAAGTCGATGGCATCACCATACTCCAGATGGAGCTCCTCGACAGCATTAAGCAAGGTGGTCTCCACCTCCGCCGTACAGAACTTCACCACGTACACTTGGAAAGCCTCGGAGCCCCGATAATTTTCCCGACCCTTGGCCTCAGCCTCAGCCTCAGCCAGCTTGACGGGGAACTCAGCGATCTCCCGCTCCATCTGTTGGGATCGGTTGGTGAGAAGGACCTTCTCAGCTTCCAGCCCCGCCTTGACGTCCTCAAGGGCCTTCTTCTCGAGGACAAGCCTGTCCCGATCCTCCGCACGCCCCTGCTGCTCTTCCTTGAGCCTTTGTCGCTCCTGCTTCAGCAGCCGCTCGAAGTCGTGGACCTGCCTCAGGAGGTCCCGAGTCTTCTGATTAAGGAGGGCCTGCTCCTTAACCAGCTTGCCCCTCGACGACTCGGAGGCTGCCAAGTCCTCCTCGAGCTTGGCCAAGACCTCGGGGGCCGCCTTGGCTCACTCCTGCTCCAGGGCCTCCTCCACACGACGAACGGCCATATCGCGAATGTCCGCGTGGATGACCTCTCGAGCCAAGGAGAGTGGAATCTTCATAGACGGCAGAACTGAACCTGCCAGCAGGTGCAGACCCAGTTCCGGTGATATATTATCCCGACGCAGCGGAACCCCCCGCAATGACTCGATCGGGGTCCAGGGAGCCGCCGCCTGGTCGGGGGTGTAAACCTGATAGAAGCTCCCGTCTAAGGGGAGAGGAGGAAGGAAGACCTGAGTGTCGGAGGTGCGGGCCTCCGAGCCGCCATGAGACCCAGTCATCCCTTCAGGAGTCAGGCTCAAGACCGGCGAATTCTGTTGTGCCGGGGAAGATGGAGGCAGCCCTTTGGAAGTCAGCTCCAACGGGGTCTGCCTCACCCCCCGACGACGAACCAGGGGCTGACCTTCGCTCACCTCCTCGAAAGAGTGAGAAACGTCCAGGTCAACCACCCGACGAAACTAACTGTCTGTCGGGGCATCTTCAGTCCCCGATCCTCCCGGGGAAGGAAGTGAAAGGAGGGGCTCTCCGACCCGGGCGTCGGAGGGTGGCACCCCCGCTGAAGCTCCAGCTCCCGATGGACCTGCAGCTGGAGGACGAGAAGCTTCAGAAAGATAATCAGAAAGTTGGTCGGGATCCTTACACCAAATGACGGGACGGGAGAGATACTGGTCCTTCCCGTAATAATTATAATAACCCGCTTTAAGGATGCGGGGAGTTTCTCCTTGCAGGCTCTCTTATCGGAGGGGATTAACTCCTCGGGAATACGCCTCCTGTATAATCGAATTGCTAATCGGAGCTGCTTACCTTCTTCGGGATTCTGGGTGTTGAAGATCTGCGCCATCTTCTCCACCCGGGCCCGCTTGATCTGCTCCGAAGTTGGAGGTGCCGATGAGGAGGCGGCCCTCTTTGAAGACTTCCTCTTCCTCGCAGGGCGTTGGACAACATCGGTCTCCGCCTGCTTAAGCACGATATTGCTCAGCAATGATACCTTCTTAGCTTCAAAGACAAAAACGAAAGTGTAATTAGAATATTACCCAAGGAACAAGGTTCGAAGGTCCGTCGAAGAGTTGAACCCCGGAGGCAACGTCAAGGAGTCGGATCCCGGTCAGAACCATATCCCGCTCCCCGATGGAGTTGGCATCGAGGGGAGCGAAAGAATCCCCCCAGCGATAGAGTTGGATGCAGTGGAGAATCTGGAAATCTTCCTCGGAGTAAGTGTGAAAAGCGGGAAGAGGGTCTGCCCCAACCTCCCATCGGGGCCACGGAATGGAGCTGTTCCGAATGAAGAAGTAATTCTTCTTCCAGCCACTGTTGTCGGGCCCCGAGTCAGTGATAAGCCCCCGACCTTTGGCGACCTTCCAGGTGTCGCCATTCCAGCTGTATCGGGAAAGCTGTGCCTTGCTCCATTTAGGCATCCGCGGGTAGAAGGCACAAATCCCGGCATCATTGCACTTCATGCCATAGAAGGTCCGAAAAAGTCGGAGACTATAGGTCCACTGTTGGCGGAGGCAAAGGACATGGAAGGCGATCCACACACGGATGGCATGGGGGGAAAAGGTAGTTGGATGTGTTTTGTAATATTCACACATCTCGACCAGATCCCCGTAGAAAGGGAATCGGATCCCCGCCGATACTTGCCCGGCGGAGACAAATACCTCCCCTTCCCGGGGACGAGTGACCACAGGGTCACCCGGGATGCGAGGACGAGGAAAGGGGAAGCGAGGCTCCCAGGTGGAAGTAATACAGCCTTCCCGGAGAGCTGCATCATAGGCGATTTCTGAAATCTCATTACAAGCATAATCGAACTTGAAGGGTTTTCTCCCCCCCGGAACTTGATTCACCGTCTGGAAAATGGTCATGGCAAGAAAAGGCACAGTTTATTTTTGGAAAAGTCCGAGTAAGACAGATTGAGATAAAAGGAAAACTATGCTAACAGTTCTTTCGGAATCAGAGGAAGAAATCTTACCGGACATGTTGAATCGGAGAAGAAAAGATGATCCTGGTGGTCGGAGATCCTGCTTGTCGGAGTGCTTATCAGAAATTAGAAAGGAGAGCTTGAGCTTTTGAAATCACAAGAGGATAAAACGGTAGAGGAGAACTGAATAGGGCCAAGATTTGGGGTTTTATAGGAGAGAGGACAGCCAAAGAGACGTTGCAATCCGGACCGTTGAAGATGAAACGTCTCAACCTTAGTCGTTGAGATGCTAACGACAAAACGGCTAGAAAGTGCTTTTTCAGAAAAAACAGGCACGGGTACCCAAGCCGTCGCTTCATCACCCGCTGCATTTAATAGTTGAGTAACCGAGAAATCATTTCGGATTCGGTGGTTATCCTCGGAATATTGGGGAATCTTGGAGGAGGAGATCTGCTTCAGAAGATTTTTCGTAAAGTCGAAAGCCTCCGATGCCGATATCGGGAGGTCCGGAACTGGAAGACACGACGAACTGTAAGTCCCTCATGTCTTAGGGGAAAATGATGGGTTTCGACATAGCCGTTAGGCCCATTAACAACGAAGTAAACGGTGAAGTAGGCCCACTGGGCTCTAAAAGAGGCCTAGAAGGTCAATGTTAGGGGTCCCGACAAGGTCGGTCCCGATATATGAGCTGTACGCTCCCGATGATATGCCTCTAAGTAGGCCCCGATGATATGCCTTTAAGTAGGCCCCGATGATATGCCTTTGAGTAGGCCCCGATATTGAATCTCTGAGAATGCTGGCCCTGTCCCGATGACGAGGGGCCCCGAGCGGTGACCAAAGGAGATAACTCTGGAGTCCCCGACATCCGTCGGGACTTGCCACCAGAGAACGAGGCCGAGAAATACGCCCACTATCAACATAGTGGGGAAGTGGCCTGAAAAGACGGAACGTGGACAAGTGGCCGAGATAAACGGAACGTGGGCTAACTGCCCCCAACAATTATCGCAACAGGTAACTGGGGTAACTCCTCCCCTATATATAGGAAGGAGTTACCTCAGGATTGATACATTGACATTCACATACTGATACTTGCCAGCCTACATCGAGATACTCATTTAAGCATCAGAGAGGGATTCTGGGTCACCGCCCGGTCTATCCCCTTCTTGCAGGATTACTTGGAGCAAAGGAGTTCGGACTTCCGTCAAGAACGTACCGGAGTTCCAACCATGATCCAACACCTGAGAAGGTTGGCCCTGTCCCGATGACGAGGGGCCCCGAGCGGTGACCAAAGGAGATAACTCTAGAGTCCCCGACATCCGTCGGGACTTGCCACCAGAGGATGAGGCCGAGAAACACGTCCACTATCAGCGTAGTGCGGAAGTGGCCTGAAAAGACGGAACGTGGGCAAGTGACCGATATAAATGGAACGTGGGCTAACTACCCCTGGCAGTTGATGGGTTTCGATATAGCCGTTAGGCCCATTAACGGTATCCAAACGGCGAGGTAGGCCCACTAGGCCCCAAACAAAGCTTAGAAGACCAATACGAAGGGTCCCGACAAGGTCGGTCCCGATATATGAGCTGAACGCTCCCGATGTTATGCCTTTGAGTAGGCCCCGACGTTATGCCTTTGAGTAGGCCCCGACGATATGCCTTTAAGTAGGCCCCGATATTGAATCCCTGAGAATATTGGCCCTGTCCCGATGACGAGGGGCCCCGAGCGGTGACTAAAGGAGATAACTCTGGAGTCCCCGACATCCGTCGGGACTAGCCACCAGATGATGAGGCCGAGAAACACGCCCACTACCCGCGTAGTGGGAAAGTGGCCTGAAAAGACGGAACGTGGGCTAATGGGCTGAGATACACGGAACGTGGCAGTTATCTCAACAGGTAACTGAGGTAATCCCTCCCCTATATAAAGGAAGGAGTTACTTAGGATTCATTACGTTGACTTACAGACTGATATTTTCTTACCGGCAATCAAGATACTCATTTAAGCATCGGAGAGGGATTCTGGGTCACCGCCCGGTCTATCCCCTTCTTGCAGGATTACTTGGAGCGAAGGAGTTCGGATTTCCGTCAAGAACGTACCGGAGTTCCAACCGTGATCCAACATTGGCGCCGTCTGTGGGAACGAAGCAAAAATCAAAAATGACTTCTACCCGTTCAATGGCTGGCAAGCAAAAGAAGAGACAAGGACAATCTGGCGGTTCTCGCCACCCTGCTGGAACTCTGAATTCAGGGCTGCCGGAGCGCACTGTGGATCGGAATGATCCTCCCCCTGCTGTTTCTCAAACAAGGGGGCATCATGATGATCGCGAAGATTTCATTCGAAACTCGTCGGAGAGGCGGGAAGAGATCCCAAGGAGGGACCAGGATGCACCTGCAAAGCCGGACTTGGCAAAGGCTGCCCGTATTTTTGGAAGCTATGGAGGCTCTCTTGGACCGAAGAGAGGCCGCCAAAAAGAAGGAGGAGGAGTTGCCTCCGCCTCCGCCAGTGGAGAATCGGGACGGGCAGGAGGCCCAACCCGAAATCCAGGACAAGAGCAAGGAGCCTGCTCTATCGGAGCAGTTCGTGGTCGATGGGCCTGGGCCGGTGCAACATAGGACCATTCCTCTCAATGGCCCTATCACCCCCGATCAAGTGGTGAAGATCGTGAACATTTGCATGGGGGACCAGAAGAAGATGATGTCAGAACTGAGGGATCGATCCACTCATCCCTTCGTTCCCCGATTGGTGAATACCACTGCCCCGCTAGGACTGGGCATCCCGACAATCAAGGAGTACGATGGCGAGGGGGATCCAGTTCGTCATGTCCAGAAGCATCTCATGGCTTGTCTAGGCAGAGCCCCGAATGATGACATAGTGTGTGTCTTATTCCCAGGTACGCTGGGTGAGAGGGCCCTGACGTTGTTCTTTAGCCTTCCGCCAGGATGCATCTCTAGCTGGACCCAGATGCATGATCGCTTTATCCGGCAGTACCAGGGCCGCCGACGCCTCCTGAAAAGCGCGAGGTCCCTGACTGAGGTGGTACAAAGGCCCGACGAGTCGCTGGCGCACCATTACCAGAGGTACACTGCCAGCGTGGCCGAGATTGATGAGGAGATGTCGGAGGGAGAAACCATCCGCACCTTCATTCGGAACTTCACAGCACCATATGGTTCCGACCTGATGCACAGCGTTGCCGAGAAGACTGTGTGGAACATGGAGGCGCTGCAGAAGAGGGTGAAGCAGCAAATCGATGTGCAGGAGTCGAAAATAGCTGCCGGAGACCTCGATCCTCCGAAGACGAACAAGGGGAAGCAGTCGGATGATCGCAGGAGGAAGGACAAACCCGACAACAGTCGGGGTCGAGGCCGCTCTGATCGGAGGGAAGACAAGCGTCCTCCGAAGTCGGACAAGCGGGAGGATCGTTACACTCCTCTCATTTGCTCCATGGGTGCCGTGTTAGCGGTGATGGACCGTCAGGGTATCGCCAAGTACCCCCCGAAGAAGGATGGAGAGTTTATGGGAGCCCGCGCCGATCGGTACTGTCGTTTCCATCGCGCCAATGGTCACGATACTGACCATTGTCGGGAGCTGAAGAAGGAAATTGAAAAGCTAATCCAGTAGGGGAAGCTCAAAGAATTTGTAGCTGGGCGACGGAGCCGATCCCGTTCTCGGTCCCGATCGCGGTCCCGTTCCCGATCCCGCGGTCGATCCCCGAAGAAGGATAAGCCTGAGTCTTCCAATGCCCGCAAGGAGAAGCGGGGAACCAGTAATGTGATTCACGGAGGACTTGCTGCGGGAGGAGATACCACGGCGGCTCGGGAGGTATATGCTTCTCGGATTCCCATCGCCATGATGCTGGGCAAGAGGGCCCGAAATTGGACCCCGAAAGAGGAATGGTGATTCCCTTTTCAGCGGAAGACCTGATAGGTGTGGAGACCCCACACGATGACGCTTTGGTCGTGACCCTGAACGTGGACGGGTACGAGATGAAGCGGATCCTGATTGATGGAGGGATCTCCTCCGATATTCTGTTCATGGATGCACTGCAGGCCATGGGAAAAACCAAGAAGGACTTGAAGCCTGCGGACTTCCCTATGGTCAGATTTTCTGGCTCTACCTCTTACCCGGTGGGGGTCATCACCTTACCGGTCGAGTTCGGGAGTGGTTGGAAGTCAGAGAAGAGGAACGTAGAGTTCGTGGTGGTCGAGTCTGCGGGGACCTACAACGCCATTATCGGGAGGATCACCATCAACCCGCTGGGGGCAATTGCCTCAACTGTCCATCAGAAAATGAAGTTCCCGACTGACCACGGAATCGGGGAGGTCCAGGACAATCAGATAGCTTCCAGGAGGTGCTATGTCAATGCCACCCGAAGGAGGAATCGGGAGGCTATGACTGTTTTCCAGACTAACGCCGATCCCCGAGAGGAGTTTGGGCGTCCCGCCCCGATGGAAGATTTGAAGGAGGTCGAGATCGATGGACCTCAGAGGAAGGTGAAAATCTGGTCCGCTTTAACTGAAGAGACGGCCCGAGAATTGATCGGCCTTGCTGTAGGAATTCAAGGAGCTGTACGCCAGGTCCCCGAGTGACATGCCAGGAATCAGCCCCAATGTAATTACTCACGAGCTGAAGATTGACCCCGTGGTCAAGCCGATCACACAGATAAGGCGCCCGATGGGTGCCGATAAGAAGATCGCGATCCAGCAAGAGGTGGGCAGGTTGCTCGATGCTGGATTCATTAAGGAGCTCCAATTCCAGACATGGGTCGCCAACCCAGTCCTGGTGAAGAAGAGCAATGGCAAGTGGCGGATGTGTGTCGATTTCCGCGACCTGAACAAAGCATGCCCGAAGGATTGCTATCCCCTCCCGAGGATCGACCAGCTGGTGGATGCCACATCGGGACACGAGTTGTTGAGCTTCATGGACGCCTACTCTGGCTACAACCAGATCAAAATGTCCAAGGAGGATGCCCCCCACATTGCTTTTTATGCTGATAGTGACATCTATCATTATGACGTTATGCCATTTGGACTGATCAATGCAGGGGCGACTTATCAGAGGATGGTGAACAAGATATTCGGGGATATACTGGGGAAAACAATGGAGGCCTATGTGGATGACATGCTGGTGAAGTCCCAACAGGCCGAGGATCATGTTCACAACCTGGCCACGGCGTTTGAGCGGATGAGGCTTCATCAAGTTCGCTTGAACCCGACCAAGTGTGCCTTCGGAGTGCACTCAGGGAAGTTCCTGGGCTTTATGGTGAGCCAGAGGGGAATCGAGGTGAACCCTGAGAAACTGAGGGCAAACGAGGAGATGAAGTCCTTGATTAACCATCGGGAGGTGCAGGTGCTGAATGGCCGATTGGCCGCGATGAACCGCTTCCTATCCAAGGCAAGCGACCGATCCATGCCGTTTTTTGAAGTACTGAGGGCCAATAAGAAGTTTGAGTGGACAGCCAAGTGTGAAGACACGTTCCAAGCACTCAAGCAGCACCTCCGTACTCTCCCGCCGCTGGCGAAGCCCATCCCAGGCGAGCCACTCTATCTGTATTTGGCTGTTTCTAAATTTGCTGTTAGTTCTGTCTTAGTGAAAGTTGTAGAGGGTAGCCAAGTCCCCGTCTATTATGTAAGCAAGGCACTCGCCAAATATGAAATGAATTATCCCGCCGTTGAGAAGTATCTATATGCGTTGATTGTTACTGCTCGGAAGCTGAGGCCTTACTTCCACGCACATGAGATTACCGTTTTGACGAATCAGCCCTTAAAGAATTTTTTGCCGACCTGATGCGTCTGGGAGATTAGTGAAATGGGCAGTCGAGCTTAGCGAGTTCCGCATTCACTTTGCTCCGAGGACGGCTATCAAGGGCCAGGCGTTGACAGATTTCATAGCTGAGTCTACAGCCCCCGAACTAGATGAAGCGGGCCCTGTAGAGGGGGCAACCATGGAGGTCCCCATAACAGAACAGTCAGAACATCCCGATGACGAAAATACGTGGGAGATGTATACCGATGGCTCCTCAAATTCAGAAGGATCAGGAGCAGGGTTCTTACTTATACCGCCAGACGGAGGCGAGCCCCTTCGATACGCCTTAGCCTTGACGTTCAAGGCCACCAACAATGAAGCTGAATACGAGGCTCTCATCACAGGCCTCAAGATTGCCAAAGGAACGGGAGTTGGTCACTTAAAGGTAAAGTGCGACGCTAGCCTGATTGTGAACCAAGTTCAGGGGCGATACGAAGCAAAGAGCTCGATGATGAGAAAGTACCTTCGGGAGGTGCAAACCTTGAAGGAGAGTTTCAAGAGCTTCGACATTGAGGCGATCCCGAGGGAAGAGAATGTGGAAGCGGATGCCCTGAGCAAGTTTGCGTTGGGGGCACCCCTCGATGAATGTCGGAACGTGCACTTCTTGGAGAAGGTGATCCTGTCAACCACCGATCAAGCGGAGGTATGTGCCATCGAGGCCGGATTAGAGGAGCCTACTTGGATGACCCCGATAGTCGCGTATCTGACTACAGGGACAGTCCCCGATGATGAATCAGCAGCTGGCAAATTACACCGAATCCCGCCCAATTATGTGATGGTGGACAACCAGCTGTACAAGAAGGGGCATTTAACTCCTTACCTGAAATGTGTGGCTGAGCCCGACACAGATCGGATCCTTAGGGAGGTGCACGAAGGATATTTGGCCTGTCACGAAGGTGCCCGATCCATCATGAGGAAAGTGTTGAACCTAGGTTATTACTGGCCCTCGATGAACAAGGAAGCAACGATGCTAGTCCGATCCAGTGAGGCTTGCCAGAAGTACGCCCCGAATATCGTGGCCCCAGTTGTCGACCTGACATCCATCAAGAGTGCTTGGCCCTTCGCGCAGTGGGGAATCGACTTGGTGGGACCCCTTCCAGTGGAAAAAGGTCAGTTTCGATATTTAGTCGTGGATATTGATTATTTTTCAAAATGGATAGAAGCCAAGGCATTGGCCAAGACAACGGGGAACCATATCCTCAAATTCCTCCAAACCCACATCATATCTCGATACGGGATCCCCAAGGTGGTGATCAGTGATAACGGCCCTCCGTTTAACGGGGCCCAGTGGAAGGAGTACCTGGAGGAACTAAAAATCGAGCATCGGACAGTCTCTGTCCATCATGCTCAAACCAATGGACAGGTGGAATCGGCCAACAAGATCGTAATGGATGGCTTGAAGAAGAGGGTCCATGCCTTGAAGGGCAAATGGCTGGACGAGCTGGAAAGTGTGCTTTGGGCTGTTAGAACAACGCCTAAACGATCAACCGGGGAGACTCCGTTTGGCCTTGTTTACGGCACAGAGGCAGTCGCTCCTATCGAAATAGCTGTGGCATCCCATCGGACGAGGTATTACGAACCTCTGTCAAATGATGAAATGAGACGTCTGGACTTGGACTTGGTCGAAGAAAAGAGGCGGAGTGCCGAGGAGGCCCAGGCCCGGATGCGCTTGGCAACGACCCGATATTACAATCGACGAGTCAAGTCTCGACAGTTCTTTGTCGGGGAACTGGTCTGGCGTCGGAACGAATCCACCCTTTTAGTGGCGAACACTTGAAGAAATGTCATGCTTGATGTAAAGTCGCCTTAAGTGGTGCAAGTTGTTAAGTCGCCTTAAGTGGTGCACGATGTAAAGTCGCTTTAAGTGGTGCAAGTTGTTAGGTCGCCTTAAGTGGTGCACGATGTAAGTCGCCTTAAGTGGTGCAAGTTGTTAAATCGCCTTATGTGGTGCACGATGTTAAGTCGCCTTAAGTGGTGCAAGTTGTAAAGTCGCCTTAAGTGGTGCAAGTTGTTAAGTCGCCTTAAGTGGTGCAAGTTGTTAAATCGCCTTAAGTGGTGCACGATGTTAAGTCGCCTTAAGTGGTGCAAGTTGTTAAATCGCCTTAAGTGGTACACGATGTAAGTCGCCTTAAGTGGTGCAAGTTGTTAAGTCGCCTTAAGTGGTGCAAGTTGTTAAATCGCCTTAAGTGGTGCACGATGTTAAGTCGCCTTAAGTGGTGCAAGTTGTTAAATCGCCTTAAGTGGTGCACGATGTTAAGTCGCCTTAGGTGGTGCAAGTTGTTAAGTCGCCTTAAGTGGTGTGGGTAAAATGTCTTAAGTGACGCAATCACCTTAAGTGGTGCAGTGATAATCGGAACCAAAAAAGATTTGATATTATAAAGATCTGCGAGGTTCACCATAAAGGAGGAAATTACAAGGATTTGAAAATAAAAGCAATCAAGCTTGATCCTTGGCAGCGTCGAGGGGAGCAGGGTCCACGAGGTCTGCAGCAGAAGGCTCCGTGATTGGGGGATCGGACTCTTGAAGATCAGCCGCGGGAGGATTAGACTCTGGGAAGTCAGCCGGTGAAGGGTCGATCATCGGGGGCTCAATTGTCGGGAGTTCTGCACTTGGAGGTTCCACCGTGCCTTCAGCACCCACAGCCCCCTCGGGGGTGTTGGCCCCGTCACTCTCCTCAGAAAGATTGAAGTACCTCTCCACGAAGGGGGCGAGGGCCCTCTTGGAAGACTTCCTTTTCCTCGCGGGGCGTGGGACAGCATCAGTTTCCGCCTGCTTAAGCACGAGATTGGTCAGCAGTGATACCTTCTTAGCTGCAAAGACGAAAATGAAAAGACGGTTAGAATATTACCCAAGGAACGAGGTTAGAAGAGTCGTCGAAGAGTTGACCCCCGGACACGATATCAAGGAGTCGGATCCCGGTCAGAACCAGTTCCCGCTCCCCGATGGAGTTGGCGTCAAGGGGAGTGAAAGAGTCCCCCCAACGATAAAGCTGGATGCAGTGGAGAATCTGGAAATCCTCCTCGGAGTAAGTGTGGAAAGCGGGAGCAGGGTCCGCCTCCACCTCCCATCGGGGCCAGGGGATGGAGCTGTTTCGAATGAAGAAATAACTCCTCTTCCAGCCATTGTTGTCAGGCCCCGAATCAGTGATGAGCCCCCGACCCTTGGCGATCTTCCAGGTGTCGCCATTCCAGCTGTACCGAGAGAGCTGCACCTTGCTCCACTTAGGCATCCGCGGATAGAAAGCGCAGAGCCCGACGTCATTGCACTTTAGCCCATAGAAGGTCCGGAAGAGTCGGAGGCTATACGGCCATTGTTGGCGGAAGCAAAGCACGCGGAAGGCATTCCATACGCGGATGGCATGGGGGGAGAAAGTGGTCGGATGTGTTTTGTAATATTTAAACATCTCGACCATGTCACCGCAAAAGGGGAAACGAATCCCCACCGATATTTGCCCGGTAGAGACAAATACCTCCCCTTCCCGGGGACGAGTGACGGCAGAGTCACCCGGGACGCGAGGCCAAGGATAAGGGAAGCGAGGCTCCCAGGTGGAAGTAATGCATCCCTCCCGAAGGGCTGCATCATAGGCAGTGTCGGAAATTTCATTGAAGGCGTAATCGAACTTGAAGGGCTTCCTCCCCCCAGAACTGGACTCACCGTCTGGAAAGTAATCAGAGCAAGAAAAAGCACAGTCGATTTCCACAAAAGTTCAGGTAAGATCATGGAGATAAAAGAAAAACTATGCTAACAAGTCTCTTTGGAATCGAAGGAGAAAGCCTTACCAGACATGTCGAATCGGAGAAGAAAGGATGATCTTGAAGGTCGGAGATTCCGGTCGCCGGAAGGTTTATCAGAGAAAGAAAAGAGAGCTCGAGCTTTTGAAAACGCAGAGAATGAAACGGTAAAGGAGAACTGAATAGTGCCAAGATTTGGGGTTTTATAGGAGAGATGACAACCAAAGAGACGTTGCAATCTGAACCGTTGAAGATTAAACGCCTCAATCCAAGTCGTCGAAGCACTAGAGACAAAACGGCTATATAGTGCTTTTTCAAAAGAGCAGGCATGGGCACTAAAACCGTCACTTCATCACTCCTCGCATTTAATAGGGGAGTAATCGAGAAATCTTTTCGGATTCGGTGATTATCCTCGGAATATCGAAAGGTCCGAAGTTGGAAGACACGACGAACTATAAGTCCCTCGGGTCTTGGGGGCACATGATGGGTTTTGATATAGCCGTTAGGCCCATTAACGGTGACTAAACGGCGAGGTAGGCCCACTAGGCCCCAAACGAAGCTTAGAAGACCAATACGAAGGGTCCCGCCTGATGGGTTCCGATGTAATCGTTAGCCCCGTTAAACAGCCAATGGACGGTGAGTAGGTCCAGTGGGCCTTGTGAAAAGCCTAGAAGGCTCAGAAAACCAGCACGCAGGGCCCCGACTCTAGAGGTCCCGATGTATGAGCTGAATGCTCCCGATGAGAAGCCTCCGAGTAGGCCCCGATATGCCTTAGTAAAGGCCCCGATAATAAAGCCCCGCAGAGGCTGGACCTGTCCCGTAGAGACTAAAGGTCCTGGGTGGTGATCTAGAATAAGACAACTCAGGAGTCTCCGACGGGAGTCAGGACTTGTGATCAGAGGATAAAGACCGAGAAACCCGCCTACTAGATAAAGTAGTGGGAGACGATTAGAGATAAAGATAAATCCCCCGAGATACGCAGGGCGTGCCCGAGATACGCGGAGTACGGGTAAGATACGCGGAGCGTGTGGCGAGATATATGGAATCCCAACCGAGATATGCGGAATCGTGGCGAGATACACGGAATCATGGGTAAAACTGCCAGGCGCAGTAACAGGTAACTGAGTAACTTCCCCTTCTATATAAAGGAGGAAGTTACCTCAGAAAACGATCATCTAAGACGAACTTAGACTTTTTGCTTACCACCCCATTGATCACATACTCATTTAAGCATCGGAGAGGGATTCTGGGTCACCACCCAGGTCATCCCCTTTTGCAGGATTACGCGGAGCCCAGGAGTCCAAAGCTTTCCGTCAAGGACGTAACGGAGCTTCGCTTGTGATCCAACATTGGCGCCGTCTGTGGGAATCTTACAAAAAGTCAAGATAGTTTCTACCAGATCAATGGCCGGTGGTGGCAAGAAAAAGCAAGTTCAGGCTGGCAGTTCTCGTCCCGCAGGAACTTTGAATTCCTCGCTGCCGGAACGTGTTGCTGAACAAGGTGAGAACCCCGCTCTTTCCCAGACAGGGGGGCAGGGTGATGGCTATGAGGTCTCAGTCCGAGACACAGAGAGGAACAGGCAGGATGTCCCGCGTAGGGAGGAAGATGAGGCTCCCCCGAACCCGTTGGGCCATGGAAGAGAAGGAGTCCCGCGAAGGGAAGAAGGGTCGTCTTCGAACTCGGAGTCGGCCAAGGCAGTAGCAGATGCTATGCCCATGTTCTTAGCTGCCATGGAGGCCTTGCTGGATAAGAGAGAGGACGCCAGGAGGGCGGAGGAGTTGCCTCCGCGAGAAGAGTTACCACCACCCCCGCCGAGGGTGGACCCAGAGGAACAGGAGGTTCCGCCCAGGAGCAAGGGTAAGGAACCAGCACACCTGGAGAAGTTCGTGGTCGACGGCCCAGGACCAGTGCAAAATAGGACCATTCCCCTGAATGGCCCCATCACCCCCGATCAGGTGGTGAAGATCGTTAGCATCTGTATGGGTGATCAGAAACAGATGACATCGGAGCTAAGGGATCGGTCCAGCCATCCTTTCGTGCCGCGGCTGATAGATACCGTTGCCCCCCCGGGCTAGGTATCCCGACCATCAAGGAGTACGATGGTG
This sequence comes from Clarkia xantiana subsp. parviflora, assembly GCA_036873135.1. NCBI lineage: Eukaryota > Viridiplantae > Streptophyta > Magnoliopsida > Myrtales > Onagraceae > Clarkia > Clarkia xantiana. The sequence goes on from JAPTYO010000022.1 coordinate 8,898,829, forward strand.
AGGGGGACCCGGTTCGCCATGTTCAGAGGCATGTCCAGGCCTGCATGGGACGAACATCGAACGATGACCTTATCTGTTCATTATTCCCGATAACCCTGGGAGAAAGGGCCATGACCTGGTTCTTCAGCCTCCCGCCAGGATGCATCACGTGCTGGGCTGATATGCACGATCGCTTCATCAAGCAGTACCAGGGTCGGAGGCGTCTTCTGAAGAGTGTGAGTTCCTTGACCCAGGTGGTGCAGAGACCCGATGAATCGTTGGCATACTACTACCAACGGTTCACTGCTAGTGCTGCGGAGATTGATGAAGAAATCTCGGAGGGAGAGACCATCCGTACTTTCCTGCGGAACTTGAGCGCCCCATACGGCTCTGACCTGATGCACAGCGTAGCCGCGAAGGCTGTGTGGAATATGGAGGCCCTGCAAGCGAGGGTGAAACAGCAAATCGACGTCCAGGAGTCGAAGATTGCTGCCGGAGAGCTCGATCCCCCGAAATCGGGGAGAGGAAAGCCATCGTCCAAGCTATCGGATGATCGCAAAGGGAGCGACAAGTCGGAAGGAAGTAGGAACCGTGGTCGTCCCGATAAAAGAGAAGACAAGCGTCCTCCGAGGAAGGACAACCGAGAAGGTCGAGCCGTTCCCATCAATAGCTCGATGACCTCTGTGTTAGCTGTGATGGACAGACAGGGTCTCGCCCGATACCCCCCGAGGAAAGAAGGCGAATTCCTAGGAGGCCGCCCCGACCGTTACTGTCGCTACCATCGAGTCAATGGCCACGACACCGAAAACTGTCGGGAGTTGAAGAAGGAAATTGAGAAGCTGATCCAGAAGGGGAAGCTAAAAGAATTCGTCGGAAGGGGGCGGTGCCGATCCCGCTCCAGAAGTCGGTCACGATCCCGTTCCAAGTCCCGCGACCGATCCCCGAAGAAGAAGAAGATTGAGCAAGAAGCTTCAGGTTCAGGTGCCCGTAAGGAGAGGCGCGGAACTATCAACGTCATCCACGGAGGAATGGCGGCGGGAGGTGATACCTCCGCTTCCCGGGAGAACTACGCTTCCTGCATATCTGCCGCGGTGGTGTTAGGCAAAAGGTCCCGGTCGTGGACCCTGAAGGAGGAAATGGTGATTTCTTTCTCGGCGGAGGATCTAGTAGGCGTGGAGAGCCCCCACGACGACGCCTTGGTCGTGACCCTGGACGTAGACGGATTCGAGATGAAGCGGATCCTGATAGACGGAGGGAGTTCCTCCGATATTCTTTACATGGACGCTCTGGAAGCCATGGGAAAGACGAAGAAGGACCTCACACAGGTGGACTTCCCGATGGTGGGATTCTCTGGTTCCACCTCTTACCCGCTGGGAATGATTACCTTACCGGTGGAGTTTGGTAGTGGCTGGAAGATGGAGAAGCGAAACGTAGATTTCGTTGTCGTGGAGTCTGCGGGGACATACAACGCTATTATCGGGAGGACCACTATCAACCCTCTCCTGGCAGTCGCCTCGACGGTCCACCAGAAGATGAAGTTCCCGACTGACAATGGGGTCGGAGAAGTCAAGGGTGACCAAGTGGCATCACGGAAATGCTACGTTAACGCCACCCGACGGAGAAGGAGGGAGGCCATGACTGTCCTTCGGACTGACACCGATCCTCGAGAGGAGTACGGGCGTCCCGCCCCCATGGAGGATCTGAAGGAGGTTGAGATCGATGGCCTTCAGAGGAAGGTGAAGATTGGGTCTGCTTTGTCGGAGGGTAGAGCCAAAGACTTGATCGAGCTCCTGAAAGAGTTTAAGGAGCTGTTTGCCTGGTCCCCGAGTGATATGCCAGGAATAAGCCCCGACGTGATAGTGCACGAGCTGAAGATAGACCCCGCGATCAAGCCTATCGCGCAGAGAAGGCGGCCGATGGGCGCAGACAAGAGGATCGCGATTCAGCAAGAGGTGGGCAGACTGCTCGATGCTGGATTCATCAAGGAGCTCCGATTCCAGACTTGGGTGGCTAACCCAGTCCTGGTGCGAAAGAGTAACGGGAAGTGGCGGATGTGTGTCGATTTCCGTGACTTGAACAAGGCTTGCCCGAAGGATTGTTACCCGCTCCCGAGGATTGATCAGTTAGTGGATGCCACATCGGGACATGAGCTGCTGAGCTTCATGGATGCCTATTCCGGGTACAACCAGATCAAGATGGCGAAGGAGGATGCCCCCCATACGGCCTTCTATGCCGACAGTGACGTCTACCATTACGACGTGATGCCCTTCGGATTGATCAATGCCGGAGCAACTTACCAGCGAATGGTGAACAAGTTGTTCGGAGACATGTTGGGGAAAACCATGGAGGCGTATGTGGATGACATGCTGGTGAAGTCCCGACAGGCAGGAGACCATGTCCAGAACTTGGCGGCAGCCTTTGAGCGGATGAAGTTCCATCAGGTTCGGCTGAACCCCGACAAATGTGCTTTTGGGGTGAACTCGGGGAAGTTCCTAGGGTTCATGGTGAGCCAGAGAGGAATCGAGGTGAACCCCGAGAAGCTGCGAGCAATCGAGGAGATGCAGTCCCCGAAGACTCATCGGGAGGTCCAGGTGCTGAATGGCCGGTTGGCCGCGATGAATCGCTTCCTATCCAAGACGAGCGACCGAGCCATGCCATTTTTTGATGTGCTGAGGGCCCACAAGAAGTTCGAATGGACCGACAAGTGTGAGGAGGCGTTCCAGGCACTCAAGCAGCACCTCCGTACCCTTCCGCCGTTGGCGAAACCAGTTCCAGGCGAGCCGCTTTATCTCTATTTGGTTGTTTCCGATGTGGCTGTTAGCTCTGTTTTGATTAAAATTGTCAAGGGCAACCAAGTGCCTGTCTATTATGTAAGCAAGGCGTTTGCCAAGTCTGAAATAAACTATCCCGCTATTGAGAAGTATCTCTTCGCGTTGATTATTGCCGCTCGAAAGCTACGACCTTACTTCCATGCCCATGAAGTCACGGTATTGACTAATCAGCCCCTGAAACACATTTTGAACCGAGCGGAGGCGTCGGGGAGACTGGTGAAATGGGCCATCGAGCTGACGGAGTTCCGTATTCATTTCGCTCCGAGAACTGCTATTAAGGGCCAGGCATTGGCAGATTTTATAGCCGAGTCTACGGCACCCGATCTGGAAGTAACGGGTCCCGCAGAGGGGGCAACCATGGAAGAGGCCCCGATAGCAGAACAGGCCCCGATAACAGAACAGCCAAATGAGGAGAACACCTGGGAGATGTACACTGATGGTTCATCGAGTGTAGAAGGCTCGGGGGCAGGATTCGTATTGATACCGCCCGGTGGAGGCGAGCCCCTACGATATGCCTTGGCGTTGACGTTCAAAGCCACCAACAATGAAGCAGAATACGAGGCTCTCATCACGGGCCTCAAGATTGCCAAGGGTACGGGGGTCGACCATCTAAAGGTGAAGTGTGATGCAAGCTTGGTTGTAAATCAAGTCCAGGGGAACTATGAAGCCAGGAGCCCGACAATGAAGAAGTATTTGCACGAGGTGCAGACTTTGAAGGGAAGCTTCAAAAGCTTCGATATCGAGGCGATCCCGAGGGAAGAAAACGCGGAAGCAGATGCCTTAAGCAAGTTTGCTCTGGGAGTGGCCCCCGAGGAGAATCGGAAGGTACATTTCCTAGAGAAGGTGATTATCTCAAACATTGATCCAGCGGAGATTTGCGCTATTGAGACAGGATCGGAAAAAGAGGAGAAGCCCACTTGGATGACCCCGATGGTCACATATCTGACTACGGGGACACTCCCCAATGACAAGGTGGCAGCTGTCAGGTTGCGGCGGATTGCAGACAACTACGCGATGGTGGACAACCAGTTATACAAAAAAGGGTACGTAAAGCCTTTCTTAAAATGCGTAGCGGAACCTGACACGAATCGGATCCTAAGGGAGCTACACGAGGGAGTCGCGGCCTGTCATGAAGGGGCCCGATCTCTTGTGAGGAAGGCATTGAACTTGAGCTACTATTGGCCTTCGATGAATAAGGAAGCGACAGCGATGGTCCGATCCTGTGATGCATGCCAGAGGTACGCTCCGAATATTGTAGCTCCCGCCGCGGACTTAATGCCCATCAGGAGTGCATGGCCCTTCGCGCAATGGGGAATTGACTTGGTGGGACCTCTTCCCCAAGCGAAAGGTCAGTGCAAGTATTTGCTCGTGGCCATCGATTACTTCTCAAAATGGATAGAGGCTAAGGCATTGGCCAGGACGACGGGGCAGCAGATCCTCAAGTTCCTTCAAACTCAGATCATATCCCGGTATGGGGTCCCTCGAGTGTTGATCAGCGACAACGGCCCTCCGTTCAATGGGACTCAGTTGAAGTAGTACTTGGAGGAGTTGAACATCGAACATCGGACCGCTTCAGTCCACCACGCTCAAACCAATGGCCAGGTGGAATCAGCCAACAAAATCGTAATGGATGGCTTGAAGAAGAGAGTCTACGCCTTGCAAGGCCATTGGCTGGATGAGCTCGAGAACGTGCTGTGGGCTGTTAGAACAACACCCAAGCAATCGACAGGAGAAACTCCGTTTGGCCTGGTCTATGGCACGGAGGCAGTCGCTCCCGTGGAAATAGCGGTGGCGTCCCATCGCGCGAAATATTACGAGCCTCTGACAAACGAGGAAATGAGGCGTCTAGACTTAGACCTGCTCGAGGAGAAAAGATGGAAGGCTGATGAAGTTCAGGCCCGAATGCGTCTGGCAACAGCCCGATATTACAATCGGCGTGTCAGGTCCCGACAATTCTTCGTGGGAGAACTTGTCTGGCGGAGGAACGAGTTCGTTCAACAAGATCGGATCAACAAGCTATCGCCAAAATGGGAGGGACCTTACAAGATCGTAGGGATGCCAGCACCAAATGCATACAGGCTAGAGGACCTTGATGGCAAGACGTTGAAGCATTCCTTCAGTGGCGAACACTTGAAGAAGTATCATGTTTGATATTAAGCCGCAGTGAAAGGTGCAAATTGTCTATCAATAAGATCCGATGTAAGCCTATTTTGAGTTATTTATGAATGAAAGAAGTTGCTTCCGATCAAATTACTTTTAGATTTATTCTAACTGTTAGTAAGACGTCCTGAAGGACGCGACAAAAGCCTTCCGAGGTACGATAAAAGCCTTCCGAGGTATGCGTAAGTCGTCTATATGATGCGGCCAAAAGCCTTAACGGGTATGGACAAAAGCCCTACGGGGTACACGTAAGTCGTCTATATGATGCGGCCAAAAGCCTTAACGGGTATGGACAAAAGCCCTACGGGGTACACGTAAGTCGTCTATATGATGCAACCAAAAGCCTAGGTACGAAAAGGCCCTGATGGGTCCGCGTAAGTCGTCTATATGATGCGGCCAAAAGCCTTAACGGGTACGGAAAAGCCTTAACAGGTCCGCGTAAGTCGTCTATATGATGCGGCAAAAAGCCTTAAAGGGTACGATTAAGCCGTCCGGTAGAGACGCAGTAAAAGCCCTAAGGGGTGTAAAAATAGCCTTGAAAGGCAGGGATAAGAAACCTTAAGTGGTGAAGTCCCGATTTTGGACGAGAAACCTTAAGTGGTGAAGTTCCGATTTTGGACAAGAAACCTTAAACGGTAAAATCTCGAGTAAAACGTCGGAAGGACGTATGAAGTCATTTTAATGGCGCATCGGAACGTTCTGAGTAACGAATTTAAAAGCCGCTTTAGATAAAGTGCAAACGAGTATCGGTGCCAAAACAGATGGAAAGAAACTACTTATATAAAGGCCAGAAGGCCAAAGAGGTTCGATACAAGAGATAAAGGAGAAAGACAACAAGGACTAAAAGATGTAAACATTAAACTTGGTCCTTGTTGGAAGATGGATCCTCAGCAGCATCGGAGGGAGCAAGGTTTGGAGGGGCCTGGGCGGAAGGCTCCGCGGCTGGCGGAGTCGGGTCCACGGCAGCGGCCTCTTCACTCTTCGCGGGGAGGTTGAAGTATTTCTCCGCGAAGGGGGCGAGGGTCTCGGACTTCTTGAAGTCGATGGAATCCTCGTATGCTGTGTAGAGCTCTTCGGCAGCATTGAACAGGACGTTCTCCACCTCGGACTTACAGAACTCTACAGCAGCCACCTTGAATTCTTCAGAGTCACGATACTCCTCGCGGCCCCGCAAGTGGCCCTCCTCTAGGCCCTGAGCCTTTGCCTCAGCCAGCTTGGCAGAGAACTCAGCCCTCTCCGCCTCAAACTTTGCCTTGGCCTCCGCGAGGAGATCCGCGAAGACGTTTTTCTCATGAACGAGCTGCTTCTTCTCCGCCTCATTCCGCTGCTGATCCGCTTGGACCATCTTCCGCTCCCGACGCATGACAACCTCATGGTCGTGGACCTTCTTGAGCAGGCCCGAAGTCATCTCGTCTAGGAGAGCTTTCTCCTTGGCCATCTTGTTCTTGGCCGCCACTGCCTCGTCGAGTTCTACCTGAAGCTTGGCTAAAGCATCAGGGTTCGACTGAGCCTCCGCCGCCTCCAAAGCACCCTTCAGGGCCAGGATAAGGCCGAAGCAGCGCTGTTGGTTCGCGGTGTCCTGAAAGAAGGGAGGAAAAGATCAAGATACAGTAATCGGAGACAAGAATGATGAAGAAAATAAAACAAAGATAAAGTTTCACCTCCATCCGACGAATAGCCATATCGCGGATCTCCTCCTCAAGGTCCTCCCGCGCCAAGGACAGGGGTCGCCTCAAGGCTGGAGGAATTGACCCCGCCAGCAGATGCAGGGCCAATCCAGGATCAAGGTTTCCCCGCCGGAGTGGAACCCCTCGGAAAGACTCGATCGGGTTCCAAGGCATCATCCCCTGGTCGGGGGTGAAAACCTTGTAAAGGTTTTCATCCACAAGAAGAGGGGGGATAACCCCAGAACTTTCAGCCGGAGGAGCCACCTCAGCTGGTGGCTCAGGAGTCGGAGAGCGGAACTCGGGAGGAGGACTCCGGGACACATCCTCCATGACGGGCCTCAAGGTGCTCCGACCACGCCTACGACGGAGTAGGCCACCTTCAGCGGGCTCCTCGGAGGAAGGAGAAGCCTCCAAGTCAGTCACCTGACGGAACTGGGCTTCCGTCGGGGTTTCCTCTGTCACCGGCGCCGGTGGAGTCACGGCCCGGGCTGGAGTAGCAGCACGCCCCGGAGTGATAGCCTCCGATGGACCTGCGGTGGCGGGACGAATAAAGTCAGGAAGAGTACCTTTAGGGCACCAGATGATTTGACGATCGAAGTGTTGGTTCTTCCCAAAGACGTTGTAATATCCCGCCTTGAGAACGCAGGGGATTTCTCCTCGAAGGATGTACTTGATCTCTTGAACCCGCGTTTTCCGATCAGCGGGAATAAATTCCCTGGGAACTAATTTCTTATATCGTTTAATTGCACGACGAACACGCTTACTTTCCTCGGCGGTAGTGACCCCGAAGGCTCGGTCAATCTCCTCCCTCCTGGCCTTCTTGGCCCCGACTTGCTCTTCGGTCGGAGGAGCAGCACATAGAGGAGTAGAAGAGGAAGCGCCTTTCTTCACCAACTTTCGCTTCCGCTTGGAGCCACTCTGGACGGCATCAGTCTCGCCCTGCTTCAGAAGGAGATGAGTCAACAGAGAAGCCTTCTTGGCTGCAAAAGTAAAAGACAAGATGGTTAGAAGTATTACCCAGATAACCAAATCCTTGGAAACAGAATCAAGGAGCCGAACTCCGATGGTAATCAGGTTCCTCTCCTGGAGCTTATTGGCGTCGAGGGGTATGAAGTTGTCTCCCCAACGGTAGAGCTGAACCATTTGGAGGGTGTTGAGGTCATCCTCAGTGTAGTCTAAGAGCTTGGGGCAGGGTCCGCCACGACCTCCCATCGAGGCCATGGGACAGAGCTGTGCTGGACGAAGAAGTAATACTTCTTCCATCCGCTGTTGTCGGACCCCGAATCGCGAATCAGCACCCGATCTTTGTGGAACTTCCAAGTGTCGCTATCCCAGCTGAAACGTGAAAGTTGCTCCTTTGTCCACTTAGGGAGTCGTGGGGAGAAGGAGCAGACGCCAGCTTTGTTGCACTTCATGCCGTAGAAAGTGCGGAATAGCAGCAGACTGTACGTCCATTGCTGGCGGTGGCACAAGAGTTGGAAGGCATTCCACACGCGGATGGCGTGTGGAGAGAAGGTACAAGGATGCGTCTTGTAGAAGTTGCACATCTCCACCATATTTCCGCAGAAGGGGAACCGAATCCCCGCGCTTATTTGTCCGGCGGAGACGAACACTTCCCCTGCCCGAGGATGCGTAATGATGTGCTTCCTTCTGACAGCAGGTTGAGACTCATATGGGAAGCGAGGTTCCCAATCTGAGGTAATACACCCCTCTCTAAGGGCAGCCTCATACGAAGCCTCAGATATCTCATTGACAGCAAACTCGAAAGTGAAAGGAGCTCTAACCTCAGAACTAGCTTCGTCTAAAACGATTGCAAACAAGAAGATTTGAGAAAAGAAGAACAAACAGCAAGTAAATCACGAAAACATAGAAGAAAGTCTTACCAGACATGATCGATGATCGGAGAGATAAAATGGAGGAAGATCGGAAGGTTGAAGGCCTTAGATCACTGGAACAGCAGGAAGAGCTGGAAGAAGAAGCTTTGAGTGCAAGAATGGCTGAAATCGAGAGAGTGCAGAAGAAGTGAATAATGCCAGGGTTTTGGCTTTTATAAGCAAAAGGACAACTGAGAGAACTTAATCTGCACCGTTGAAGACGAAACGACTTGATCTCGATCGTTGAAATTATGAAGACGGTACGGAAGAGACAGCTGGATGGGCACGATCTGCACCGTTGAAGAGGAAACGACACGATCTTAATCGACGAGATCATGGGTACGGAAGGGACGTGCGTGACATCATGGCTGCTTTTCCAGAAAACAACAGTCACGCCGGTTTAAACGTCATTTCCTTATCCCTAGGCATTTAATGTTGCAGTAACCGAGGAGTCTCCTCGGATTTGGCAACTGCCCATGGGGTCTGGTGGGCCCAAGGCAATCATGAGTAAGAGACTCTGTTATGCAACAATCACACGCAAGGCAAAAGCCTCCGACGGTGGTATTGGAAGGTATAAAAACAAAAACCTCCGACAACGAGGTTAGAAGGGCTGAATTAAAAGACATGACGAACTAAAAGTCCCCCATGTCTTGGGGGCAAATGATGGGTTCCGATGTAATCGTTAGCTCCGTTAAACAGCCAATGGACGGCGAGTAAGTCTAGTGGGCCTCGTGAAAAGCCTAGAAGGCTCAGAAAACCAGCACGCAGGGCCCCGACTCTAGAGGTCCCGATGTATGAGCTGAATGCTACCGATGAGAAGTCTCCGAGTAGGCCCCGATATGCCTTAGTAAAGGCCCCGATAATAAAGCCCCGCAGAGGCTGGACCTGTCCCGTAGAGACTAAAGGTCCTGGGTGGTGATCTAGAATAAGACAACTCTGGAGTCTCCGACAGGAGTCGGGACTTGTGATCAGAGGATAAAGACCGAGAAACCCGCCTACTAGATAAAGTAGTGGGAGACGGTTAGAGATAAAGATAAATCCCCTGAGATACGCAGAGCGTGCCCGAGATACGCGGAGTACGGGTAAGATACGCGGAGCGTGTGGCGAGATATATGGAATCCCAACCGAGATATGCGGAATCGTGGCGAGATACACGGAATCATGGGTAAAACTGCCAGGCGCAGTAACAGGTAACTGAGTAACTTCCTCTCCTATATAAAGGAGGAAGTTACCTCAGAAAACGATCATCTAAGACGAACTTAGACTTTTTGCTTACCACCCCATTGATCACATACTCATTTAAGCATCGGAGAGGGATTCTGGGTCACCACCCAGGTCATCCCCTTTTGCAGGATTACGCGGAGCCCAGGAGTCCAAAGCTTTCCGTCAAGGACGTAACGGAGCTTCGCTCGTGATCCAACACCGACAAGGTCGGTCCCGATATATGAGCTGAACGCTCACGATGTTATGCCTTTGAGTAGGCCCCGGCGTTATGCCTTTGAGTAGGCCCCGACGATATGCCTTTAAGTAGGCCCCAATATTGAATCCCTGAGAATATTGGCCCTGTCCCGATGACGAGAGGCCCCGAGCGGTGACCAAAGAAGATAACTCTGGAGTCCCCGACATCCGTCGGGACTAGCCACCAGAGGATGAGGCCGAGAAACACGCCAACTACCCGCGTAGTGGGAAAGTGGCCTTAAAAGACGGAACGTGGGCTAATGGGCCGAGATACACGGAACGTGGCAGTTATCTCAACAGGTAACTGAGGTAATCCCTCCCCTATATAAAGGAAGGAGTTACCTCAGGATTCATTACGTTGACTTACAGACTGATATTTGCTTACCGGCAATCGAGATACTCATTTAAGCATCAGAGAGGGATTCTGGGTCACCGCCCGGTCTATCCCCTTCTTGCATGATTACTTGGAGCGAAGGAGTTCGGATTTCCGTCAAGAACGTACCGGAGTTCCAACCGTGATCCAACAACAGTTATCGCGACAGGTAACTGGGTTAACTCCTCCATTATATAAAGGAAGGAATTACCTCAGGACTGGGATATATATTGACTCTGATACACATACTCATACTTTCATACATACTTGCCTACATTGAGATACCCATTTAAGCATCGGAGAGGGATTCTGGGTCACCGCCTGGTCTATCCGTTTTTGCAGGATTACTTGGAGCGAAGGAGTTCGGACTTCCGTCAAGAACGTGTCGGAGTTCCAACCGTGATCCAACAGCTGCCGGTAGCCAGAGGGAAGAGTCTGACACCGAGAGGGATAGAGGCAATCTACAGGGTCACAGCATTCAAGGAAAGACTCGAGCAAACTGGTGACCACTCAAAGGTGGAAGACGTCATCTTGAAGAACGAATCGAGGTCCCTTGTCGGAACCATTGTTGGGTTCCGGTGAGGGGCTTTGTTTCCGCTTCTTCTGCGAAAAGGGGAGTGGAGATGCAGAGGCGGCGATTTTGTGGATAGAAAGAAAGGAGAGCGGTGGTGAATTAATGGTCTATCTATATGATAAAGGGAGGGAGAGTGGTCCCGGAGAACTGCTTGATTTGCCTTGCCGATCTTTTTCAGTCAAGGAAGGACGGAAGATGAACAAAGACTTGGTAGCCTCCAGCTGGACTTGAATTCTGAGTTTTAATTTTTTCTAGCAGACGTTGAACCGGCAATCGGACCAGTTAGGGATACAGTTCCTGGCCGGAGCCGGTCCGACCTCCGGTCCGGTCTGGATCTTATAACACTGCTCTCGAGGGAGGGAGCACTCCACAGTCATGAATTGAACGGGTCTGCAAACTAAAACGTGAACATAGAGAACTAGAAGTACGGACGAGGTTATAGATTTATATTACACCCCACCCCACCCCACGTATGAGCAAAAGGGTTTATAGTATACACAGATGAATATGACATTCTTCTAACACCAAACATCTTCCAATATATATATATATATATATAGTAAAAACCATAGAGCACAAATCCATGTTGTAGAAAAAGCAAATTACCAGTAGCAGTAGCTGGTATACTCAGCCTCTAGACTTGAGCTCAGCTAGCCGCCTCGAGAGATCATCCTCATCCACAGTCTCTGATTGGCTGGCAGGCACAGCATGGGCAGCAGGTTGGGGCAAACCAACCGATACTTCCAGACCATAATCATCAGCTACCTGCTGCATTAAGCTGTTCACTTCCCCTTCTGGTGTTGACAGTGAGGTAGAACCTGCCATAGCACTCTCCATGAACTCCGCCTGCACCTCCATATTTACAAATTGTTTTTCAAAGCTGTCCATTGTCTCCGACATCTTCTGGAGGTTACCTGTCACAACAATTGATGCATCATCAAAACTAAACTGCTTTCTCATCATACTAATCTCCAAACACAGCCCAGCCCACTCAGCTTCAAATTTAATCACATAAATCACTCCACAACTTTCAACAATCCCACAATGACCCTCCGAAACATACGACTCAGGTAGTAGGGGAAAAGGGTCATGATATATATAAACACAATTTCTCAACAAAACAACTCTTTTTTCGGAAAGCTAACATATCCAAAACCAGAAATTCCTATTCAAATTCCTGCTAATCCTACAACTTACAAGCAGAATAATTCCCTGACAAATTTGACTAGGGTAGTTACCATGCAACTACCATATTGTTTTACTTATGATGGAACATGGCAACACACCCACTATTTAGTTGCAAGAATCGAGTCAAATCCTCAGTACCTCATCCAGATGGATGAAAATACAGTCTCCATCACCTAATCACCAAATGAAGGCCTATCAATCTTACACTGTGATCCTTGAAACAACTCTTTGATATTTGCAGAATAAGCATATCCAGCGATTGATTTACAATATGCACAGCCATGATCAAAGGTAAAAGCTCTAGTTCCTAGATGTGGGTCATGTCATGGAGTGGTTTCTAAGTCAACTTCCATCAGAGATCAAGAACAGCTAGCGAAGCAATAAAAGTCTTCTTCAAACAATACCAAGCTAGCGGCATTTTCAACGTCGGTCTAATTGATGACCACGGCAAAAGCTAGCATACAACCGATTCTAGGAACAATATACGAATAGAATTTGGGAACTTTACCAGTAGTCAAGGAAGATTCAAGGGATTTGACTATTCCGGTCATGGACTTTGTGATGGTAGACATCTTAGCCTGAGTGTCGAGGCGAGATACAACGGCATCGAGACGGGAAGCTAGGCGGAGATAGTTCATCTGCTCGCTACGCTTCCGGATTGCGTTCTCGGCGTAAATACGAGCTCCATCCATGTTTCCCTTCTCGATCGCCTTCTTGACCTTGAGCTTCTCCGCCTTCTCCTCCTTCTCGCACTTCCTGGCTTGCCTCTGAAGCGATTTGGACGTGAACTTCAAGTCCATGATCTGGTTCAGCAATTTCTCAGTATTACCCATGATTTCGAGAAAATTGCAGAGGTGTGGGCAGGTGGATCGATTATCGGCAATCAGGGTTTCGCTTAAGGTAGCTTGAATTTTTTATTTTTTTTTGCTAACAGGTAGGTAGCTTGAATTGAAAGTTCGAAGATTTTTTATTATTATTATTAGTTTTTTTTCGTCCGTAAGGATAAAGTGTTTGCCATTAACAATTTTTCATTCTCATGGTCACTAGCGAGAATTGAACATTTGACATTTGGTTAAGGGATGAGGCGCTGAACCACCACACCATAGTTACATGAAGCGGAAATTGAATGTTCGAAGATTGAAGATTCAACCTTGATAATAAATAAAAATCTTTCGCATTCTCAGTGTTACAAAGAAAAATACGATTTTACCCTCTGGTATGCTATACCAATGTTATCAGAATCAGACCGGACCGGCGATTCGACCGGGTTCGAACCGGAATTGGTGCCTCCAACGGTCCAGTTCGAGCAAATCCGAAGGATGTAAACGAACCCGGTTCGAAATCCGTTTTTTGTCGACCCGGTCGGTTTTCGACAAACCGGGCGGTCCACCGGGTCATCGGTTCGGTATCCCATACAAAAAAGAATAAAAATTGAAAATCTAAATCGGTTGAAGTCAAACCCTAGCTAATCTCCTCAAAGTGAAACAACAGCCGTACCTATCTTTCTTTATCCATCTCCATCCTCAAAGTCTCAAACCTTAACTCACCTATCTTTCTTCATCCATTTCCACTCTCAAAGATGTCGCCATCAAAGCTTCCAAGCTCAGCCAAGTCTTCGGTTCGGATCCAGCAGCTGATTAATCAAGTACTGAGCCGCTTTTAGACACCCAATCGAGGATCCTATTGTACATGGTGACTAGGTTGTGGTCTTCGAAAGGCAATTGTCCCGCAGGCAGAACGACCTGGAGGAGGCCTTGACTGGGAAGGTGCGATGAGGCCTTGAGGTGATTGGGTGATGAAGGATTGAGGAAAGAAAGCACGTTGGATCATCGGATGGCTGGGTAAAGGAGGGGCCGATGGAAAGATTAAAGGAATTGGGGGTAATAATGGGGAATGTTTGGAAAAATCACCTAAATACCCACTTTTTGAAACTCAAACAGAAAAACAAGGGTAAACTTGGACCATAACTGAATATACCCAAGGGCTCATCTCTCAGATGCGCAGTTTGGGGCGCATATGAGAGATGCGACATTTTTCCGCTGGTTAACGGTCAAATTCCTTAACCCTTAGCGGCTCAACAGTCAAATATTTGACCGTTGAGTCAAATGGCGCATCTGAGAGATGCGCCATTTTTTGTGCATTTCTCATTTTCGGCGCATCTGAGAGATGCATTTTTTTGTCTATAAATACACATCACAACCCATTCATTTTTTCTTTTGGTTGTTCAAGAGTTCATTGTTGTTGTTGAAGAGTTGAAAAATTAGTCCATCAATTGCTGTACCAATTTATACTAAGGTAATATATCTGATTTGCAGTTCATATTTTTAGTTAGTTGTACGTAGTTATTTCAATGATGACATAGAATAATATTGCCTGGTACAAGATTTAGATTTTTATGCTTGCCAATATATATATATATAGTAAGAATGTATGTGGTGATGTGCTAATACACATTGTAATAATAATAATCATGTAGGAAAATATGGTGACCCTATGGTTTCGATACGATGGTGAGTGGGATCTTAACGGCGTTAACGTTAGGTACAGCAGGGGCAAAAATAGTTTTTATGAAACTAATAGAGACATTACACTTGATGAGGTCATATTTGTGGCTAAGGGCATGACCCGGTGCCGAGCACCAAATGTTACATTTTTGTGGATGTTCGATGGAGAAATGAATACAGTCGGCTCTCAAAGTTATTGGGAGTCCATTTTGTCGTTAGGCATCGATCAAATTGAACTGGTTCTCATACCAAAATGGGGTGATACGAAGCTTGAGGACGATGATGATTACGAACAAGACGTACACGTCCAATATGTGGACAATGATTTTTATGGCCTCACATATCAGATGGCCGGTTTAGGGCTACGTGGAGGCAATCCTGAAGGGGAGAGCAGCGATGCTAATGCGGATGAAGGTGAATGTAGCAATGCTAATGCAGATAAAGGTGATGCGACCCTACCGAAGGTTGTAGAGAGGGATGAACGGTATTCATCCAACTCAGGAGCAGAGCCATTCGAAGAGTTGGAGAACCGGGTGGGAGACTACGAGTTCCCGGAACAGTGGTCGGAGGGGGAAAATCAGGAGGGAGACTATGAGTTCCCAGAACAATGGGTGGAGGGGGAATGGCAAGAAGGGCTAGAGTGCGATGACCGGGAAATACATGCTGCGAGGTCGTCAAACAATGCGATAAAGTATTTCAAGAAGGAAGACACATATCCTAACAAGGAAGCGCTGCAGAAGTATGTTAAAGAATGGCACATCACGAATTCCCGACAATGTAAGGCCCCACGATCAAGCAAATCAAAAATTCTGTTTAAATGCACGGATGAACGTTGTTCGTGGAATCATCGTGCAACATCAGGATGGTTCGGTAAGTGGACGATCAGGAAAGTTGGTCCTATACACACATGTGTTAATATTGAGCCAATCGTGCATCACAAAAACCTTGACGCTTCGATGATTGAACGAGTGATTTACCGTCATGTGAAAGATTACCTCAGCGTGACGGTAAAAGATTTGCAGAATAAGCTTAAAGATTCCGACTATAAAGAGTATCCAACTTACCGTAAGGTGTGGTACGCGAAATGTAATGTCATTGAACTGATGTTCGGTAGTCTATCTTCATTCGGGTTACTTCCGAAACATTTACTGGCTGTGGCGCACTACAATCCTGGATCAGTATTCGATTTCCAGTACAAAAACCCCGTTATTGGGTCTATTGCGACGTTCGATAAATGCTTCTGGGCTTACGCTCCTTCAATTCACGGGTTTCGGCACTGTCGACGTTGATCAGCATCGACGGCACACATCTGTATGGAAAGTACACATTATTGGTTGCCGTTGGATACGATGCTGACAATCAAGTTTTCCCATTGGCATCCTGTTTATGTGAAAATGAGAATATTGAAACGTGGACATGGTTTTTGTCCCATGTAAAAGAGCATATCACTAAGAACCGTCAAGTCTGCATCATTTCTGACTGTCACATCGGTATATTGCGTGCTCTAGCAGAAGTTTATCCGGAGCCAAATCACCCACACAGGTCTTGTGCCCGACATCTTGCGAGCAACTTTAATACTCATTTCTAGAATAAACAGCTGAAAAAGAAATTCTCGAGCATGATTTATGAGGTGAACAAGCAGAAGTTCCAAAATGAGGTTTCAATGTGGTTGGTTGCAGATGGTCTCAAGTATAAGCGTTTCATAGACCGTTGTGGTGACTTCGCTTTTTGGTCATTAACCTTCGATGACGGTTTAAGGTATGGTGTAATGACAAAAAATCATTCGGAGTGTTTCAATTAGGTCCTAAAAGATGCTCGCGTGTTACCGGTGACCGCATTAGTCACTGAGACGTTCTCGAAGATGGTCAAATATTGGGTTGACCGGAAGAAGATTGCAGAGGAAGCTGTTTTGGCAAGGCAAAGGTATTCTCCGAAAATTACAGTGTTGATAGAGAAGGCTAAGGAAGATGCGAGGGACTGCAGAACTCTAACTTTTGAGCAGGGTGTGACGTACTATGTTTCGGCTCCTGAAAGCGATGAAGACTACACGGTCAACATGATTGATAGGGATTGTGACTGCGGCAGATGGAGACTATTCCATTACCCGTGTTGTCACGCCATTGCAGCCATCGGTCATTCGAATCGTCGTATTAAAGATTTTGTTCCCAAATGGTTCAAGAACAAAAGTTGTATTAAAACTTATGGTATGCCGTTTCAAACACTGCGTCGGCAGTCGCAATGGCCAACATGGGAAGGGCCTTTGGTAGTTGCAGATCATCGGATGCTGATTATTCCTCGGGGACGGAAGAAAAAGAGAATTCGCAATGAAATGGACACATCCAAAGAACCCAAGCGGAGTAGATGCAGTAGATGTCATCAAGAAGGTCACAACGCAAGGAGTTGTAACAATCTGGCCTAAGAGGAGTAGTATTCGTTGTATTAGTTTTATTTGGAGATAGTTGTAACTGAACTGTTTGCGGATTTGTATTCGTATGTTCATGATGTATGTACTATGTTTTTTTTCAAATTTTTCTAAACAGTTGATTTTTTTCAAACCATGCATGTTAGCTACCCTGAAATCAAATTTTTTGAAAAAATCTTAAAAATCAACATACTCAAAAAAATATGAAAAAATTAAAATAGTTTCCTAACATATTTTTAAGACTTACACTGAAGGTTCACGACATTTAGTAAATTACAGAATTTTATATCATAAACTAAAATATTTCCTAACCGCGTCTCGCCCTGACGTTCCTACTACAACTGGGACCCGGGTCATCGCCCTGCGTAAACTGAGTGGGAGGTGGAGGTGAGTCGTACATCCCCTGTGACGTGTCATCAAAATCTAACACATGAGGATCTAAGTCGACTGCTTCGACCTCCATGGATCCAAAGATCAGATCACCGAGCTCGACATCGACATCAAAATCTGCACCAACATCAGGGGGAGGTACCTCGGGGGGAGAATCGGGACGGGCCATAAGCACCTCAAAGCGCTGAACCAGGTCGGCGTGATCATACGCTCTACGGAAGTCCTCAATGAAAGTATCAGCACAACTAATTCCCGCCTGAGTGGTGGCTACGTGACGCATCTTCTTCGCTCGCAACACGCCATGGTCAATCTCATTGAACTGTTAAATGTGCAAAGTTTGAAAATATGTTGGAACAAATAAAATTTTTAAAATTGACATAAGAGGTAGAATAGAATACTTACCACCATCATAAAATTGTTTCCGATTCTATTGTGGTGTCTTGGCGGCAGAATTCCAGGCAGTTGTTCAGGTTCTTCTTGACGAGGAGTCGCCATCGTAACTTTAACCGAGTTGTACCACTCGATGTAAGCTTCGTTGGTCACTGGTACGCCACCTGGAACCACCACGATGCCGCCGTTGTTCCACACTTGGATAAGATCCTCATGTTGTTCGCAAAATGGGGGTCTCGTGTCCTTACCCCACACTACACCAGAACATGTTTTTTTGTGGCTACTAGAAAGGTCACAAAATACCGCAAAACAGTCACAGAATAAATCAGTGACCAAAAAAACGTTTGTCACAGGGTGGTCACAGTAGATAAGATTGCTAAATGAAATAGTGACCAAATGAAAAACTAGCCACTAAATAAATCAGGAATTTGTGACTACGTCAAAGAGTCACTAATCATTAATTATGATATTAATGATGGTTTTTTTGGTAAATAAAAGGAATTTGCTAGTAGTGGCAACCCTAGGCCCATCACGTTACGTAATTTCCGAACTTTCGTGTTCATTTGCGAGTATATCATACTTATGAACAACCGACACATGCACTGGCCCCGTTAACGTAACCCCAGGAAATGATTTTAATCACGTCGATGAGGGGATTCAAACTTATGACCTCGAAGTCAAACCACCTGAGAGCCAGCGCTCTTAACCACTAGACCACAACTGCTTCTGGTATATTAATGATGGAAGCAATACATATCTATATAATTTTAAAAAAATATTATTTATGTATTTTTTATTTATTAGTTTTCTAATAAAAACTAATAAAATAAAATATTAAAGAGTGAATGGTTTACAAATTACTCTCAGTTAAACCATATCAACATACTTCCTACTTTGGAGTACTCATAATTATTATATATATCAATATCAATACATGTATAAAATTATGTACATTAATAAGAGACCAATCCTAAATAAGATCTCATATATAATTTTACAACATATAACTACAAATAAATGGTACAAAATATATGCAAAATCATTTTGATACAATATACACATGTTAAAGGAAGTAGGTGACATTGTCAATAAGTATAAATGATTCTATATGTCTCTCCTGAATTCATATGCATCTTACTAGATATAATCCTGCAAAACAATGAAGAACATGACGACGATGGCACGCATGGTAGTCATGAAACCCGACATGAGATATTCGATAATCCATTTCGTATCCATGTCGGTTTTTTATTCAAATTAACACTTAGATATGCTAGATAGATCACGTTGGGATCCAAGGAATAGAGAGAACCGGATGTATTACCTATGGAGGTACTGCGGAAGCCAATGACTGTTGCTACCATCACCTTCCAATTATATAAATTCCAATGTATGCACCCTCAAAATTGAATTCTTAGATAGATTGATCGAGAAATTCAGAGAAGAAAAAGAGGGAACTACAAAAACGCATGGAGGAGATTGCTAAAGATCAACTAGACATTCTAGTGTTTTAAGGAAGATGAAAATAGCTTTCACTTACACATGCATAAGGAATAGATTGAGACTTCAACTGCTAGGGAGCTCCCATCTTGTGCGATGGCCTCGGCCCACTTATCACGAGATTTGTGAGAAAGTTAAGGGAGATTGAATAATTGAGATAACTATAATAACAGTTATTTCAGATATTTAAGGAAAAATTTAGGTCAGATTATTATTAACCTTGAGATAAAGATGGACTGGTCAATCATCTAAGGTATAAAAAACAATTTTTATTTATTTTATATATTTAATTGCTAGCTAATTTGTAAATAATTTATCTTATGTTCGACCAAAATAATAATAATAGATTATTTTCTATTAATTAATTGCTTGTTTATTAGTAGCACTTTTTTTTTATTTCAAATATATTCTTCTACTACTAAATAACTATAATCACTGTATCATAAAATACATAAAATAAATTATCAGTGATAAACTATATATTATTATTGCTTAGAGATTAGTTATTGTTAAAATAGAAACTATTTCTCCAAACCAAAGTTATATGCCCTATAATATTTGTGAAAATAAATAAAATTATTAACTTAAATTCAACTAATTTTAAATATTTGATAATAAAACAAAATTGTGTAATATACACATATCGAATGGTAGGAATAAAACGAACTAATATATAAACGTTATTTACAATTTTCTAACTAGATGAAAATCATCACATATTATATTTAGCAGTGGTACTTGTCCATTGTGGATTTCGTGGAGACGGGTCCATTGTACTTGGCCAGGTGCGCATTTCGTGGAGACGGGTCCATTGTTGAAGCTCACCAGAAGCGTCGGGAATCGTCGGGCCGAACCCAAACTGTCGTGGGACTCGATCGGGGAGGTACCACTCCACGATGTTCGTGTGGATCAACGGCAGCCGCCTCTTTGCCAAATCCTCATCTTGGAAACATACCGCGTGGAGCCTTTCTCGCCGACTCGCGGTATATGGGTCCCACTCTACCTTTAATGTTAAAAAATAATTAGACTACAATAAATGGTTAAACAATTTAAACATTATCAATTAATTTTGGATAGTTGATCTTACAGATTTCGCGGAGGGGCCCACCAACATATCTCGGTATACTTGGTGGGAAAACGACGTCGGTTTATTCTTTTGAGTTTTCGGCTCCCTCCACCAACATCCGAGACTAAGGCCAGGGTCTGGCAGTTTCTACAGTGAGCGCCTGCCAACCGAGATATGCTCCCACACCCAGACCTACATGAAAAATCAAATAAAAAATGAAGCTAAAAATTAAAAATACTGTCAATACTAGAAACCTGTAGAAGACAACCGCATCCTTAACAGTTTTTTTGTCTTCTTTTGAACAGAATCGTAGAGGCCCCTATATAAATAGGCTAATACAGCCGAGGCCCAACTGTACTCTCGTACCCTACCCAAGTCTTCAAGAAAGAATAGGTACTCAAGTGGAATATGATTCCCTTGGGTGTTAGCGAACAACACTTGACCGAGGAGAACCAAAATATAGCCTCGTGCCTTTCGTTGTGCCTGTTCATCAGTGGCATGCGGGAGTGCCTTAATCTAGTCCCTGATCCATTTGGCGTTGAAAAACGTGCCCTTTTTTTCCTTTAGTTTGTCTTGGGGCACTGTTATACCAAGGAGACGTTGGCATGCATCCAACGTAAAGCGATCCATCGTCGTACTCTCGGGCCTCGGCAGTAACCGGTAAAAGTCAGTTACGGGCCTCCCCCTAATTGGTAGACCCAAAATGACGGATACATCTAGTAATGTCACCCTCATTTCACCATGAGCTAGGTGAAAGGTGTGGGTCTCGTTACGCCATCTCTCACCAAGGGAATGCAGTAAAGCCTTATCGAAGAAGATATGAGAGGCTTTAGCAGCTAATCCAAACCTAGCGATGTCAACGTACTGTTGGGTTAGGGCATCTAACTCCCACTTCTTAGCACCTCTAAAGGTGACTTCATCCGCTGGTTTCACGACCTATAAATTTAAACGTAAATTAATGACATAGTGTATTTAATTTGAAGTTGCTATTAACTTTCAAATCAATCAAATTTTTAGTATTATTTGGAGAACGACCTATAATTATTACCTAAATTAATTATATACATTAGAAAATTCTAAGAGGTCAACTATAACTTAAAATATTTAAGTTGCTATTAAATTTCAGACCAATCAAATTAACAGATTTATTTGGAGAACGACCTATAGATTTATACGTAAACTAACTCTACATATATAGAAATTCTAAGTGGTAACTACAAATTAAAATATACAACTAATTATTACCTTTCAAAATCTATCAAATTAACAACTTTATTGATGGATCTATACCTATAGGCAGTAACGGGTATGTAAATTCCTATCAGCATGTAAGTCTTAATAAAATTTATTCATTAATATTAACAATGATAAATATTACCTAAATTAATTATATACATTACGAAATTCTAAGAGGGCAACTACAACTTAAAATATTTAAGTGGCTATTAAATTTCAGACCAATCAAATTAACAGTTTTATTTGGAGAACGACCTATAAATTTATACGTAAACTAATTCTACATATATAGAAATTCTATGTGGTAACTACAAATTAAAATATACAACTAATTATTACCTTTCAAAATCTATCAAAGAAACAATTTTATTGATGGATCTATACCTAGAGGTAGTAACGGGTATGTAAATTCCTAGCAGCATGTAAGTCTAAATACAATTTATTCATTAATATTAACAATAATAAATATTACCGTGTCCCAAGTAACATGCTAAGATATATGAGTCGGCTGGTCGTAAAGAAGTGACGGATCTGTTGGTTGCGCCATATCAAAAATCTGACAATCTAAGAATTTTTTGAGAAGTTTTTTGGAGTTGAAAATCTCTAAATGGCGCATCATCTATATATAGACAAATTTATGGCGAATCTCTCAGATGCGCCATTTGAATCAACGGTCAAATATTTGACCGTTGAGCCGCTAAATATGGCGCATCTCTCAGATGCGCCCCAAAAATGGCGCATCTGATAGATGCGCCGTTAGGTATTTCCAGTTATGGTCCAAATTTTCCCTTGTTTTTGTGTTTGAGTTTCAAAAAGTGGGTATTTGGGTGATTTTTCCGAAAAGTTTATGGAATTGGGATTTATGTGGGGAAGAACTTGACAGATTCAATGCAAGGAGAGAGGCAGCATTTAATGCAGAGGAGGAAGGAGGTCACTGCAATCAAAGCACTAGGAGCAGCATTCAATGCACAGAGGAAGGAGGTCACTGCGGTTAAATTAAGAATCTTCTAGACGGGCGGTCGGACCGGGATCGAACCGGATTCAAACCGAGTTCAAACCGGCGAACCGAAAACCAAACCCCTATCCGGTTCAGCATCCGGTCCGGTTCAGATAACACAGTGCTATACCGACGACGACTTCATATCAGTAGGTATGGCAACGAGTCTCGGGGCCCCGATGACCCGCGGGGCACTGACCCGAGTTTGACCCGCCAACCCGCCGACCTGCGGGGTGCGAGACGGGTTCGGGGCTGTTGGATCACGGTTGGAACTCCGGTACGTTCTTGACGGAAGTCCGAACTCCTTTGCTCCAAGTAATCCTGCAAGAAGGGGATAGACCGGGCGGTGACCTAGAATCCCTCTCCGATGCTTAAATGAGTATCTCGATCTATGCTAGCAAGTATCGGTATGTGAATGTCAATGTATCAATCATAAGGTAACTTCTTCCTTTATATAGGGGAGGAGTTACCCCAGTTACCTGTTGCGATGACTGCTGGGGGCAGTTAGCCCACGTTCCGTTTATTTCGGCCACTTGCCCCACTATGTTGATAGTGGGCGTGTTTCTCGGCCTCATTCTCTGGTGGCAAGTCCCGATGAATGTCGGGGACTCCAGAGTTATCTCCTTTGGTCACCGATCGGGGCCCCTCGTCATCGGGACAGGGCCAGCATTCTCAGGGATTCAATATCGGAGCCTACTCAAAGGCATATCATCGGGGCCTACTTAAAGGCATATCATCGGGGCCTACTTACAGGCATATCATCGGGAGCGTTCAGCTCATATGTCGGGACCGACCTTGTCGGGTACCCTCGTATTGGTCTTTTAAGCCTCTTTTGGGGCCCAGTGGGCCTACTTCGCCGTTTAGTCGTCGTTAATGGGCCTAACGGCTATATCGAAACCCATCATTTGCCCCCAAGACATGAGGGACTTACAGTTCGTCGTGTCTTCCAACTCCGGACCTCCCGATATTCCGAGGATAACCACCGAATCCGAAAAGATTTCTCGATTACTCAACTATTAAATGCGATGGGTGATGAAGCGACGGCTTGGGTGCCCGTGCCTGCTTTTTCTGAAAAAGCTCTTTTTAGCTGTTTTGTCGCTAGCGCCTCAACGAAGCGTTTCGTCTTCAACGGTCCGGATTGCAACGTCTCTTTGGCTACTCTCTCTCCTATAAAACCCCAAATCTTGGTACTATTCCGTTCTCCTCCACCGTTTCATCCTCTTGTGATTTCAAAAGTTCAAGCTCTTCTTTCTAATTTCCGATCAACACTCCGGCAACCAGGATCTCCGGCCATCAAGATCATCTTCTCTTCTCCGCTTCAACATGTCTGGTAAGATTTCCTCCTCAGATTCCGAAAAAACTTGTTAGCATATTTTTTCTTTTTATCTCAATCAACTTACCCGGATTTTTCCAAGAATCAACTGTGCCTTTTCTTGCTCTGATCATTTTCCAGACGGTGAATCCAGTTCCGAGGGGAGAAAGCCCTTCAAGTTTGATTATGCTTGTAATGAGATTTCAGAAACCGCCTATGATGCAGCTCTCCGGGAAGGATGTATTACTTCCACCTGGGAGCCTCGCTTCCCCTTTCCTCGTCCTCGCATCCCGGGTGACCCTGTTGTCACTCGTCCCAGGGAAGGGGAGGTATTTGTGTCCGCCGGGCAAGTATCGGCGGGGATCTGATTCCCTTTCTATGGGATCTGGTCGAGATGTGTGAATATTACAAAACACATCCGACTACCTTTTCCCCCCATGCCATCCGTGTGTGGATCGCCTTCCATGTCCGTTGCCTCCGCCAACAGTGGACCTATAGCCTCCGACTTTTTTGGACCTTCTATGGCATGAAGTGCAATGATGCCGCGGATGCCTATATGGAGCAAGGCGCAGCTTTCCCGATACAGCTGGAATGGCGACACCTGGAAGGTCGCCAAAGGTCGGGGGCTTATCACTGACTCGGGGCCCGACAATAGTGGCTGGAAGAAGAATTACTTCTTCATTCAGAACAGCTCCATTCCGTGGCCCCGATGGGAGGTTGGGGCAGACCCTCCTCCCGCTTTTCACACTTACTCCGAGGAGGATTTCCAGATTCTCCACTGCATCCAACTCTATCGCTGGGGGGATTCTTTCGCTCCCCTCGATGCCAACTCTATCGGGGAGCAGGATCTGGTTCTGACCGGGATCCGACTCCTTGATGTTGCCTCCAGGGGTCAACTCTTCGACGGTCCTTCCACTCTCGTTCCTTGGGTAATATTCTAATTGTACTTTCGTTTTCGTCTTTGCAGCTAAGAAGGTATCATTGCCGACCAATATCATGCTTAAGCAGGCGGAGACCGATGCTATCCAACGCCTTGCGAGGAAGAGGAAGTCCTCGAAGCGGGCTGCCTCCTCATCGGCACCTCCAACTTCGGAGCAGATCATGCGGGCCCGGGTGGAGAAGATGGAGCATATCTTCAACACCCAAACTCCCGAAGAAGGTAAGCAGCTCCGATTAGCCATCTGATTATACAGAAAACGTATTCCCAAGGAGTTAATCCCCTTCGATAAGAAAGCCAGAATCGAGGGGATCAACCGTATTCTGCAAGGAGAAACTCCCCGCATCCTCAAAGCGGGTTACTATAACTATTACGGGAAAGACCAGTATCTCTCCCGTCGCGTCATTTGGTGTAAGGATCCCGATCAACTCCCTGATTATCTTTCTGAAGCTTCTCGTCCTCCAGCTGCAGGTCAATCAGGAGCTGGAGCTTCAGCGGGGGTGCCACCCTCCGACGCCCGGGTCGGAGAGCCTCTCCTTTCACTTCCTGCCCCGACAGGATCGGGGGCTGAAGATGCCCCGACGGACGATCAGTTCCGTCGGGTGGTTGACCTGGATGTCTCTCACTCTTCTAAGGAGGCGAGCGAGGGTCAGGCCCTGATTCGTCGTCGGGGGGGTGAGGCAGACCCCGTCGGAGCCGACTCCCGAGGGGCTGCTTCCATCCTCTCCGCCACAACAGCATTCGCCAATCTTGAGCTTGACTCCTGAAGGGACGACTGGGTTTCACGGCGGCTCGGAGGCGCGCACCTCCGACACTCAGGTCATCCTTCCTCCTCTCCCCTTAGACGGGAGCTACTATCAGCTTTTACCTCCGACCAGGCGGCGGCTCCCTGGACCCCCATCGAGTCATTGCAGGGGGTCCCGCTCCGTCGGGGTGATACCCCACCGGAACTGGGTCTGCACTTGCTGGCAGGTTCGGTTCCGCCATCTTTAAAGCTTCCGCTTTCCTTGGCCCGGGAAGACATCCACCAGGAAATCCGAGAAATGGCCATCCGTCGCGTGGAGGTAAGGCTTCCTGTTTTTACGCTTAGTATATAAGGTAAAATATTCTCGTGTACTAACCTCTTCTTTTCTTTTTCACAGGAAATGGCGGACCAACCCCGCTGTTTCGGGTTCATCCTGGCCCTGGAGGAGGCCCTGGAGCAGGAGCGAGCCAAGGCGGCGCCCGAGGTCTTGGCCAAGCTCAAGGAGGATCTGGCTGCCTCCGAATCGTCGAGGGGCAAGCTGGTTAAGGAGCAGACCCTCCTTAACCAGAAGACTCGGGACCTCCTGAGGCAGGTCCACGACTTCGAGCGGTTGCTGAAGCAGGAGCGACAAAAGCTCAATGAAGAGCAGCAGGGGCGCGCGGAGGATCGGGACAGGCTTGTCCTCGAGAAGAAGGCCCTTGAGGACGCCAAGGCGGGGCTGGAGGCTGAGAAGGTCCTTCTCACTAACCGGTCCCAACAGATGGAGCGGAAGATTGCTGAGTTCCCCGCCAAGCTGGCTGAGGCTGAGGCCAAGGGTCGGGAAGATTATCGGGGCTCCGAGGCTTTCAAAGTGGACGCGGTGAAGTTCTGTACGGCGGAGGTGGAGACCACATTGCTTAATGCTGTCGAGGAGCTCCATCTGGAGTATGGTGGTGCCATCGACTTCACCAAGTCCCAGACTCTCGCCCCCTTGGCGGAGAGGTATTTCAACCTTTCCGAGGAGAGCGACGGGGCCAACACCCCTGAAGGGACGGCGGGTGTTGAAGGCACGGTGGAGCTTCCAAGTACAGACCTCCCAACAACTGATCCCCCGACAATCGACCCTTCACCGTCTGACCTCCAAGGGTCCGATCCTCCCGCGGCCAATCTTCCAGGATCCGATCCTCCGACCGCGGAGCCTTCTGCCACGGACCTCGTGGACCCTGCTCCCCTTGATGCTGCCAAGGATCAAGCTTAATCGCTTTTATTTTCAAATCCTTGTAATTTCCTTCTTTTGTCGTGAACCTTTCGTGCTTTTATAATATTAATCCATTTTGGTTCCGATTATCGCCACACCACTTAAGGTGAATTACCTACGCCACTTAAGGCGATTTGATCATACCACTTAGAGTGATTCGATACGTCGCTTAAGACATTTTACCCATACCATTTAAGGCGATTTAATCGTACTGCTGCCACTTAAGGCAATCACACCGCTTAAGGTAATTTATCCACGCCACTTAAGGCGATTTATCCACGCCACTTAAGGCGAAACCACACCCCTTAAGGCGAAACCACACCCCTTAAGGCGGAACCACGCCACTTAAGGCGATTTTAGCTACACCACTTAAGGTGATTTATCCACGCCACTCAGGGCGAAACCACGCCACTTAAGGCGAAACCACGCCACTTAAGGCGATTTAATTACACCACTTAAGGCGATTTATCCACGCCACTTAAGGCGAAACCACGCCCCTTAAGGCGATTTAATTACACCACTTAAGGCGATTTAATCACACCACTTAAGGTGATTTAAGCATACTTAGAATGATAAGTCTAAGCACAATCTGGTCGGAAGCAACCTCTTTATTCATTGATGGCTCAAAACCTGTTTACATCAAATCAAAATGATAAACAACTTGCACCACTGAAGGCGACTTCAATAAACAACTTGCACCACTGAAGGCGACTTAATATCAAGCATAACATTTCTTCAAGTGTTCGCCACTAAAAGAATGCTTCAACACATTGCCATCGAGGTCTTCCAACTTATACGCGTTTCGAGCTGGCATCCCCACGACCTTATAAGGTCCTTCCCATTTTGGTGACATCTTGTTGATCCGATCCAAAAGGGTAAATTCGTTCCGACGCCAGACCAGTTCCCCGACAAAGAATTGTCAAGACTTGACTCGCCGATTATAATATCGGGTCGTTGCCAGGCGCATCGGAGCCTGGGCTTCCTCGGCACTCCGCCTCTTCTCTTCGACCAAGTCCAAGTCCAGGCGCCTCATTTCATCATTCGATAGAGGTTCGTAACACCTCATCCGATGGGATGCCACAGCTATTTCGACGGGAGCAACTGCTTCCGTGCCATAGACAAGGCCAAACGGAGTCTCCCCAGTCGACCGTTTGGGCGATGTTCTAACAGCCCAAAGCACATTTTCCAGTTCGTCCAGCCATTTGCCCTTCAAGGCGTGGACCCTCTTCTTCAGGCCAGCTGACTCCACCTGTCCATTGGTTTGAGCATGATGGACAGAGGCTGTCCGATTCTCAATTTTCAGTTCCTCCAGGTACTCCTTCCACTGGGCCCCGTTAAACGGAGGGCCGTTATCGCTGATCAATACCTTGGGGATCCCGTATCGGGATATGATATGGGTCTGAAGGAATTTGAGGATATGGTTCCCCGTTGTCTTGGCCAATGCTTTAACCTCTATCCACTTTGAGAAATAATCAATAGCCACAATTAAATATCGGCACTGACCTTTTGCAACTGGAAGGGGTCCCAACAAATCGATCCCCCATTGCGCAAGGGGCCAAGCACTCTTGATGGACGTCAGATCGGCAGCGGGAGCCACGATATTCGGGGCGTACCTCTGGCAAGCGTCACAAGACCGGACTAGCATCGTTGCCTCCTTGTTCATCGAGGGCCAGTAATAGCCCAGGTTTAGCACTTTCCTCACGATAGATCGGGCACCCTCATGACAAGCCAAGTATCCTTCGTGCACCTCCCTAAGGATCCGATCTGTGTCGGGCTCAGCCACAAATTTCAAGTAGGGAGTTACATACCCCTTTTTATACAGCTGATTGTCCACCATCACATAATTGGGCGCGATTCGGCGTAATTTTCCGGCTGCCACTTCATCATCGGGGACTTCCCCCTTAGTCAGGTACGCGGCTATCGGGGTCATCCAAGTGGGCTCCTCCGATCCGATCTCAATGGCACATACCTCTGATTGATCGGTGGTTGACAGGATCACCTTCTCCAAGAAGTGCACCTTCCGACTTTCATCGAGGGGTGCCCCCAAGGCGAACTTGCTCAGGGCATCCGCTTCCACATTATCCTCCCTCGGGATCGCCTCAATATCGAAGCTCTTGAAACTCTCCTTCAAGGTTTGCACCTCCCGAAGGTACTTTTTCATCATCGGGCTCTTTGCTTCGTATCGCCCCTGGTCTTGGTTCACAATCAGGCTAGCATCGCACTTCACCTTTAAGTGACCAACTCCCGTGCCTTTGGCAATCTTGAGGCCGGTGATGAGAGCCTCATATTCAGCTTCATTGTTGGTGGCTCTAAATGTCAAGGCCAAGGCATATCGAAGGGGCTCGCCTCCACCTGGCGGTATCAGTACAAACCCTGCTCCGATCCTTCTGAATTTGAGGAGCCATCGGTATACATCTCCCAAATGTCTTTGTTATCGGGCTGTTCTGACTGTTCTGCTATCGGGACTTTCATGGTTGCCCCCTCTACAGGGCCCGCTTCTTCTAGATCGGGGGCTGTAGACTCTGCTATGAAATCCGCCAATGCCTGGCCCTTAATAACCGTTCTCGGAGCAAAGTGAATGCGGAACTCACTAAGCTCGACTGCCCACATCACTAATCTCCCCGACGCATCAGGTCGGTTCAAAAAATGTTTCAAGGGCTGATTCGTCAAAACGGTAATCTCATGCGCATGGAAGTAAGGTCTCAGCTTTCGAGCAGTAACAATCAACGCATAAAGATACTTCTCAACGGCGGGATAATTTATTTCAGACTTGGCAAGTTCCTTGCTTACATAATAGACGGGGACTTGGTTACCCTCTACGACTTTCACTAAGACGGAGCTAACAGCAAATTCAGAAACAGCCAAATACAGATAGAGTGGCTCGCCTGGAATGGGCTTCGCCAACGGCGGGAGGGTGCGGAGGTGCTGCTTGAGTGCCTGGAACGCCTCTTCGCACTTGGCAGTCCACTCAAACTTCTTGTTGGCCCTTAGCACTTCAAAGAACGGCATGGATCGATCACTTGCCTTGGACAGAAAGCGATTCATCGCGGCCAATCGGCCATTCAACACCTGCACCTCCCGATGGTTCGTCGGGGACTTCATCTCCTCGATTGCCTTCAGCTTCTCAGGGTTCACCTCGATTCCCCTCTGGCTCACCATGAAGCCCAGAAACTTCCCTGAGTGCACTCCGAAGGCACACTTGGTCGGGTTCAAGCGAATTTGATGAAGCCTCATCCGCTCAAACGCTGTGGCTAAGATGTGAACATGATCCTCGGCCTGTCGGGACTTCACCAGCATGTCGTCTACATAGGCCTCCATCGTTTTTCCCAGCATATCCACGAACAGCTTGTTCACCATCCTCTTATAAGTTGCCCCTGCATTGATCAATCCAAAAGGCATGACATCATAGTGATAGATGTCACTATCAGCATAAAAAGCGGTGTGGGGGGCATCCTCTTTGGACATCTTGATCTGATTGTAGCCGGAGTAGGCATCCATAAAGCTCAGCAACTCATGTCCCGATGTGTAATCCACTAGCTGGTCGATCCTCGGGAGCAGATAGCAATCCTTCGGGCATGCTTTGTTTCAGGTCGCGGAAATCAACACACATCTGCCACTTGCCATTACTCTTCTTCACCAGGACCGGGTTTGCGACCCAGGTCTGGAATCAGAGCTCCTTAATAAATCTAGCATGGAGCAATCTACCCACCTCTTGCTGGATCGCGATCTTCTTGTCGGCACCCATCGGGCGCCTTCTCTGTGTGACCGGCTTGATCGCGGGGTCAATCTTCAGCTCATGGGTAATCACATCGGGGCTGATTCCTGGCATGTCGCTCGGGGACCAGGCAAACAGCTCCTTGAACTCCTTCAATAAATCAATCAGTTCTTGGGCCGTCTCCTCAGTCAGAGCGGACCCGATTTTTACCTTTCTTTGAGGTTCATCGATCTCGACCTCCTTCAAATCCTCCATCGGGGCGGGACGCCCAAACTCCTCTCGGGGATCAGCATCAGTCTGGAAAATAGTCATAGCCTCCCGATTCCTCCTTCGAGTGGCATTGACGTAGCATTTCCTGGAGGCTATCTGATCGCCCTTGACTTCCCCGATTCCGTGGTCGGTCGGGAACTTCATCTTCTGATGGAAAGTTGAAGCAATTGCCCCCAGCGGGTTGATGGTGGTCCTCCCGATAATGGCATTGTAAGTCCCTGCAGACTCGACCACCACGAACTCCACGTTCCTCTTCTCCGACTTCCAACCACTTCCGAACTCGACCGGCAAGGTAATCATCCCCACCGGGTAAGAGGTAGAGCCAGAAAATCCGACCATCGGGAAGTCCGCACGCTTCAGATCCTTCTTGGTTTTTCCCATGGCCTCCAGCGCATCCATGAACAAAATATTGGAGGAGCTCCCCCCATCTATCAAGATTCGCTTCATCTCGTACCCATCCACGTTTAGAGTCACGACCAAGGCATCATCGTGCGGGGTCTCCACGCCTATCAGGTCCTCCGCCGAGAAGGGAATCACCATTTCTTCTTTCGGAGTCCAATTTCGGGCCCTTTTGCCCAGCACCACAGCAATAGGAATTCGAGAAGCATAGACCTCCCGAGATGCCGTGGTATCACCTCCTGCAGCAAATCCTCCATGGATCACATTAATGGTTCCCCGCTTCTCCTTGCGAGCATTGGAAGACTCGGGCTTCTCCTTCTTCGGGGACCGATCGCGGGATCGGGAACGGGACCGCGATCGGGACCGGGATCGGCCCCGTTGCCCAGCCACAAATTCCTTGAGCTTCCCCCTCTGGATCAGCTTCTCAATCTCCTTCTTCAACTCCCGGCAATGGTTAGTGTCGTGACCGCTGGCACGATGAAAACGACAAAAACGATCGGTGCGAGCTCCCATGAACTCTCCATCCTTCTTCGGGGTGTACCTGGCAATACCCTGTCGGTCCATCCCCGCCAACACAGCACCTATGGAACAAATGAGAGGAGTGTAACGGTCCTCCCGCTTGTCCGACTTCGAGGGACGTTTGTCTTCCCTCCGATCGACACGGCCTCGACCCCGACTGCTCTCGGGTTTATCTTTTCTTCTGCGATCGTCCGAGGTCTTGAACGACTGCTTCCCCTTGTTCGATTTCGGAGGATCGAGCTCTCCGGCAGCTATCTTCGACTCCTGTACATCAATTTGCTGCTTCACCCTCTTTTGCAGCGCCTCCATGTTCCACACAGCCTTCTCAGCCACGCTGTGCATCAGGTCGGAACCATATGGTGCTGTCAGGTTCCGAATGAAGGTGCGGATGGTCTCTCCCTCCGACATCTCCTCATCAATCTCGGCCACACTGGCGGTTTCCCTCTGGTAATAATGCGCCAGCGATTTATCGGGCCTCTGTACCACCTCAGCCAGGGATCTCGCGCTTTTCAGGAGGCGCGACGGCCCTGGTACTGCTGGATGAAACGGTCATGCATCTGGGTCCAGGTAAAGATGCACCCTGGAGGAAGACTGAAGAACCACGTCAGGGCCCTCTCACCAAGTGTGGCTGGGAACTGAACGCACACTATATCGTCATTCGGAGCTCTGCCCATACAAGCCATAACATGCTTCTGGACATGGCGGACTGGATCTCCATCACCATCATACTCCTTGATCGTCGGGATACCAAGCCCTGGCGGGGCAGTGGTGTTCACCAATCGGGGAACAAAGGGATGAGTGGATCGATCCCTCAGTTCCGACATCATCTTCTTCTGGTCCCCCATACAGATGCTCACGATCTTCACCACCTGGTCGGGGGTGATGGGACCATTGAGAGGGATGGTCCTGTGCTGCACTGGTCCAGGCCCATCAATCACGAACTGCTCCAGCTGAACGGGCTCCTTGCCCTTGTCCTGGTGCTCGGGTTGGGCCTCCTGTCAGTCCTGATTCTCCATCGGCAGAGGCGGAGGCAGCTCTTCCTCCTTCTTCTTGGCAGCCTCCCTTCGGTCCAGGAGAGCCTCCATAGTCTCCAAGAATATCTGCATGGCATCCATCACAGCCTTCGCCAAGCCCACCTTGGTCGGTGCATCCTGGTCCCTCCTCGGGATCTCTTCTCGGCTCTCCGACGAGTTTCGAATGGAATCCTCGCGATCATCATGATGCCCCCTGTTTGGGAAACAGCAGGGGGAGGATTATTCCGATCAACAGTGCGCTCCAGCGGCCCTGAATTCAGAGTTCCAGCAGGATGGCGGGAACCGCCGGATTTTCCTTGTCTCTTCTTTTGCTTGCCAGCCATCGATCGGGTAGAAGCCATTTTTGCTTTTCGTTACGTTTCCCACAGAAGGCGCTAATGTTGGATCACGGTTGGAACTCCGGTACGTTCTTGACGGAAGTCCGAACTCCTTTGCTCCAAGTAATCCTGCAAGAAGGGGATAGACTGGGCGGTGACCCAAAATCCCTCTCCGATGCTTAAATGAGTATCTCGATGTAGGCTAGCAAGTATCAGTATGTGAATGTCAATGTATGAATCCTGAGGTAACTCCTTCCTTTATATAGGGGAGGAGTTACCCCAGTTACCTGTTGCGATGACTGCTGGGGGCAGTTAGCCCACGTTCCGTTTATCTCGGCCACTTGCCCCACTATGTTGATAGTGGGCGTGTTTCTCGGCCTCATTCTCTGGTGGCAAGTCCCGACGAATGTCGGGGACTCCAGAGTTATCTCCTTTGGTCACCGCTCGGGGCCCCTCGTCATCGGGACACGGCCTGCATTCTCAGGGATTCAATATCGGAGCCTACTCAAAGGCATATCATCGGAGCCTACTCAAAGGCATATCATCGGGGCCTACTTAAAGGCATATCATCGGGAGCGTTCAGCTCATATGTCGGGACCGACCTTGTCAGGTACCCTCGTATTGGTCTTCTAAGCCTCTTTTGGGGCCCAGTGGGCTTACTTCGCCGTTTAGTCGTCGTTAATGGGTCTAACGGCTATATCGAAACCCATCAGGGGCGGGGCAGTCTCGGGGTGCGTTCGGGTCTAGGGTCGCGGGGCCCCGTAGACCCGCCCCGAAATACCTATATTTACTATTTATTAATATTATCATTATGTAACATATATCAAACATTATGGTTAATATAACACCTATCTAAAATAATAAGGACCTAATTATAAATAGTCTAAAGTTAGATTATTAGATAATTAGATTTAGGGTTAGAGAGGACTCTTATTCTGACGCAACTTCTCTTTTTCTCCAGCAGCAACGGCAGTCCAGCACTTCGGTTCTTCTCCAGCAGCAACGGCAGTGGCAGTTCCAGCAGTCCAGCAATTCGGTTCTCCTCCAGCAGCAACGACAGTGGCAGTCCAGCAGCTCGCCACTCAGCACCAGGCAGCTCCAGTCGGCGCTCTAGCTCCAATCGGCACTCCAGAGCTCCAATGACCAGCTGCATCTCAGTTTTCAATATCTGCAGGTTTGGGTCGGGTCAAGGACCCGCGGGGCCTTTGTACCCCAGCTGACCCGCCCCGAGAAGTACATGGGACGGGTCCGGGTCTGCCAGGCCGACCCGCGGGGCAGGTTTGGGTCTGGAAAAACCCGCCCCGATCCGCCCTGTTGCCATCCTTACACATCAGCCCGAATTTACTTTTATCAATTTTGTTAAAAGATAATAGTATCCCAACTTTTGTTTACCAGTTCACTTTCTTATTAACTAACATGGTGAAATATTAAATTTTACAATTTTGAAAGTAATAAATGATATTCAGTATAAAAATATAAATATCAATTGGGGAAAAAAGATAATTGTGTAAATACTTCGTAGCTATAGTTGTTGTTATGTACTTGGTTGACTTATAAAGCTTATCAACATCGGAAAATTATTGTATTTTTTGTTCTTTATCCAAGTTTGCTCCATCATGATCTCCTCACATTTGCTCAAAGTCATTCATCTCATCAAATTTCAATTCCAGCTCACCTCTTCAATTCGAATAGGGTCAAGATCTAAGAGAATATATGACACCTCTAACCTGGATAAGAATAAAAAAAAATGGACGAATTAAAAAAGTGTATCATGTTACAGAAGTAGAGAGGTAATAGAAGAGGGAACCTGATGATGTCTTATTATCACACATAAGGAGCCCTTATATAGGGATTACATATACTTGTGGAGGAAGTAAATTTAATACTAGGAAAGTCTAAACAAGGAAGATGGTATATACACGTAATATTGAACATCCACTAAATATATTCATAACACTCCCCCTTGGATGTTCATAAGGGAATTGTGCCACGTTAAAACCTTACTAGAAAAAACTCATTGGGATAAAAATCTAGTGAAGGAAAAAGAGTACACAATTATGGATCCCTTTTTGTAAGCTGCCTCGTTAAAAACCTTACCAGGAAAACCCGATGGGATAAAACCTTGGTTAAGGGAAAAAGAGTGCAGCGGTGTAGATTCTCCCCCTGATGTTGACATCGCGTAATTTCATTAAGTCGACGCAATCCAATCATGTTCGCCAATATTCCAGATGTCGCAGTCGATAAAGCCTCCTTGAAAAGATCCGCTAGATAGTCATATGAACAAATTCGTTGGATGAAGAATAACTTGAGGCGAATGTGTTTTGTATGTCTCCTTTGATATAACAATCTTCAACTCGAGCTATATAACCTACATTATCTTCATATATATATACAATATAATGCTACATTTGAAAATTGTGCACTTTCATGTTATAACTTACATTTGTGTAGCAAATTAATTTAGGTCTTGATTCATCATGATATTAAACTCATGGAATTCTTACAATCATTAAGGTACTCAATAAATGTGTTTATCTATGCAAAATAGCTTCAAGACATTTTTTTTATAAGACAATATTATTTTCAATCTCTTAAGTACTCGATCTTCAGGCCGAGCCAAACCTTTGTCCTTTCAATATATTTTGTCTGAATTTAACATCATCAATAAATTGATTGTATTTACAAACTCTTCACGAGTTTCAATATCTTTAATTCTCCCCCTCACGCGATGCCCCTTTCGGCTATAGCGTGATCAATTCAACTTATCAAAATATAATTTTTCTTGATTCGCATAATATCATCTGATATATCTTAGCTCAAATGAGCTATACATTGTGAGAATATAACATAAATTGCCTGTATTATTTTAAATGGTATAATATCTTTATTATCCAACATTCTTGGAAAAAATTTCATGCTAGCATTTTCAATCCTTCTAGGATTTTCACTTTAATTTTGCTATCAAATTAGCCACTCAAATAGGCTATAAGTAATTCGTATAATGAGACGCAAAGTAAAACTTTTTATGTACTGCCACGTAGTAATATACCAGAAGGTGATCGCTCCACCAAATGATCCATATAATAATAGCCAGGATTCTGCATATAACATTTGTACCACAGGTTGTGCGTATCTCACGACGTAATTTATTTATGCGAGATATAATTTGCATACACTGGCTTCCACCTTCTACATTTTTAATGCTAATACTTGCGTCTTTTCAAACTTTTGGCCAATCGTAATGATTCTTTAACATATTGAGCTCAAGATCCTCGTATTGTTTTAAGTTTTCACTCAAAAATAATATTCAAAACAGTTGTCGACAACTTGATATGCATAGTTCCATAAATTCCCATTAATAACATAACTCATCGAGATCTCTTTATTACAATTATTTTCAGGTACCTGAACCACTTTTGGGGTTTCATAATTAGTTATGTCTCTTTTCCTTTTTGAGAAATCGCCTCCGTAATAAGCCCATATTTATCTATTTTCTTTATGTGCTCCATTCTTGTTAAAAATATTTGGAATCAATATCACACACTTCATGCATGAATTATTTTTCATCTTAACTGGACGTTTCAAATCGGAGCATTTGCAGCCGGTAATTGA
The DNA here is from genome assembly GCA_036873135.1 of Clarkia xantiana subsp. parviflora. Taxonomy (NCBI): domain Eukaryota; kingdom Viridiplantae; phylum Streptophyta; class Magnoliopsida; order Myrtales; family Onagraceae; genus Clarkia; species Clarkia xantiana. The sequence continues at coordinate 8,935,535 of JAPTYO010000022.1, forward strand.
CTAATGACTTTCTGGGTCTCATAAAGTCACTAAGTACTTGATTGGCAGTATTTGTAAATATTTATATCTCTGAACTTCAGATTCGTATTCTTATTATGCGAGGATCTAACTGAGATAGTAACAAACTTTTTTTTTCAGTCAATCTCTTTCCTGCCAGCTGCTTATTTTCTCCCCCTAATGTTGGGAAAATTTGTTCATTAATGAAAATCAGCAACTCTTGCTTTAATATATATCACCCATTATTCCCAAATAATTGATATGTATCCAACACATTTTTCCCAACATTCAAGACCCATCTTTGTGCAATTCGGTGGAGCAGTTCAAATATATATCGCACATCATAAAATACATATATGGGAAATTTGTCTCTTGACCAAAAGTTGGTTGTAATGGGGAGAACTGTGATTTAACATTGGCTTGATGCGCAGTTATATTGTTGCTTTCATAATAGCAGCAGTTGTTCTCAATTTGCTCTTATTGGTAGCAGTTTAGCTATTTAATTGGAGGCTCATTGTAACTTTTATGCTATACTGCGAATCGGTCTGGAATGTTGGGAAAAATATGTTGGATACAAACAATTTATTGGGAACAATGAATGATATATATTTAAAGCAAGAATTGCTGATTGTTATTGATGAACAACTTTTTCCAACATTAGGGGGAGAAAAGAAGCAGCTGGCAGAAAATAGATTGACTGAACAATAATTGTTGTTATCTCATTTAGATCCTCGCACAATGATAATATGAACCTGAAGTTCAAAGAGATAACCATTTTCAGATACTGCCTATTAAGTGACTTTATGAGACCCAGAAAGTCATAAGTCAATTACCGGCTGCAAATGCTCCAATTTAAATGTCCAGATTGGACAATTTATAATGAAAAATAAGTCACGCCTGAAACGTGCGATAATGGTTCCACGGAAATTTTTGAAAGAAGAATGGAGCATGGAAAGAAAAGAAATATAAATATGGTCTTATTATGGATGTGATTTCCCAAAAGAAGTAAAGACATAGCTAAATATGAAACCCCAGAAGTGGTTCAGGTACCTGAAAGTAATTACAATAAAGAGATCTCAATGAGTTATGTCATTAACGGGAAGTGATGGAACCGTAATATAAAGTTGTCGACAACAGTTTTGAATATTATTCATGAGTGAAATCATAAAACAAAACGAGGAGTCGAGGATCTTGAGCTCAATATGTTAAGCAAGTATTATGATTGGCCAAAGTTTGAAAAGACGCAAGTATTAACATGAAAAATGCAGAAGGTGGAAGCCAGTGGATACAAATTATTTCCCGCATAAATAAATTGTGTCGTAAGATATATACGCACAACCTGTGGTACAAATGTTATATGCAGAATCCTGGCAATTATTATATGGATCATTTAGTGGAGCAATCACCTTCAATTATATTATTACGTTGGCAGTACATAAATTTTTAAATGCAATTGATCACGCTATAGCCGAAAGGGGCATCGCGTGAGGGGGAGAATTTGAAGATATTGAAACTCGTGAAGAGTTTTTAAATACAATCAATTTATTGATTATGTTAAAATTCAGACAAAATATATTGAAAGGACAAAGTTTTGGCTCGGCCTGAAGATCGAGTACTTAAGAGATTGAAAATAATATTGTCTTATAAAAGAAAATGTCTTGAAGCTATTTTGCATAGATAAACACATCTATTGAGTACCTTAATGATTGTAAGAATGCCATGAGTTTAATATCATGACGAATCAAGACCTAAATTAATTTGCTACACAAATGTAAGTTATAACATGGAAGTGCACAATTTTCAAATGTAGCATTATATTGTATATATATATATATATGAAGATAATGCAGGTTATATAGCTCGAGTTGAAGATTGTTATATCAAAGGAGACATACAAAACACATTCGCCTCAAGTTATTATTCATCCAACGAATTTGTTCATATGACTATCTAGCGGATCTTTTCAAGGAGGCTTTATCGTCTGCGACATCTGGAATATTGGCGAACATGATTGGATTACGTTGACTTAATGAAATTACGTGATGTCAACATCAGGGGGAGAATCTACACCGCTGCACTCTTTTTCCCTTAACCAAGGTTTTGTCCCACTGGGTTTTCCTGGTAAGGTTTTTAACGAGGCAGGGCAGCTTACAAAAGGGATCCATAATTGTGTACTCTTTTTCCTTCACTAGATTTTTATCCCAATGGGTTTTTTCTAGTAAGGTTTTAACGAGGTACAATTCCCTTATGAACATCCAAGGGGGAGTGTTATGAATATACATGTATGGATGTTCAATATTGTGTATATATCATCTTCCTTATTTAGACTTTCCTAGTATTGATTTTACTTCCTTTCCAAGTCTATGTAATCCTTATATAAGGCCTCCCTATGTGTGATAATAAGATCATCCTCAAGTTCCCTATTCTATTTCCTCTCTACTTTCATAACACGTTATCAGCACGATTTGCTATCATCTATATAGGCCACAACGATCACTACATTGTTTTATTCCTCTCATCCATTTTTATTTTGCAAAAACATTACCGTGGCATAAAGCCATATCAGTTGGTATCAGAGCCGACCCGGGACCGTGATCGGACTCGCGGACCCAGGGCTATTGACCCCCGGAGTTCCGATCACCTACCGGGGGCAAACGATTCTGGTCTAGGCCGCGACGAGGACGTCGCGCGCATTAAGGGGGTAGATTGTAATACCCCATAAGTTTGTATCACATCGGTTAGAATAAGAAGATTTGAAGCCTTAATAAGAAAGAGTTGTACTACTCAAGTCCAACAGGAATTCCTCTTTTTCTAGGCCCAAGTGAGGACAACGGGCTTAGTTAGGCTGGGTTGGGCTAAGTGGGGACAGTCACTCGGGCTTAGGGGCGTGACAGAATGGTTATTTTTACATACCTCTTAATTATTTATATTGTATTATATATATGAAGATAATGCAGGTTATATAGCTCGAGTTGAAGATTGTTATATCAAAGGAGACATACAAAACACATACGCCTCAAGTTATTCTTCATCCAACGAATTTATTCATATGACTATCTAGCGGATCTTTTCAAGGAGGCTTTATCGACTGCGACATCTGGAATATTGGCGAACATGATTGGATTGCGTCGACTTAATGAAATTACGTGATGTCAACACCAGGGGGAGAATCTCAACCGCTGACCGCTGCACTCTTTTTCCCTTAACCAAGGTTTAATCCCATTGGGTTTTCCTGCTAGGTTTTTAATGAGGCAGCTTATAAAAGGGATCTATAATTGTGTACTCTTTTTCCTTCACTAGATTTTTATCCCACTGGGTTTTTTCTAGTAAGGTTTTAACGAGGCACAAATCCCTCATGAACATCCAAGGGGGAGTGTTATGAATATATTTAGTGGATGTTCAGTATTACGTGTATATACCATCTTCCTTGTTTAGACTTTCCTAGTATTAAATTTACTTCCTCCACAAGTATATGTAATCCCTATATAAGGGCTCCTTATGTGTGATAATAAAACATCCTTAGCTCAGCTGGTTAGAGCGTCGTGCTGATAACGTGTTACGGAAGTAGAGAGGTAATAGAAGAGGGAACTTGAGGATGTCTTATTATCACACATAAGGAGCCCTTATATAGGGATTACATATACGTGTGGAGGAAGTAAATTTAATACTAGGAAAGTCTAAACAAGGAAGATGGTATATACACGTAATATTGAACATCCACTAAATATATTCATAACATATCATTGCATTATGCTCATAAATATACGAATATCAATTGAATCTAAAAAACTCAAATAATTCAGTAGTTGTTGAATTTTGGCTATTTTTTTAATAAAGTTGGTTTTGGGCTGGTTTTTGGACTAATGGTTTAAGCCCAATTTTTAAATTAAACCCAACTATTTTTAGCCCAAATTTGAGTGAATGGAATTGTGAAAAACATTTTGTACCACATCGAATAGATGAGCTCTCCTCCTCCCTTCTCTTCTCCTATATTAAGGAGTCTTCCTCTTCACTTTTTTGGTAGAAGAAAATGAGATCTCTTTCTTTTGGTTGAGTATCCAATATTTTCGAAATCCATATTTTTGGAATCCAAGTTATTTTTCTCCTCCTCTATTCTTCGTGTTGACGAATTGCAGAGTTCTTCTTAGGTTGACTTCGACTTATGTCGTGTTTAACCTTTCTAGTTGTTTTTAGCCGTTGTCGTCGGCATTTCTGTTCTTTGTTTGAGTTCAGGTATTGGGTTCGGTTCGGTCGAGCGTGTTGCATGCATAACACGATTCGATGACACTGTTGAATCCTGGGAGGTGATCGCCCTTTGTATAAACCCCTTTGCATAACCCGAGGGTGGGGAAGGGCGAAATTGCTTTAAGGAGACTGTGATTAGCACGGGCCTTAGTGTAAGAAATACGTATTCGTTTTGTGTCAATTTTACGTATAATTTCGGTGTTGCCTATATTTTGCATGTTAACTGGTATAGTTACATGTAAGTAACCGAAATTTGACTAATTGCTTTTTAGTCATTGAATTTTAGAATATTGCATTTTGTTTGTAAATTTGCATATTTACCCTCAATATTTCCAACAATCTTAAGGCAATTTTATTTGTTGGTTTTATGAGAGGATGCTTAATTGAATTTTGAGATTCGATTTTTTGGAGAAAATTATTTATTCTCTAAAGTTCACAAATATTGTCGAACAATGATGTTGAAAATGTGAACATGCTCGAGATCACATGCGACTGATAAAATCGCTAAGGCCATTTAGGTCGCCGAGACTGGTAAAGTCGTCAAAAGCCGTTGAGGCTATTAGGACCGTTGAGGTCGCTAAGTCGTTGAGACTACTATGACTAATCAAGATGGTCAAGGTTGTTAAACCTATTAAGGCATCTGATATTGATATGTTTGCTAATGAGGCTTTGGTCACTTGACCCTCTTTAGCCGTTGAAGGTTATGGGGTCGTTGAATCCATTGTTGAAAATTGGATTAGGAAGTCGGTTAAAGCCGATTTATAGTGTATGAAAATTGTTATGGAAATTTTATTTCCTTGTCTAAAACACTGATTATTACATTTGATATAAATGTACGTGTGAATCAACGAATCGATTGCACACACCTGAACTTTGGCACGTATGTACGCCGCGATATGTGTACATGAGTGTTTACTCAGAAGGTTAGCTACATGTGGGTTTGGTTTTGTCAAAACCAAAATTAACCGTGTCCAGGTTTATTTTCTGTCCAACAGAGAAAAAAAAATTAATTTGATTTTTGTAATTGAAGTGATTAAACTTAATTACTGAAATCAGAAATTCAAATCGTTATTTGAATTTTAGTAATCTGAATTTGATGTCCAGGATTACTATTGTGGGGTCGGGTACGAACCACTCGGACTTCTTTAAAAAAAAAAATCTCAAGGAGTTGGTCATAGGTCTAATGTTTGAACGCTACTCAACGAGAATGTAGCTAACACTTGGCGGACAACTCTAAAATTGGGAAAGACCACCATCTTCACGATGTGGTCTATAAATGTTATTATTCTAGCAAGTGATGCTATCCCATATACCGACGCCTTGATTACCGAGGTTGGACACTCGTTTAGGCCGCCGTCTATAATGCAGGGAAAGTCGCCGAGACTTACTTCAGAAGTTGAAGTCAAAAGATGGAATTCTTTTTGACAATTCTGAAAAAAAAAAAAAAAAAAAAAAGAGGAGGAAGCGGCCCTATTGGGAGCACTCGAAATCGTCAAAAGAACTGTACGTTAAATACAGATAAGTGTAATGGCCGTAGTGCCTGAAGTAAACATGAATAAAAATGTTTTTGCATTGGGCGTAGTGCCTATAGTGAACATGTGATAAGAATGTTCCTTCTTGTGCTGAATTTGTGGCACAATAATTTAGAACATGTTAATTACGATACCTTGCAGAGGTTATCTAACATGGTTCATATTCCTAAAATCAAAATAGATTAAGAACTTAAATGTGAAGTTTGCGTTGAAGCGAAACTTATCCGGTCGAAAGGATTACCGAACTTCTTGGTCTAAATACATAGCAATGTTTGCAACTTAATATATGTCCAAACGCGAGGCGGAAAATAAGTACTTCATTAAAGACTATGTAATTTGAAAAAAAAAAAAAAACATATAACATTAAATTAGAGCATGAAAGAGAGATGGAAACCTCAATCTAAGAGTTTACGTTGAGTAGCAGATTAAAAGAAGCCATGGCGATTGTATTTTAAATTAACTAAAATATGATCTTTGCCATTAATTTTGAGACAATCCGTAGCCTAATCAACTGTTTGAAAATCAGAGAATATGCATAATAAACTTAAAAAATAATTAATAAACTAATTCACTTTCATGTTGCTTGAATCATTCGTGATCTTTCTCCAAGTTTAGCGTATGGACTACATTGAGTTTAAGCAATCACCGGCCTTACATATCTACATCAGAAAGACATAAAATAAAGAGAAAAAAATTCAAACTTGTGTATGGAAATTCTACAAAACGTATCTCCAATTTGTGATTGTGATCTTTCCCTAAATCTAGCAGCCTTCTAAATCTCCATCAGTATGAGTAAGCCTTAGCCATATGTAAACACCTAATTTTGATCCGCGCGTAGCACGTTCAAAATGTCATATGTGACGTGCTAAAAAATGAAGTATTTAAATATAGAAGGTCACGAAGTTTCTAAAGATAGGACTGACTTAAATTAGGATAGTTATTTATATTTATTGTAGAGAATATTTGTTAAATATTTATAGTATATTTTCTGAATATTTAGCATTTATGGTTAGAATAAATCTGTAATATTTATTTCCTAGTTAGCTTAGTCCTAGATTAGTATAAATAGATGGGTGATTTATATGTAATAGGAAACAAAAAAACATAGCATTATTAATAAATCAGTTTTTCTCGAAATTTGCACTATTTCGTCGTCTAGTGCCCCTGAAATTTTCAGATCTCCCGCCCTCTGTGCTGCTAATCACCGGTGACCGGCACCCCCTGCCCTCCAGGCCACCGCCATGGCCTCGCGCCGCCCCCGTCGCTCCCGTTGTGTCGCGCGTTGACCGCCCGCTGCCGTACAGCCCTGCTGCCGCGTCAGACCGCCCGTTTTCTGTAAAACCTTCCATTTTTTTGGCTGTGCCGGAGCTTCTAGGTCTGTCATCGGCCTCCCTTCGTTGTCCACGACGCTGGTGCATCTTCAGCCGTCCCAGCCGGAGCCCCGCGTCCCGAGCTCCGTTGCGCTGTCTTGAGCCCCGCCCCCGATCAGGCCCTCCATTACCTCCGGCGGTCTCTTGCAGGTACGCTCCTTCTCTGTTTCTTTTATTTTTTATTTAGTTTGTTATTTACTGATTATTTGATTTATCTGTTTTTTTATTTAATTATCATTTGATTAAAATAATTAGATTGATTTTAATTTAGTTATAAGAAATAATGCTAATCAAATGTTGTAATGTTGTTTACTTTATTATATTTTTAGATTTAATTTGGCGCGAATAATCCAAATACCGATTGATTTAGGTTATTTCAATGATAAAAATGGTTAATCATGTATATTTCATCATATTTTGATTAGATTAATTAAAACGATAAGTAGTTAATTGCACGTGTTCGTCATGTTAGTTCGCGTCGTTCATATGCATAACTAATTCATAGTTAATTAACGATGAAGTTTGGCAAATTAAGACGCCTGATTGTGTCTCTCCTATATTGTCCAAGGTTGCTCGTCCTGGCCGTGCTGCACCGGGTATGCGTTTCGTTTTTCCTCATACGGCTTGTATTTATATATGTCTTTGTTCCTCTAATGCTTTATTTTTTATGTCCTTTTCAGCTGTGAAGGGGGGGGGGGGGTGCAAATCCTTCTCGTCCTCCTCTGAGAAAGTCCGACTTTGAGGTTAGGCCTTCGGATACTCCCCCACGAAAGAGGAAATGTGTGGATGATGTTCGACGCCCTCCGGAGCCTTCTTGTGATAAAGAGAAGGTAAACGAGTCCTCCCGTGCCTCTGCCCTGGATAAAGGGAAAGATCTTATTTCTTGTGATGTCGAGGACGTTGTTGCCGAGGTTTTCGATGTTGGGGATGATGTTATTGAGACCTTCGGACCTTCTTCACCTGCTGCTTCCTCAGGTATTGTGATGGGGAGGGTACTTAGTTTTTTGTGATTGTCCTTGTGTTATGCCTTTTCTTTAACCTTATGTTTTGCTGGACTGGCCAGTCTTCCTCCTTTGACTGCTGATGAGCTTGTTCGCCCTTTTGAGGGTGATGTTGTTGGCCTAGCGTGGCATCTGATGTCTTCCACTCACGACCTTCATTTCCCCAAGGATTGTTCCTCGGTGACGCTCGAGGTTGGGATTAGGGTACTGAATGCCATGGTTCCCCATGCTGATCGTTTGCCTACACCTGTCGATACTGCCGGTACACAGAGTGCCGTTCAGGGGATGTTGTCCCACTTTGTTCCCGTAAGTTGTGTGGGTTTTGTATTTCTATTTTCTACTGTGTTTGCCGATTTGATGTTTTGCATGTTGTCTTTCAAGTTATGTCCCATATGTTGAACCTGTCCTCATTTGTTATTGATGTGTCCTATGAGAGGGACATTACTCATGCTAGAAAGAGTCAGCTGGAGGCGGAGTTGGCGGCGTCTAAGGCGAATGTTCGATCCCTTGGGGTTAAGATTCAAAGTCTGAAGTTGGCTGATTCGGAGAAGAAAAAGAAGATATCTGAGCTTGAAGGGCGTTTTTCCCAAATGTAGCAGAGGGAGGCGGATTATGACGCGAAGCTGGCACTTGCTAATGAGGCAGCGAATTTGAAGGCAAAGGATGTCGGTGTTGCTGAGTATAAGGCTTCTGATGCGCTTATAGCGGATGCTCAGTGTGCGAAAGTTGAGATGCTGATTGCATGTGGTCACGAGGTTGTGCAGAAAATTTATATGCATTGTCCTGATTTTCCCGTATCTGAGTTGGGTGACCATGAGAGCTTTGGCAAGTTTTATGCCCCTCCGTTGGATGTTGATGATATGCTGGTTGACGAAGGAGGGGGATCGGAGGCTTCGACTCCTTTTCATGTAATGTTGGAGACTTGGTTTCCGAGGGCTTAGAGGATGGTGGGGATCCTCCTGTTGATGTTGTTTGACGTTTGTTGCTTTCTACTTATTTGTATGAACCTCTTTATGTTTGTGATGTATGCGTTGCCACTTTTATTTCGGATATCGTTTTCCTCCTAGTGACTTGATTATGTACATTGTGGCTCTTATGGTTGCGCTTATTTTGGATGTTGTATCCTTATCGGTTTGGTAGAAACAATAATTTGTTTGACTTTGTTGTGTAGTCTGTTTGGTTTGCCTGGGTGTTGGTTTCTGAGATGTGGCGTGCTTGTTGTGTCGCCTTTGTGACCTAGTGTAGTTTTTCCTCCGGACTTGGAGTATTTTTGGAAGCCCTGATTTGTTGCTTTCATGAGATCGCGTGTTGTGTTGCTCCCGTTGTCATTGTCGGGGATTGTTGCATGGTGTCGCTTCCTTCCAGACCTAGATTAATTTTGGAAGCCCTGATTTGCTGTTTCGGTGAGACAGCGTTTGAAGTGGATCCCGTTGTGCCCTATATGATAATTGTATCCAACTTGGTTTTCCATTCCAATATTGGAATGATTTTAGAAAACAATGTCTGCTGTTTCAATGAGATAGCGTGTAAAGCTGCCCCTGTTGCCGCTGATGAGGCGTGATACATAGTGTAACTCTTCCCCGACTTGGAATATTTTTGGAAACCCATATTTGCTGTTTCCATGAGGTAGCTTTTGATTGTGCCCCCTCCTGGTGTGAGCCAGGGCATGGGTCTATTGAAGCGATAGTGTTACTTGTTGTAGTTGGGTGGCTCTTATTCTCTTGCGTGGTTCTTTCGTCGTCATATGATATGGTACTTGCAGGGAAGTTATTTGTATACGTATGTTGCTACACCGCACACAATGTGGTGTTAGCATATTTTGAGTTTCTGTTCGGTTGCATCATGCATAAAATGTGGTGTAAGATTTGCTGTTTGCTTTTATTCCTCAAAACAAACATTGTTGTACCTCCTGGGTAAAGCATATGTTGTTTGGTTTTTGTGTGTTTCTCAAATTTTGACATTGCGTCTCTACTTTTTGTATCCATGCGTTGTATTAGGCAATGTAATATCTTGCGGCTTGTTTTTTTTTTTTTTTTTTGTAAAAAAACCTTGTCTGGCTTTATGTCCAGTGTAAGTCTAATGTGCTAGCTCAATTGATATTTGCTTTTTGATCGGTTATACCTCTACTTGGTTCTCGATCCAGTGTAAGGTTTGTGTGCTAGCTGGTGGTAATCCAGACTATGCTTATAAGAACCTCTATCTAGTTTATGTTCCAGCATAGGGCCAAAACTAGCTGGTTTATTCCACTCTAGAGTTGTTCGCATGAACCTCTGCCTGGTTTATGTTCCAGTGGAGGGCCAACACACTAGCTGGTTTGAACTCCAGTCTAGGGTTGTGAGTTTGAACCCCTACCCAGTTTCGAGGCTAGCATAGGGGCCAACGCTAGGAGGTTGGACCTCCTCCTAAGGTTGTTATTGAACCCCTACTCGGTTTATGTTCCGGCGTAGAGGACAAGCAACAGCTGGTGGGAACTCCAAACTGATGATTGTGGCCACTGTTAGGTACAAAGTCCAGCAACAGGGCGAACACTTTTTGTCGGTGGTGCATTTATTTTGATCTTTGTTGTTATTTCGTTGTTTTACCGGTAGACCTTCTTTTCTTACATCTATTCATTCTATAGCTACTTTACAACATTTGACACGACATTATTTGACTCGATTTTGTTGGAGTCTTTACGCTTGGTCGTTGTTCATAGTCGATTCTTTTGTACCCGTTCTCATTCATGCAACAACATACGCATCTTCATTAGACATGGTTTGCACAATGGGTTACATCATAAGGTAGTTCATCAAAAGTAGACTAAGCTAAACTCCCCATAGGAAGTATCTTCTTGTCTATGACTAATTCAAAATAAAAAAGGATAGATGACAAATGCATATGAGCATGCTATTTGCCGGGTGGTAAGTGTTTATCATGTGGAGGGTGCTTCATGCCCTAAACCTGTTCAGAAAACCCTTGTACAACATTTTTTCACTCTCCAGTTTTAACACGGGGCAATTTTCTGTTTTGTGACCCCAAGTTCCATGGAACTCGCACCACTGGTTGATGTTGCGGCCAACAAATGCTTTTTCTAGGAGAGGTGGTACGATGAAATGGCGCAGGTGTTCCTTGAACAGTTCTTCCACTTTGATGTTGAGTGGCGTGAAGTCAAATGTTGGTGTAAAGCTTGAATGTTCATGTACTTGCCCGGCCTCGTCATCCCTTTCAGTCTTTTCTGGTTCAGTGTTGCCTCCCTGTTCCATCTCTTTGTGTTGCCCTATCTCTTCTTCTTCCCAAGTCATTGCATACTCCAGCTTGTCTTTCAGATTCTGCATTGTTTGTGTCATCATAATGCCATAGGCTCCTCAAAAGTATTTGCCCTTGTTAAACTTGAGGTTCCTGTAAAAGGCTCTGATGACTTCTCCTGGTGTTGCTTGCATAGGGGCTGTGTTCTCCGCGAACCTGTGAAAATAGTGTCATATTGTTTTGCCTTGTTTTTTCACTACGTCATTCAAGTGCCTAAATCCCCAAGACTTTGCTAGGTTGGTTCTTTGTTCGTGCCTTTCTTTCGATGTTTCCTCCCGGGTAGGAACTGTCTCACCTTCTTACGCTTTAAGTTCACGGGCTGCCTTTTGATTTCTCCTGCTGGTTGATCCCTTTTTGACTGGCCTGAAGCACAGCAACCTGCTTAGGCGTAGCGAGCCTGTCAGGAATTTTCTCTGCCTTGTCTTGCGGTTCCTCTATTTCGTCATCATTCATATTTCCTGTTCGCTTGGGGTTTCAACCATGTTGATTGTTGTGTGTCGCTGTGAGCTTGGCTTCGTGGCATTCAGATAGAATTTTCGCGCTGTGGCTTGGTCGCCTAGAACTTCTCCTACCCCGTGGGGTGTTGGAAATTTCATTTTTTTTGGTGTACGGTTGAGGTCTCTATCTCATTTGGATTGATATTTGTTCTTCCTAGAATCCCGTTGTAGGCTCCTAGCTCTTCCACCACAACAAAATTGATGTTTACCCTGATATGTGCCCAATCTGCCACCATTTTACTAGGAGCACGATTGTTTCTAGTGGGTAGGTTGTTGCCCCCACGAAGCTGACTAGCGGGAAGTTTACTTGCTTTAAATCCTGCAGCCTTTTCTCTAGTTGTTCGAGAACCCTAACATGGAGTAAGTTTGCTAAGCTGCCTCCGTCCACTAGAATTCCCCTTACATCAAAACTGTTCACATCCAGGGTTACCACGAGTGCATCATCGTGGGGATACACATTGTGGGCCATGTATTTCTTCGAAAATTGCATGGTGTTATTCTCCTCCTCCCTGGGTCGTTTGCCATAGAGTTCCAGATTTGTTTGTGAGGTATAGACATCCTTCTCCTCCTGAGGCAGGGCATCCGTGTATTACGCTGATTGTGCCCTTTTTTGTGGGAGGTGGATATTCACCCATTTTCTCCTTTCCCTTAGTCGTTGCTGCCTGTGCTGGTTGAGGCCCTCCACTCCTCTTTCTGTGGTCATCCACAAATTTTTTCAGACCTCCCCTTTGTATGATGTAGTTTATGCTGGAGCAAAGAGTATAGCAGTCGTCTGTTAGGTGCCCCCATACTTCGTGGTTGGTACACCACTGCTCTTTAATTTTTCCCATGGGGCCTTCCCTGAATCTGTTTGGTGTTTTCTAGATATTCATCCTCTTCATCTCCTGTTAGATCACTGAAGGATTTGTATTTAAAGCGACCATCGTTGTCTGCTGTGGTGTTTGCTTGACGACATTCACGGCCTGAGGCCTTTGCTGTTCTCTTTGATGGTTGGGGGGCTGTGGTGGCGTCCATTGCTGCTGCTGTGCCAGAGCTTGTTGCCACTGAGGTGGTGTACCTCCATATGGCCTTTGCTGTTTGTTATGTCCTGCTGGGCCACTGGTTTTAGGTTGAGTGGGTGCCTTCAACTTTCTATTGTATCTGTCTCTTTCCAAGTCAATATATTGTTTGACTCGTGTAGCAAGCTCCTCAGTTGTTTTTACTGGCTTTATGGCCAGTTTATCGGCGAGGGCAGAGCTGTTTCTTCCCAAGTTTCTTATGAATGCTCGCATTATTTCCTTACTTTCCAATTCCTCATCAATGTCTGCGATGTTTTGATTGAAACGGATGTAGTAGCTTACTAATGTCTCGTCGTTTCCGTGACGAACATCATCCAGCGACCCTGCGCTCTTCCTGAGTTGGCGTTCACCGAGATACCTTTCTAAGAATTTCTTCTTCAGATACTCCCATGATGTTACCGAGTTCTTTGGAAGTCCGAAGAACCAGTGTGCCGCCTAACCTATTAATGTGTTTGTGAAGAGCATTGTGATTACGTTTCCAACGGTTTTCCGGCCTAAAAGTGTAGCCTTGTGCTGCTGAATGTGTTCCATTGGGTCTCCTTTTCCATTGTATCTTTTCGGACGACCTGTGTTTAGTCCGTCAGGAACATGGTTATGGATGATTTCCTGTGAAAAGGGGTGTGAGGTCTTGTCGCTGAGTATGTGCAAAGCTTTTCCCTTAACTTCAACCATCATCCATGTGATCATGTTCTCCACATCAACTTATGTCACCATCTGTGGTGGTGAATCATGGGTAGCTTCGAGGTTTCCGTTTGCGGGGGTTTCCTACCTTTCATGTTGCTGTTGGTGTTGGTTTGGAGGTGTTTCTTCTTGCCTTTCATTTTCTGCATGTGGTCCTTGTCCAGCTGGGACATGATAGTATCCGTCTCTTGGAGGGTTAGGATGTGGTGCATGCCACGTCTGTTGTGGCGGTGGCCTGTTTCTTTGTCCTTGCTCCTATAGGGGTACATTTTCCTCGTTTTGGTATTGCGCTGGCTGGGGGGCTGGGATGTTTCCTCCTCTTTCTTCATGTTCATATTCATGGGACATGCATCCCCTTTCTGGGTCATATGTCGCCCTTGCTGGGGGAGTTCCTTGTGAGCGTGTCGCGAACGATGGTTCTGTAAGCGTATGGTGATGGGCGCCGTAATTGGTAGCCCATAATATGTATAGTTTACCTAAGGAAATTAGGTAATTGTCACATTAGGGTAATTAGGCTAGACCCAAATCCCAATTGACATGATAGGCCCAAATTATGGGCATCCCCTATGCATGGCCGGCCGAAATACCTAGTAAGGGCAAAGTGGACTTTTGTCCACTTTGCTCCTCCTATAAATACATGGTGTTAGGGGATTTTTAGGGTTAATCACTATTTCCTCATTAGAGTATTTTAGAGAGAAAAACCCTCAACCCCACACCATCTAGGTTTCGGCCGAACCTACCTTCTCCCAAGGGTGTGCCAATTTGCTTTCCAAGAAAGCACTCCAGAGATATGTCCCCGTGCCAAGAATCGATCAGAGGTTTTGCTGTGGAGCTTGTACCGTGTGGGATCATGAACTCCCTCCTGAGAAGATCTTGGGTCTACGGATCATCTTAAAGGTATGTGCGAATCTTCCGCTGCGTTATTCCGATTACTAGCATGTACTTTGTTTAAGTATATGTAGTGATTTCCCCCGTAATCTAACAGTGGTATCAGAGCCTGTGTTAGGAGTTCATGATTTTGATAAATTGGTATTCTTGAAATTTGAAATAAAAACAAAAAATTTTAAATTTTCGATTTTTTAGTATTGTTGGTAAAACCGAAATTTTCATGATGTTCTTGGTTAGTATTGATGGGTTTCGATATAGCTGTTGGGCCCATTAACGGCGACTAAACGGCGAAGTAGGCCCACTGGGCCCCAAAAGAGGCTTAGAAGAACAATACGAGATGACCCGACGAAGTCGGTCCCGACATACGAGCTGAACGCTCCCGATAATATGCCTTTGAGTAGGCCCCGATATTGAATCCCTGAGAAGCTGGCCTTGTCCCGACGACGAGGGGCCCCGAGCGGTGACCAAAGGAGATAACTCTGGAGTCCCCGACATCCGTCGGGACTTGCCACCAGAGAACGAGGCCGAGAAATACGCCCACTATCAACATAGTGGGGAAGTGGCCTTAAAAGACGGAACGTGGGCTACTGGCCGAGATAAACAGAACGTGGCAGTTATCTCAACAGGTAACTGAGGTGACCCCTCCCCTATATAAAGGAAGGAGTGACCTTAGGATTGATACGTTGAACATTTACATACTCATACTTATTTGCCAGTCTATACCGAGATACTCATTTAAGCATCGGAGAGGGATTCTGGGTCACCGCCCGGTCTATCCCCTTCTTGCAGGATTACTTGGAGCGAAGGAGTTCGGACTTCCGTCAAGAACGTACCAGAGTTCTAACCGTGATCCAACATTGGCGCCGTCTGTGAGAACGAAGAGAAAAGCAAAAATGACTTCTACCCGATCGATGGCTGGCAAGCAAAAGAAGAGACAAGGACAATCTGGCGGTTCCCGCCACCCTGCTGGAACTCTGAACTCAGGGCCGCCGGAGCGCACTGTTGATCAGAATGATCCTCTCCCTACTGTTTCCCAAACAAGGGGGCATCATGATGATCGTGAAGATTCCATTCGAAACTCGTCGGAGAGCCGGGAAGAGATCCCAAGGAGGGACCAGGATGCACCTGCAAAGCCGGACTTGGCAAAGGCTGTGATGGATGCCATGCCAGTATTTTTGGAAGCTATGGAGGCTCTCTTGGACCGAAGGGAGGCCGCCAAGAAGAAAGAGGGGAGTTGCCTCCGCCCCCGCCGATTGAGAATCGGGACGAGCAGGAGGCCCAACCCGAGCACCAGGACAAGGGTAAGGAGCCCGCTCAGTCGGAGCAGTTCGTGATTGATGGGCCTGGACCTGTGCAGCATAGGACAATTCCTCTCAATAGCCTTATCACCCCCGATCAAGTGGTGAAGATTGTGAACATCTGTATGGGAGACCAGAAGAAAATGATGTCGGAGCTGAGGGATCGATCCACTCATCCCTTTGTCCCCCGATTGGTGAACACCACGGCCCCGCCAGGGCTGGGTATCCCGACAATCAAGGAGTACGATGGCGAGGGAGATCCAGTTCGTCATGTCCAGAAGAATGTCATGGCTTGTCAAGGCAGAGCCCCGAATGATGATATAGTGTGCGTTTTGTTCCTAGGCACACTTGGTGAGAGGGCCCTGACATTGTTCTTCAGCCTTCCCCCAGGATGCATCTCTAGCTGGACCCAGATGCATGATCGCTTCATCCAGCAATACCAGGGCCGTCGGCGTCTCCTGAAAAGCGCGAGGTCCCTGGCTGAGGTGGTACAGAGGCCCGACGAATCTCTGGCGCATTACTACCAGAGGTACACTGCCAGCGTGGCCGAGGTTGATGAGGAAATGTCGGAGGGAGAGACCAACTGCACCTTCATTCGGAACCTAACTGCACCATATGGTTCCGACTTGATGCACAGCGTGGCTGAGAAGGCTGTGTGGAACATGGAGGCGCTGCAGAAGAGGGTGAAGCAGCAAATCGACGTCCAAGAGTCGAAGATAGCTGCCGGAGACCTCGATCCTCCGAAATCAAACAAGGGGAAGCAGTCGTTCAAACCCTCGGACGATCGCATGAGGAAAGATAAACCCGAGAGCAGTCGGGGTCGAGGCCGTCCCGATCGGAGGGAAGACAAGCGTCCCTCAAAGCCGAACAAGCGGGAGGACCACTACACTCCTCTCATTTGTTCCATGGGTGCTGTGTTGGCAGTGATGGACCGACAGGGTATCGCCAGGTACCCCCCGAAGAAGGATGGAGAGTCCATGGGAGCTCTCACCGATCGTTATTGTCGTTTCCATCGTGCCAACGGTCGCGACACCAACCATTGTTGGGAGTTGAAGAAGGAGATTGAGAAGCTGATCCAGCGGGGAAAGCTTAAGGAATTTGTGGCTGGGCAACGGTGCCGATCCCGTTCCCGGTACCGATCGCAGTCCCGTTCTCGATCCCGTGGTCGATCCCCGAAGAATGATAAACCTGAGTCTTCCAATGCCCGCAAGGAGAAGCGGGGAACCATTAATGTGATTCATGGAGGACTTGCTGCGGGCGGAGATACCACGACATCTCGGGAGGTCTACGCTTCTCGGATTCCCATTGATGTGGTGCTGACAAGAGGGCTCGAAACTGGACCCTGAAAGAAGAAATGGTGATTCCCTTCTCAGCGGAGGACCTGATAGGTGTGGAGACCCCGCACGATGATGCTTTGGTTGTGACCCTGAACGTGGATGGGTACGAGATGAAGCGAATCCTGATTGATGGAGGGAGCTCCTCCGATATTCTGTTCATGGATGCACTGGAGGCCATGGGAAAAATCAAGAAGGACTTGAAGCCTGCAGACTTCCCGATGGTCGGATTTTCTGGCTCTACTTCTTACCCGGTGGGGATGATTACCTTACCGGTCGAGTTCAGAAGTGGTTGGAAGTCGGAGAAGAGGAATGTGGAGCTCGTGGTGGTTGAGTCCGCGGGGACCTATAATGCAATTATCGGAAGGACCACCATCAACCCGCTGGGGGCAGTTGCCTCAACTGTCCATCAGAAGCTGAAGTTCCCGACCGACCATGGAATCGGGGAGGTCCAGGGCGATCAGATAGCCTCCAAGAGGTGCTACGTCAATGCCACTCGAAGGAGGAATCAGGAGGCTATGAATGTTTTCCAGACTGATGCTGATCCCCGAGAAGAGTTTGGGCGTCCCGCACCGATAGAGGACTCGAAGGAGGTCGAGATCGATGGACCTCAAAGAAAGGTGAAAATCGGGTCCGCTCTGTCGGAGGAGACGGCCCGAGAACTGATTGATCTATTGAAGGAGTTTAAGGAGCTATTTGCCTGGACCCCGAGAGACATGCCAGGAATCAGCCCCGACGTAATTACTCACGAGCTGAACATTGATCCCGCGATCAAGCCGGTCACACAGAGAAGGCGCCCGATGGGTGCCGACAAGAAGATCGCGATCCAGCAAGAGGTGGGCAGGTTGCTCGATGCTGGATTCATTAAGTAGCTCCGATTCCAGACCTGGGTCGCAAACCCAGTCCTGGTGAAGAAGAGCAATGGTAAGTGGCGGATGTGTGTTGATTTCCGCGACCTGAACAAAGCATGCCCGAAGGATTGCTATCCGCTCCCGAGGATCGACCAGCTGGTGGATGCCACATCGGGACATGAGTTGCTGAGCTTTATGGATGCCTACTCCGGCTACAATCAGATCAAGATGTCCAAGGAGGATGCCCCCCATACCGCTTTTTATGCTGATAGTGACATCTATCATTATGATGTTATGCCTTTTGGACTAATCAATGCAGGCGCAACTTATCAGAGGATGGTGAACAAGCTGTTTGGGGACATGTTGGGGAAAACAATGGAGGCCTATGTGGACGACATGCTGGTGAAGTCTCGACAGGCCGAGGATCATGTTCACAACTTAGCCACAGCGTTCGAGCGAATGAGGCTTCATCAAGTTCGCTTGAACCCGACCAAATGCGCCTTCGGAGTGCACTCAGGGGAGTTTCTGGGCTTCATGGTGAGCCAGAGGGAAATCGAGGTGAACCCTGAGAAGCTGAAGGCAATCGAGGAGATGAAGTCCCCGATGAACCATCGGGAGGTGCAGGTGCTGAATGGTCGATTGGCCGCGATGAATCGCTTCCTATCCAAGGCAAGTGATCGATCTATGTCGTTCTTTGAAGTGCTGAGGGCCAACAAGAAGTTTGAGTGGACGGCCAAGTGCGAGGAGGCGTTCCAGGTACTCAAGCAGCACCTCCGCACCCTCCCGCCATTGGCGAAGCCCATCCCAGGCGAGCCACTCTATCTGTATTTGGCTGTTTCTGAATTTGTTGTTATCTGTGTCATAGTGAAAGTTGTAGAGGGTAGGCCAAGTCCCCGTCTATTATGTAAGCAAGGCACTCGCCAAGTCTGAAATGAATTATCCCGCAGTTGAGAAGTATCTTTATGCGTTGATTGTTACTGCTCGGAAGCTGAGACCTTACTTCCATACGCATGAGATTACCGTTTTAACGAATCAGCCCTTGAAACATTTTTTGAACAGACCCGATGTGTCGGGAAGATTAGTGAAATGGGCAGTCGAGCTTACTGAATTCCGCATTCACTTTGCTCCGAGAACGGCTATTAAGGGCCAGGCGTTGGCGGATTTCATAGTAGAGTCTACAGCCCCTGATCTAGAAGAAGCGGGCCCTGTAGAGGGGGAAACTATGGAAGTCCCGATAACAGAACAGTCAGAACAGCCCGACGCCGAAAATACATGGGAGATGTACACCGATGGCTCCTCAAATTCAGAAGAATCGGGAGCAGGTTTCGTACTGATACCACCAGCCGGAGGCGAGCCCATCTGATATGCCTTGTCCTTGACATTCAGGGCTACCAACAATGAAGCTGAACATGAGGCTCTCATCACTGGCCTCAAGATTGCTAAAGGAACGGGAGTTGGTCACTTAAAGGTGAAGTGCGATGCTAGCCTGATCGTGAACCAAGTCCAGGGGCGATACGAAGCAAAGAGCCCAATGATGAAGAAGTATCTTCGCGAGGTGCAAACCCTGAAGGAGAGTTTCAAGAGCTTCGATATTGAGGCGATCCCGAGAGAGAATAATGTGGAAGCAGATGCCTTGAGAAAGTTCGCCTTGGGGGCACCGCTCGATGAGAGTCGGAAGGTGCATTTCTTGGAGAAGATGATCCTGTCAACCATAGATCAATCGGAGGTATCTGCCACTGAGATTGGATCGGAGGAGCCCACTTGGATGACCCCGATAGTCGCGTATCTGACAACGGGGGCAGTCCCCGATGATGAAGTGGCAGCCGGCAAAATACGCCGAATCGCGCCCAATTATGTAATGGTGGACAATCAACTGTACAAAAAGGGGTATTTAACTCCTTATCTGAAATGCGTGGCCGAGCCCGACACAGGTCGGATCCTTAGGGAAGTGCACGAAGGATATTTGGCCTGTCATGAAGGTGCCCGATCCATTGTGAGGAAAGTGTTGAACCTGGGCTATTACTGGCCCTCGATGAACAAGGAGGCAATGATGCTAGTCCGATCCTGTGACGCTTGCCAAAGGTACGCCCCGAATATCGTGGCTCCAGCTGCCGATCTGACGTTCATCAAGAGTGCTTGGCCCTTCGCGCAATGGAAAATCGATTTGGTGGGACCCCTTCCAGTTGCAAAAGGTCAGTGCCGTTATTTAGTCGTGGCTATTGATTATTTTTCGAAATGGATAGAAGCTAAGGCATTGGCCAAGACAACGGGGAACCATATCCTCAAATTCCTTCAGACCCATATCATATCCCGATACGGGATCCCCAAGGTGGTGATCAGTGATAATGGCCCTCCGTTTAACGGGGCCCAGTGGAAGGAGTACCTGGAGGAACTGAAAATTGAGAATCGAACAGCCTCTGTCCGTCATGCTCAAACCAATGGACAGGTGGAGTCGGCCAACAAGATCGTGATGGATGGCCTGAAGAAGAGGGTCCATGCCTTGAAGGGCAAATGCCTGGATGAGCTGGAAAATGTGCTTTGGGCTGTTAGAACGACACCCAAACGATCAACGGGGGAGACTCCGTTTGGCCTTGTTTATGGCACGGAAGCAGTTGCTCCTATCGAAATAGCTGTGACATCCCATCGGACGAAGTATTATGAACCTCTGTCGAATGATGAAATGAGGCGTCTGGACTTGGACTTGGTCGAAGAGAAGAGGCGGAGTGCCGAAGAGGTACATGCTCGGATGCACTTGGCAACGGCCCAATATTATAATCGACGAGTCAAGTCTCGACAGTTCTTTGTCGGGGAACTGGTGTGGCGTCGGAACGAATTTACCCTTTTGGATCGGATCAACAAGATGTCACCAAAATGGGAAGGACCTTATAAGGTCGTGGGGATGCCAGCTCGAAATGCGTACAAGTTGGAAGACCTCGATGGCAATGTGTTGAAGCATTCTTTTAGTGGCGAACACTTGAAGAAATGTCATGCTTGTTATTAAGTCGCCTTCAGTGGTGCAAGTTATTTATTAAGTCGCCTTCAGTGGTGCAAGTTATTTATTAAGTCGCCTTCAGTGGTGCAAGTTATTTATTAAGTCGCCTTCAGTGGTGCAAGTTATTTATTAAGTTGCCTTCAGTGGTGCAAGTTTTTTTTATCAAAGTCGCCTTCAGTGGTGCAAGTTGTTTATCGTTTTGAGTCGATATAAACAGGTTTTGAGCCATCAATGAATAAAGAGGTTGCTTCCGACAAGATTGTGCTTAGACTTATCGTTCTAAGTATGCTTAAATCGCCTTAAGTGGTGTAGCTGGATCGCCTTAAGTGGCATGGTTTCGCCTTAAGTGGCACGGTTTCGCCTTAAGTGGCATGGTTTCGCCTTAAGTGGCGTGGTTTTGCCTTAAGTGGCACGGTTTCGCCTTAAGTGGCGTGGTTTCGCCTTAAGTGGTATGGTTTCGCCTTAAGTGGCGTGGTTTCACCTTAAGTGGCGTGGTTCCGCCTTAAATGGCACGATTAAATCGCCTTAAGTGGTGTAGATAAGTTGCCTTACGTGAAAAAATTAAATCGCCTTAAGTGGCGTGGTTCCGCCTTAAGTGGCACGATTAAATCACCTTAAGTGGTGTGGATAAGTTTCCTTAAGTGGCACGATTAAATCGCCTTAAGTGGTGTGGGTAAAATGTCTTAAGTGACGCGTCGAAATTACTCTAAGTGATATGACCGAATTGCCTTAAGTGGCGTAGTTAAATCACCTTAAGTGGTGCAACGGTAATCGGGACCGGAAGGGATTGATATTATAAAGATCCAAAAGGCTCACGACAAAAAGGAAATTACAAGGATTCAAAAATAAAACGATTAAGCCTGATCCTTGGTAGCGTCGAGGGGAGCAGGGTCCACGAGATCTGTGGCAGAAGGCTCCGTGACCGGAGGATCGGATCCTGGAAGATTGGCCGCGGGAGGATCGGACTCTGAAGGATTAGGCGCGGGTGGGTCGATTATCGGGGGCTCAGTCGTCGGGATGTCTGCACTTGGAGGCTCCACCGTGCCTTCAGCACCCACAGTCCCCTCAGGGGTGTTGCCCCGTCACTCTCCTCAGAAAGGCTGAAATACCTCTCCGCGAAGGGGGCGAGGGTCTGAGACTTGGTGAAATCGATGGCACCACCATACTCCAGATGGAGCTCTTCGACAGCATTAAGCAGGGTGGTCTCCACCTCCGCCGTACATAACTTCACCGCATCCACTTGGAAAGCTTCGGAGCCCCGATAATCTTCCCGTCCCTTGGCCTCAGCCTCGGCCAGCTTGGTGGGAAGCTCAGCGAGTTCCCGCTCCATCTATCGGGACCGATTGGCGAGGAGGACTTTCTCAGCCTCCAGCCCCGCCTGGGCATCCTCCAGGGCCTTCTTCTCGAGGACATGCCTGTCCCGATCCTCCGCGCGCCCCTGCTGCTCCTCACTGAGCCTTTGGCGTTCCTGCTTCAGCAACGTCTCAAAGTCGTGGACCTGCCTCAGAAGGTCCCGAGTCTTCTGGTTAAGGAGGGCCTGCTCCTTAACCAACTCCCCCTTCGACGACTCGGAGGCAGCCAGATCCTCCTTGAGCTTGGCCAAGACCTCGGGGGCCGCCTTGGCTCGCTCCTCCTTCAGGGCCTCCTCCAAGGCCAGGACATACCCGAAACAGCAGTGTTGGTCCGCTATTTCCTGTGAAGAAGAAGGGAAGAGGTCAGTACACGAGAATATTCTGCCTTATATATACTAAGTGTAAAAACAGGAAACTTTACCTCCATGCGGCGAACGGCCATGGCGCGAATATCCGCGTGGATGTCCTCTCGAGCCAGGGAGAGCAGGAGCTTCATAGATGGTGGAACTGAGCCTGCCAGCAGGTGCAGACCCAGTTCCGAGGATACATCATCCCGACGCAGCGGGACCCCCCGCAACGACTCGATCGAAGTCAAGGGAGCCGCTGCCTGGTCGGGGGCGTAAACCTGGTAGAAACTCCCGTCTAAGGGGAGAGGAGGGACGAAGGACTGAACGTCGGAGGTGCGCCCCTCCGAGCCGCCGTGAGAACCCGCCGGCCCCTCGGGAGTCAGGCTCAAGACCGGCGAGTGCTGTTGTGCTGGAGAAGATGAGGGCAGCCCTTCGGGAGTTGGCTCCAACGGGGTCTGCCTTAACCCTCGACGACGAACCAGGGGCTGGCCTTCGCTTGCCTCCTCGGAAGAATGAGAGACATCCAGGTCCATCACCCGACGGAACTGGCCATCCGTCAGGACGTCTTCAATCCCCGATCCTCCGGGGGCAGGAAGAGAAAGGAGGGGTTCAACGACCCATGCGTCGGAGGGAGGCTCCCCCGCCGAAGCTGCAGCTCCCGATCGACCTGCAGCTGGAGGACGATAAGCTTTAGAAAGAAAGTCAGGAAGTTGATCAGGATCCTTACACCAGATGACGCGACGGGAGAGGTACTGGTCCTTCCCGTGATAATTGTAGTAACCCGCTTTGAGAATGCAGGGAGTTTCTCCTTGCAGGATGCGTTTGATCCCTTCGATCCGGGCTCCCTTATCGGAGGGGATTAACTCCTCGGGAATACGCCTCCGGTATAATCGAATTGCTAAGCGGAGCTGTTTTCCTTCCTCGGGAGTCTTGGTGTTGAAGATCTGCTCCATCTTCTCCACCCGGACCCGCTTGATTTGCTCCGATTTGGGAGGTGCCGATGAGGAGGCGGCCCTCTTTGAATACTTTCTCTTCCTCGCGGAGCGTGGGACAGTATCAGTCTCCGCCTGCTTAAGCACGAGATTGGTCAGCAGTGATACCTTCTTAGCTGCAAGGATGAAAACGAAAGTACAGTTAGAATATTACCCAAGGAACGAGGTTAGAAGGGCCGTCGAAGAGTTGACCCCCGGAGACGATATCAAGGAGTTGGATCCCGGTCAAAACCAGGTCTCGCTCCCCGATGGAGTTGGCGTCGAGGGGAGTGAAAGAGTCCCCCCCAACGATAAAGCTGGATGCAGTGGAGAATCTGGAAATCCTCCTCGGAGTAAGTGTGTTAAGCGGGGGCAGGGTCCGCTTCGACCTCCCATCGGGGCCACGGAATAGAGCTGTTTCGGATGAAGAAATAACTTCTCTTCAAGCCACTGTTGTCGGGCCTCGAATCAGTGATGAGCCCCTGACCCTTGGCGACCTTCAAGGTGTCGCCATTCCAGCTGTACCGAGAGAGCTGCGCCTTGCTCCATTTAGGCATCCGCGGGTAGAAGGCGTAGACCCCGGCATCATTGCACTTCAGTCCATAGAAGGTCCGGAAGAGTCGGAGGCTATAGGGCCATTGTTGACGGAAGCAAAGTACGCCGAAAGCATTCCACACGCGGATGGCGTGGGGGGAGAAAGTAGTCGGATGTGTTTTGTAATATATACACATCTCGACTATGTCCCCACAGAAGGGGAATCGGATCCCTGCCGATATTTGCCCGGTGGAGACAAATACCTCCCCTTCCCGGGGACGAGTAACCACAGGGTCACACGGGACGTGAGGCCAAAGAAAAGGGAAGCGAGACTCCCAGGTGGAAGTAATGCACCCCTCCCGGAGAGCTGCATCATAGGCGGTGTCTGAAATCTCATTACAAGCATAATCGAACTTGAAGGGTTTCCTCCCCCCGGAACTTGATTCACCGTCTGGAAAAGGATCAGAGCAAGAAAAGGCACAGATGATTTCCGCAAAATTCCGGGTAAGTTGATTGAGATAAAAGGAAAAACTATGCTAACAAGTTTCTTCGGAATCGAAGGAGGAAATCTTACCAGACATATTGAATCGGAGAAGAAAGGATGATCTTGATGGTCGGAGGTCTTGGTCGCCGGAGTGCTGATCAGAGACTAGAAAGGAGAGCTTGAGCTTTTGAAAACACAGAGAATGAAACGGTAGAGAAGAACTGAATAGTGCCAAGATTTGGGTTTCTATAGGAGAGAGGATAGGCAAAGAGACGTTGCGATCTGGACCGTTGAAGATGAAACGCCTCAACCTGAATCGTCGAAACACTAGGGACAAAACGGCTATAAAGTGCTTTTTCAGAAAAGCAGGCACAGTCACTCAAGCCGTCACTTCATCACCCATCGCATTTAATAGTTGAGTAATCGAGAAATCTTTTCGGATTCGGTGGTTATCCTCGGAATATCGAAAGGTCCGGAGTTGGAAGACACGACGAACTATAAGTCCCTCATGTCTTGGGGGAAAATGATGGGTTTCGATATAGCCGTTAGGCCCATTAACGGCGACTAAACGGCAAAGTAGGCCCACTGGGCCCCAAAAGAGGCTTAGAAGAACAATACGAGAGGACCCGACGAAGTCGGTCCCGACATACGAGCTGAACGCTCCCGATAATATGCCTTTGAGTAGGCCCCGATATTATGCCTTTGAGTAGGCCCCGATAATATGCCTTTGAGTAGGCCCCGATATTGAATCCCTGAGAAGCTGGCCCTGTCCCGATGACGAGCGGCCCCGAGCGGTGACCAAAGGAGATAACTCTGGAGTCCCCGACATCCGTCGGGACTTGCCACCAGAGAACGAGGCCGAGAAACACGTCCACTATCAACATAGTGGGGAAGTGGCCTTAAAAGACGGAACGTGGGCTACTGGCCGAGATAAACGGATCGTGGCAGTTATCTCAACAGGTAACTGAGGTGACCCCTCCCCTATATAAAGGAAGGAGTGACCTCAGGATTGATACGTTGACATTTACATACTCATACTTGTTTGCCAGTCTATACCGAGATACTCATTTAAGCATCGGAGAGGGATTCTGGGTCACCGCACGGTCTATCCCCTTCTTGCAGGATTACTTGGAGCGAAGGAGTTCGGACTTCCGTCAAGAACGTACCGGAGTTCCAACCGTGATCCAACAAGTATGATGTTCATGATCATTAAGAAAAGTGTATATTTATCAAAATCAAACATTGGATTGTAGATCTTATTAAAATTTTATCCTAAAATTTGACCACTTGTTCCCAATTTTAGTGTTTGTGCCGAAACCCTAGGTGAATTACAATGTAAAATTTTTAAATTTCTTAATCATCTAGGGACATATTTCGGCCAAATTTTTTTAATTATATTGTTTACCATATTTTAATTTTTAATTAAGGTAACTATATATCTATAATTGGGAAAATTAGGATAGATTCACATTAATATATAGAAATATATATCACTATCAATATCTAAATATTTAAAAGTGTTAAAGATAATATTGATAGATTTAATTTCCTAAAAGATTGAGAAAATATATTGTCAGTATATATACCCTATTTAAGATATTGACAATAAATATATATATATATATATATATATATATATATGCCGATTTTTACATATATATAAATATATAAATATATATGCCGATTTTTACATATATATATATATATATAAATATATTATGCCGATTTTTACATATATATATATATATATATATTGTTGATTGATTTAATCTTATAGACAGAATCTTGACAATAAATATATATATGTTAGTAATCTGGCCGAAATATATATATATAATATTGGAAATTATTTTATATAATTAATGTTACTTGGTGGCTAAGTTAAACATTTTTAGACTTTAAATCCCTACTTGGGCCACAATAAATATTTTGGCCGAAACTTTGAAATTTTAATTATTTGGCCGGTCCAATATGTCAAACCGGGATGGATTTAAATCGAGCCGGGTTTTCTCAATCGGTTAGTCCTAATCGGGTCGGGTCGAACTGGGGTAATTAAGTGGATCTAACCAAATCGGTTTTGTGTGATGAACTGAACCAAACCCTATTTTATTGGACCGGTTCGGACCGAACCAGATTTTAAAATTAAAACTAGAACGAACTGAACAGGATTTTAAATCGAACCGTATTTTTCAGACCGAATCGGACCAAACTGGACCGAAATTGAATGAACAGAAATGATTTTCAAAACCGAATTCAAGTCTGATGGATATACGCCCAATTTGAACCCGTTGACTTCCGAATCGTTTTATTTTGATCACCCCGTTAATGATTATAAATCGAAACTTCGACCCAAACACCCCGCCGAAACGCCAACGGTCCGGACGAGGCGAAAATACTCGTCCGGACCGCGACGAACTCACCTAGGTGAGGTCGGGTAGCCAAACCCGACCTCCCCTAGGAGAGATCAGGTCAGCCAACCCGATCTCCCCTAGGGGAGATCGGGTCAGCCTACCCGATCTCCCCTAGGGAGGGGTTGGGTGACCACACCCAACCCCTACCCTTGGGGGTTGGATTTTCTCCCCGCCCCCAAGGGCCCCGGCACCGTTTCCCGACTTCCGCACTTAGATTATTTCCGCCTCCTTCTCCATGCTTTAAGGTTTTAATTATGTGATCAAGGACTAATTAATTGTGTTTAAAGGTTAACGATGTCATTAAGCCACCTTAATGGCATCGTTGCCTATAAATAGAACCTTTCCACCATTCATTTGATAATCTTGGCCACTTATGCAATTTAGCTCTGGCTTCTCTCTAGCTTTATCTCTCTAAAAGTGACGTTCTAACTTAAGCATCGGAGAGGGTTCATCAAGCACCACCCCCCCCCCCCCCTCCGTGCTTGATATTGCCCCTCTTGCAGGGTGGCAAGGAGAAGAGAGCCAAGGAAGCAGAAGAGGATAGAGCAGAAGGACAAGCCCCAGGGGGTCAGAAGTACAAGCCCCAGGGGGTCAGAAGGAGAGAAGGAAAGGAGGTCAGAAGGAGAGAAGAGAAGGACATATATCAGAACGACTACCCCCAGGGAGCAGAAGGGCATGGATCAGAACGACTAGCCCCAGGAGCACTGAAGCCGACATTTCATTAGTGGGAGATAAGTTCTAAATTGACGACCCGTTGACCGAGGGCTTATAACCTAACACTTGTCGCCGTCTATGGGCTTCGAACAGAAAGCCTGGCAATCACGAGAGCGATGACGAACAACTTAGCTTCTAGAGATAATCGCCCACCTGGGGGCAATAGGCAAGAGAGACAGCCTATACCTCCAGCAAGGCAGCCTATCCCAGAAAAACAGCCTGCACACCCAGAGCCTCAGGTAGACCCACAAGCACCCCAGCCTAACAATCAAGGAGGAGGACCTTCACGCCCAGCTGGGGCTGAGTCTTCCATAGCTTCAATTCCATTGGCTAGGAGGCCACAGAGACAGGGGGCAACAAGGAGTGCCATCCCAATACACGGCACCTCTACAGGGGTACTACTATGAGGCACAACCTCAAGGGTATCCATATGGAATGCCGACTCAAAGGAACGACAATCGCGCCCACACAACCAACACAAGACCCGCATACTCGCAAGGAGCACAGACAGTGACTCCGAGGTTGATGAGCGCATTGGATGAGCTGCTAGCCTATAGAGAAACTCTGAGGAACAGCCAGGGAAGGCAACACCAGCATGAAGAAGAACAAGTTCATGAAGAAGAACAAGTCCCAGAAGAAGAACACTACTTGAACCCTCCAACAGGGCAGCGAGAAGAACAAAGAAGAGCAAGGGCCACCCCCAGATGGAAGGCAACAATTTGTGCCTCCAAGGCAATAACAAACACGGCAAAGAGCTAGGACATACACCGCACTAAGGGAGGACATGCATGTCAGACCAACAAGGATATAGGAGTTCCAACATCCACCCTAGCAATGTACACATACAGTCCGTATCACCACGGACATGACTAAGGGACATTCCAAGGAAAGCTCAAAGGGAGGGACATAGTCCCAACAACACAACAAGGCAACCACCCACCCATGATACAGCACGACAGGTCCAAACCCCTCGTGTGTTGGATCACGGGCGAAGCTCCGTTACGTCCTTGACGGAAAGCTTGGACTCCTGGGCTCCGCGTAATCCTGCAAAAGGGGATGACCTGGGTGGTGACCCAGAATCCCTCTCTGATGCTTAAATGAGTACGGTGATCAATGGGTGGTAAGCAAAGTCTAAGTTCGTATTAGCATAGTCGTTTTTCTGAGGTAACCTCCTCCTTTATATAGGAGGAGGGGTTACTCAGTTACCTGTTACTGCGCTTGGCAGTTTTACCCACGATTCCGTGTATCTCGCCACGATTCCGTATATCTCGGCTAGGATTCCGTATATCTCGCCCCACGCTCCGCGTATCTTACCCATACCTCCGCATATCTCGGGCACGCCCTGCGTATCTCGGGGGAGATTATCTATATCTTAACCGTCTTCCCACTACTTTCATCTAGTAGGTGGGTTTCTCGGTCTTATCCTCTGATCACAAGTCTCGACTCCTGTCGGGGACTCCAGAGTTGTCTCATTCTAGATCACCACCCAGGACCTTCAGTCTCTACGGGACAGGTCCAGCCTCTGCGGGGCTTTATTATCGGGGCCTTTACTAAGGCATATCGGGGCCTACTCAGAGGCTTCTTATCGGGAGCATTCAGCTCATTCATCGGGACCGCTAAAGTCGGGACCCTTCGTGCTGGGCCTCTGGGCCTTCCAGGCTTTTCACGAGGCCCACTGGACCTACTCGCCATCCATTGGCTGTTAACGGGGCTAACGATTACATCGGAACCCATCATTTGCCCCCAAGACATGGGGGACTTTTAGTTCGTCATGTCTTCCAGTTCAGATCTCTTGACCTCTCTTGTCGAAGGTTCTCGCTTTCATGCCTTCCGATACCACCGTCGGAGGCCTTTGTCTTCGCACCTCCCGATACCACCGTCGGGGACTTTTACCTTCACTTTCCTTGATGCCTCTTTGTCGAAGGCTTTTATTTCTCTTTTGACACCACTGTCGGAGGTTTTTGCCTTGCGTGTGATCGTTACATAACAGAGTCTCTTACTCATGATTGTCTTGGGCCCACCAGGCCCCATGGGCAGTTGCCAAATCCGAGGAGACTCCTCGGTTACTGTAGCATTAAATGCCTAGGATAAAGAAACGACGCTCACATCAGCGTGACTGTCGTTTTCCGAAAAAGGCACTCATTACGTCAGCATCGTTTTTTCTGTACTGTCCCTCAGTCTTCGGCGGTTGAGATTGAATTGTTTCGTCTTCAACGGTCCAGATTAAGTCCGTCCAGTCTGTCATTTTGCTTATAAAAGCTAAGACCTGGGCAATATTCTTCTTCACCGTCTCCATTTTCGGAAGTGCCTCCGTTTTTGGACCTGAAGTTTTCTTCTCCCCATGTCTTTTGCTCTTCAAGTGATTCAAGACTTTACCATGTCTGGTAAGGTGTCCTTCTCCATCGTTTGCTCGCCTCTTTACTTAGCTTAATTGTATTTTTCCGAATGAGCTTAACATTCCTTTCAACATCTAATTTCAGATGGTGGATCTGGTTTCGAGGGAAGGAAGCCCTTCAACTTCGACTATGCTCTGAATGAGATTTTCAGCACTGCTTATGATGCAGCTCTCCGGGAAGGATGTATCATTTCCATCAAAGAGGCCGATGCTCAAGGCCGGAAATGCATACCACAAGTTCAGAGTGAAGAGGAGCTACTTCTTCTTCTTCATCGGAAACTCCTCGATCCCATGATTCTGACAGTCATTCCTCCAACGGCTGACCCTGTGGAGCCTTCTGCCACCAACTCCGTGGACCCAACTCCTGCTGACACCGTCAATAAGCACCAAGCTTGATGCCTACATCTTTTAGTCCTTGTTGTTTTTCTCCTTTGTTTCTTGTAACGAACTCCTTTGGCCTTCGAGCCTTTATATAAGGAACTTCTTTTATCTGTTTTGGCGTCGATATTCGTCTGCACTTTATCTAAAGCGGCTTAAAATTCGTTACTCAGAACGTTCCGATGCCCCATTAAAATGACTTCATACGTCCTTCCGACGTTTAACTCGGGACTTTACCACTTAAGGCTTCTCATCCAAAATCGGGACTTCACCACTTAAGGCTTCTCATCCAAAATCGGGACTTCACCACTTAAGGTTTCTCGCCCAAAATCGGGACTTCACCACTTAAGGTTTCTCGTCCAAAATCGGGACTTCACCACTTAAGGCTTCTCGTCCATGCCTTACAAGGCCATTTTCATACCCTTTAGGGCTTTCATTGCGTCTCTACTGGACGGCTTAGTCGTACCCGTTAAGGCTTTTTGTCGCATCATATAGACGACTTACACGGACCTGTTAAGGCTTTTTCATACCCGTTAAGGCTTTTGGCCGCATCATATAGACGACTTACGCGGACCCATCAGGGTCTTTTCATACCTAGGCTTTTGGTTGCATCATATAGACGACTTACGTGTACCCCGTAGGGCTTTTGTCCGTACCTGTTAAGGCTTTTGGCCGCGCCATATAGACGACTTACGCATCCCCCGCGGGGCTTTCATCGTACCTCGGAAGGCTTTTGTCGCGTCACTCGGGACGTCTTACTAACAGTTAGAATAAATTTGAAAGCAATTTAATCTGAAGGCAATTTCTTTTATTCATAAATAACTCAAAATAGGCTTACATCGGATCTTATTGATAGACAATTTGCGCCCTTCACGGCGGCTTAATATCAAACATGATACTTCTTCAAGTGTTCGCCACTGAAGGAATGCTTCAACGTCTTGCCTTCGAGATCCTCTAACTTGTATGCATTGGGCACGGGCATCCCTACGATCTTGTAAGGTCCTTCCCATTTTGGTGACAGCTTGTTGATCCGATCTTGATGAACAAACTCATTCCTCCGCCAGACAAGTTCTCCCACGAAGAATTGTCGGGACCTGACACGCCGATTATAATATCGGGCTGTTGCCAGACGCATTCGGGCCTGGACTTCATCAGCCTTCCACCTCTTCTCCTCGAGTAGGTCTAAGTCCAGACGTCTCATTTCCTCATTTGTCAGAGGCTCGTAATATTTCGCGTAGTGGGACGCCACCGCTATCTCCACGGGAGCGACTGCCTCCGTGCCATAAACCAGGCCAAACGGAGTTTCTCCTGTTGACTGCTTGGGTGTCGTTCTCACAGCCCATAGCACATTCTCGAGCTCATCCAGCCAATGGCCCTGCAAGGCGTAGACTCTCTTCTTTAAGCCATCCATCACGATCTTGTTGGCTGACTCTACCTGGCCATTGGTCTGAGCGTGGCGGACTGAAGCAGTCCGATGCTCAATGTTTAATTCTTCCAGGTACTCCTTCAACTGAGCCCCATTGAACGGAGGGCCGTTGTCGCTGATCAACACTCGCGGGACCCCATACCGGGATATGATCTGAGTCTGAAGGAACTTGAGAACCTGCTGCCCCGTCGTTCTAGCCAATGCTTTGGCCTCTATCCACTTTGAGAAGTAGTCGATAGCCACGAGTAAGTACTTGCACTGACCTCTCGCTTGGGGAAGTGGTCCCACCAAGTCAATTCCCCATTGCGCGAAGGGCCATGCACTCCTGATGGGCATTAGGTCCGCGGCGGGAGCCACGATATTTGGGGCATACCTCTGGCATGCATCACAGGATCGGACCATCGCGGTCGCTTCTTTGTTCATCGAGGGCCAATAGTAGCCTAAGTTCAATGCCTTCCTTACCAGAGATCGGGCTCCTTCATGGCAGGCCGCGACTCCTTCATGTAACTCCCTCAGGATCCGATTTGTGTCAGGCTCTGCTACACATTTTAGAAAAGGCTTTACGTACCCTTTTTTGTACAACTGGTTGTCCACCATTGCATAGTTGTCCGCAATTCGCCGTATCCTGACAACTGCCACTTTGTCATCGGGGAGTACCCCCGTAGTTAGGTACGTAACCATCGGGGTCATCCAAGTGGACTTCTCTTCTTCCTCCGATCCTGTCTCAATAGCACAGATCTCCGCCGGATCAATGTTTGAGATAATCACCTTCTCTAGGAAATGCACCTTCCGTTCTCCTCGGGGGGCCACTCCCAGGGCAAACTTGCTCAAGGCATCTGCTTCCGCGTTCTCTTACCTCGGGATCGCCTCGATATCAAAGCTTTTGAAACTTCCCTTCAAACTCTGCACCTCGTGCAAATATTTCTTCATTGTCGGGTTCTTAGCTTCATAGTTCCCCTGGACTTGATTTACAACCAAGCTAGCATCGCATTTCACCTTTAAATGGTCGACCCCCGTACCCTTGGCAATCTTAAGGCCTGTGATGAGAGCCTCATACTCCGCTTCGTTGTTGGTGGCTTTGAATGTCAACGCCAAGGCATATCGCAGGGGCTCGCCTCCACCGGGCGGTATCAATACGAATCCTGCCCCCGAGCCTTCTACACTCGATGAACCATCAGTGTACATCTCCCAAGTATTCTCCTCATTTGGCTGTTCTGGCTGCTGTTCTGTTGTCGGGACTTCCTCCATGGTTGCCCCCTCTGCGGGACCCGTTACTTCCAGATCGGGTGCCGTAGACTCAGCTATAAAATCTGCCAATGCCTAGCCCTTAATAGGGGTCCTCGGAGCAAAATGAATGCGGAATTCCGTCAACTCGATGGCCCATTTTACCAATCTCCCCGACGCATCCGGTCGGTTCAAAAAGTGTTTCAGGGGCTGATTAGTCAGTACCGTGACTTCATGGGCATGGAAGTAAGGTCGCAGTTTTCGAGCGGCAATAATCAACGCGAAGAGATACTTCTCAATAGCGGGATAGTTTATTTCAGACTTGGCAAACGCCTTGCTTACATAATAGATCGGCACTTGGTTTCCCTTGACAATTTTAATCAAAACAGAACTAACAGCCACATCAGAAACAGCCAAATAGAGATAGAGCGGCTCGCCTGGAACTGGTTTCGCCAATGGCGGAAGGGTACGGAGATGCTGCTTGAGTGCCTGGAACGCCTCCTCGCACTTGTCGGTCCATTCGAACTTCTTGTTGGCCCTCAGCACCTCGAAAAATGGCATGGCTCGGTCACTCGCCTTGGATAGGAAGCGATTCATCGCGGCCAACCGGCCATTCAGCACCTGGACCTCTCGATGAGTCTTTGGGGACTGCATCTCCTCGATTGCTCGCAGCTTCTCGGGGTTCACCTCGATTCCTCTCTGGCTCACCATAAACCCTAGGAACTTCCCCGAGTTCACCCCGAAAGCACATTTGTCGGGGTTCAGCCGAACCTGATGGAACTTCATCCGCTCAAATGCCGCCGCCAAATTCTGGACATGGTCTCCTGCCTGTCGGGACTTCACCAGCATGTCGTCCACATATGCCTCCATGGTTTTCCCCAGCATGTCCCCGAACAACTTGTTCACCATCCGCTGGTAAGTTGCTCCGGCATTGATCAATCCGAAGGGCATCACGTCGTAATGGTAGACGTCACTGTCAGCGTAAAAAGCTGTGTGAGGGGCATCCTCCTTCGCCATCTTGATCTGATTGTACCCGGAGTAGGCATCCATGAAGCTCAGCAGCTCATGTCCCGATGTGGCATCCACCAGCTGGTCGATCCTCGGCAGCGGGTAGCAGTCCTTCGGACAGGCTTTGTTCAAGTTGATGGATATACGCCCAATTTGAACCCGTTGACTTCCGAATCGCTTTATTTTTATCACCCCGTTAATGATTGTAAATCGAAACTTCAACCCGAACCCTTCGCGAAAACACCAACGGCTCGGACGAGGCCGAAGCGCTCGTCCGGCCGAGTCAGACTCGCCTAGGTGAGGTTGGGTGGCCACACCCGACCTCCCCTAGGGGAGATCGGGTCAGCCAACCCGATCTCCCCTAGGGGAGATCGGGTGGACCAACCCGATCTCTCCTAGGAGAGATCGGGTCGGCCAACCCGATCTCCCCTAGGGGGGATGGGGTTGGCCAACCCCATCCTCCCTAGGAGGGGTTGGGTGCCCTCACCCAACCCCTACCCCTGGGGGTCAGATTTCTCCTCCCCCCAAGGGCCCCGGCACCATTTTCGGACTCCCACACTCGGTCCACTCCGCTTACCTTCTCCGAATCCTAAGGTCTTAATTATGTTCTTAAAGTTTAATTAATTGTGTTTAAAGGTTAACGATGTCATTAAGCCACCTTAATGACACCGTTGCCTATAAATACCCCACCTTCACAACTCATTGGATCATCTTGGCAAGTTGCACAATTTTGCTCTGACATCTCTCTAGCTTTATCTCTCTAAAACCGTACTGACTTAGGCATCGGAGAGGGTTCATCAGGCACCACCCCCCCCCTCTGTGGCTGGTATTGCCCCTCTTGCAGGGTGGCAAGGAGAAGAGAACCAAGGAAGCAGAAGAGCATAGAGCAGTAGGACAAGCCCCAGGGGTAAGAAGTACAAGCCTCAGGAGGTCAAAAGGAGAGAAGGAAAGGAGGTCAGAAGGAGAGAAGGAAAGGAGGTCAGAAGGAGAGAAGGAAAGGAGATCAGAAGGAGAGAAGAGAAGGACACATATCAGAACGACTACCCCAAGAGAGTATAAGGGTAGGGATCAGAACGACTACCATAAGGGAGTATAAGGGCACGGATCAGAACGACTAGTCCTAGGAGCACTGAACCCGACATTTCATTAGTGGGAGATAAATTCTAGATTGACGACCCGTTGACCTAGACTTTATAACCTAACACTTGGCGCCGTATGTGGGCTTCGAACAGAAAGCATGGCAATAACAAGAGCGATGACGAACAGCTTAGTATCTAGGCATCACCGCCCACCAAAGGATCATATACAGAAGCACAAGAGGTTATCATGAAAAGTAACGAGTTATCCTACCACCCATATCACAAGTCAAGAGAAGTATCTCAAAGGAACCCAACACCACCAAGAAGGATAGCAAAGACATGAAATCCGAAGGTCAAAGCTCTCAAAATAAGCTCGACCCATCAAGAAGAGAATTGCCTTACAAGTCACACAAATCAACCTCCGACAAATATTATTGTCATACACGTCGCCCTCGCGTGACCTATGCTCGTATCAGACTTGAACATCGTCAAGCACAACTCATGAAGGAGACATCTAAAGAGCATAAAAGATACAACATCCGACAAGACGAGACATCGGGACCTAACCCAACAAACATAGCCTACACAAAAGGCAACTATAGCAATGAAGGCTCTCCAATGAGAAAGGAATACTAAAGCACAACTCCATACATCGTGATGTGGCTATCATGTCCACATACCTTGAGGTGGCTATCATGTCCACATACACTGAAGTGGCTATCATGTCCACATACCTTGAAGTGGCTATCATGTCCACATACCTTGAAGTGGCTATCACGTCCACATACCCTGAACTGGCTATCATGTCCACACACTACAGAAGGGCTATCACTCCGACACATCACGAAGTGGCTGTCACGTCCACATACCCCGAAGTGATTATCATGGCAGCACATCATAAAACATCTGTCAAAGACATGAATTGTAAAGACACCACCCCGACCACGAACATCAAAAGGCTACGCCTAGCCCTAGGAGGAGGTTCAAGAAAAAGGGAAAAACAACACCCTTCGTACGCTCATCAAAGGTAGGCACTTATATTTCAACCCACTGGGTGATACTAGGAAGGAGACGTCCTCATTATGAAGACAACCTCCATATCTCACGAAATCAACCATGAAGCAAAGAATCACGACAAGCACTATTGAAGGGCATATAACAAAACGATCCCCACAACGATCACAACTACGATACTAGTAGAGGCTAACTCAAGAGCAGTCTCCACCAAACTCCAAAGCAAGAATTCGCTATCTTAATCAGAGCCATGGCAAGAGAAAGGAACCTCAATGAAAGGTGATGATCACACCCATCACCAAAAGAAAAATCTTCAACGCAGGGGTTAATAACATAACCCATAGGAAAGACAAAAACACCTTCAAAAGTCGTCAAATCTACATGAAGATGAAATAAACTTGAGACTCGGCCCCTCGGCTGGGGGGCAGGGGATATGGAAGAGACATCAAGACCTATGATCACCCCATCGCCAGCCACAGGTTGTTTCCTTTTGTCTAGCAAAGAGGTCGCCTCTTCAACCACTACCTCCTTATCAGGGGAGGGAGTCAGCAAGGGGGCACTTGAAGGAGAGCCTCTCGCGGTTTCCTTCTCCTTGGCAGCCGAGGGCCCGACCTCAGAGTCAGGTTTCCGCGCCTCGGATTTAGATTGACTTGAACTCTCACCCACCACAAGAACCATTCGGTAACCAGGGAAGAACGCTCTAACAACAAGAAGGAAGCAGCATGAGAACAATCATAAGTATATCACAAAGAAAAGAGAAGGGAAAAAGAACATACTGGAAGCATTAGCAGCCACCCCTGACTTAGAAAATTTCTAGACCTGATAAGCAGAACTAGAGGGTCCTTCCCTCTCATCTGATTCAACGGACGGTCAGGGTAAAGGTCAAGAGCTATACACACGCTCCAACGAATGAAGGAAAAATGTTACACGTGCCGAAGGTCGAGATTAATGGACAATGCTCACGCTAGTACGAGGGAGGCGGAACGTTGTGTCCCATTGAGTGGCAGAGTTCCCCCCCTCAAGTAAAGGAGAGGTCTATGCTCTCACCTTTGCACTTATGCTCATATTCATGATTAACATCTACAGGTACATCAATGTCATCACTCATGCTCATACTCACAACCCGTCCATGTATACATACATGTTCATGCTTGCACTCATATGCATGCTCACATACACACTCCCATGTGTTCAAACATTTAGACGTCCATGCACGTGGCCGCCATATATTCATGCATACATTCATGACTACAATCGCAGCATGTCTCCACTCACTCCCATCCTTATGTTCCTACTTGCATGTATGCTAGTACACATCCTCATGTTCATGATATGTCCATCTTCACTCCTAGTTAACATCCTAGGTGTATTTTCCAGTATCCCATACTTAGAAAAATTTCGGACCAAAATTAAATTTTCCTTCACTTGGGCAGAATCCCGGCACGAAATTGAAGCATGAGTCACTTAGGTGTATTCGTATTGCATCCTTATGCAAGCGTGTATTTTTCGAGTATACGCCTGTAGCAAAGATAGATTTATTACTCCCACCTCAGACGGACGCGTGCCTAGGCACACGTCCGTGCTACTCTGACGTTTACAATTCCTCTATCTCATAAGGCAGGGGGCAGAGTCAGAGGCACGCAT
Organism: Clarkia xantiana subsp. parviflora; assembly: GCA_036873135.1. Classification (NCBI taxonomy): domain Eukaryota; kingdom Viridiplantae; phylum Streptophyta; class Magnoliopsida; order Myrtales; family Onagraceae; genus Clarkia; species Clarkia xantiana. The sequence goes on from JAPTYO010000022.1 coordinate 8,973,545, forward strand.
CCATGGGTAAGCAGGCATTCAGAAAAGGAGGTAAAACCCCGGTTTCAAATTGCGCGTGTCATACCATCCTGAAATAGAGTCAATCAAGGGTTAGGCCATTGGTTGACTCGGGGGCATGTGATGGATATACGCCCAATTTGAACCCGTTGACTTCCGAATCGCTTTATTTTTATCACCCCGTTAATGATTGTAAATCGAAACTTCAACCCGAACCCTTCGCGAAAACACCAACGGCTCGGACGAGGCCGAAGCGCTCGTCCGGCCGAGTCAGACTCGCCTAGGTGAGGTTGGGTGGCCACACCCGACCTCCCCTAGGGGAGATCGGGTCAGCCAACCCGATCTCCCCTAGGGGAGATCGGGTGGACCAACCCGATCTCTCCTAGGAGAGATCGGGTCGGCCAACCCGATCTCTCCTAGGAGAGATCGGGTCGGCCAACCCGATCTCCCCTAGGGGGGATGGGGTTGGCCAACCCCATCCTCCCTAGGAGGGGTTGGGTGCCCTCACCCAACCCCTACCCCTGGGGGTCAGATTTCTCCTCCCCCCAAGGGCCCCGGCACCATTTTCGGACTCCCACACTCGGTCCACTCCGCTTACCTTCTCCGAATCCTAAGGTCTTAATTATGTTCTTAAAGGTTAATTAATTGTGTTTAAAGGTTAACGATGTCATTAAGCCACCTTAATGACACCGTTGCCTATAAATACCCCACCTTCACAACTCATTGGATCATCTTGGCAAGTTGCACAATTTTGCTCTGACATCTCTCTAGCTTTATCTCTCTAAAACCGTACTGACTTAGGCATCGGAGAGGGTTCATCAGGCACCACCCCCCCCTCTGTGCCTGGTATTGCCCCTCTTGCAGGGTGGCAAGGAGAAGAGAACCAAGGAAGCAGAAGAGCATAGAGCAGTAGGACAAGCCCCAGGGGTAAGAAGTACAAGCCTCAGGAGGTCAGAAGGAGAGAAGGAAAGGAGGTCAGAAGGAGAGAAGGAAAGGAGGTCAGAAGGAGAGAAGGAAAGGAGATCAGAAGGAGAGAAGAGAAGGACACATATCAGAACGACTACCCCAAGAGAGTATAAGGGTAGGGATCAGAACGACTACCCCAAGGGAGTATAAGGGCACGGATCAGAACGACTAGTCCTAGGAGCACTGAACCCGACATTTCATTAGTGGGAGATAAATTCTAGATTGACGACCCGTTGACCTAGACTTTATAACCTAACACAAGTCGCGGAAGTCGACACACATCCGCCACTTTCCGTTACTCTTTCGCACCAGCACTGGGTTAGCCACCCAAGTCTGGAATCGGAGTTCCTGTATGAATCCAGCATCGAGCAGTCTGCCCACCTCTTGTTGGATCGCGATCCTCTTGTCCGCGCCCATCGGACGCCTTCTCTGCGCGATAGGCTTGATTGCGGGGTCTATCTTCAGCTCGTGCACTATCACGTCGGGGCTTATTCCTGGCATATCACTCGGGGACCAGGCAAACAGCTCCTTAAACTCCTTCAAGAGCTCAATCAGCTCTCGGGCTCTTTCCTCCGACAAAGCAGAGCCGATCTTCACCTTCCTCTGAGGTCCATCGATCTCTACTTCCTTCAAATCCTCCATGGGGGCGGGACGCCCATACTCCTCTCGAGGATCGGTATCGGTTTGAAGGACAGTCATGGCCTCCCTTCTTCTCCATCGGGTGGCGTTAACATAGCATTTTCGCGATGCCACCTGGTCGCCCTTGACCTCTCCGACCCCATTGTCAGTCGGGAACTTCATCTTCTGGTGGACCGTCGAGGCGACTGCCATGAGAGGGTTGATGGTGGTCCTCCCGATGATCGCGTTGTATGCCCCCGCGGACTCCACGACGACGAAATCCACGTTTCGCCTCTCCATTTTCCAGCCACTACCAAACTCTACTGGTAAGGTAATCATTCCCAACGGGTAGGAAGTGGAGCCAGAGAATCCCACCATCGGGAAGTCCACCTGCGTCAGGTCCTTCTTTGTCCTTCGGGGATCGGTCGCGGGACTTGGAACGGGATCGCGACCGACTTCTGGAACGGGATTAGCACCGACCCTTCCCGACGAACTCCTTCAGCTTTCCCTTCTGGATCAGCTTTTCAATCTCCTTCTTCAGCTCCCGACAGTTCTCAGTGTCGTGACCATTGGCTCGATGGTAGCGACAGTAACGGTCAGGACGGCCTCCTAGGAATTCGCCTTCTTTTCTCGGGGGGTATCGAGCGAGACCCTGTCTGTCCATCACAGCTAACACAGAGGTCATCGAGCTATTGATGGGAACAGCCCGACCCTCTCGGTTGTCCTTCCTCGGAGGACGCTTGTCTTCTCTTTTATCGGGACGACCACGGTTCCTACTTCCCTCCGACTTGTCGCTCCCCTTGCGATCATCCGACAGCTTGGACGATGGCTTTCCTCTTCCCGACTTCGGGGGATCGAGTTCTCCAGCAGCAATCTTCGACTCCTGGACGTCGATTTGCTGTTTCACCCTTGCCTGCAGGGCCTCCATACTCCACACAGCTTTCGCGGCTACGCTATGCATTAGGTCGGAACCGTACGGAGCGCTCAAGTTCCGCAGGAAAGTGCGGATGGTCTCACCCTCCGAAATTTCTTCATCGATCTCCGCGGCACTAGCAGTGAATCCCTGGTAGTAGTATGCCAACGATTCGTCGGGCCTCTGCACCACCTGAGTCAAGGATCTCACACTCTTCAGAAGGCACCTTCGACCTTGATACTGCTTGATGAAGCGATCGTGCATATCGGCCCAGCAGGTGATGCTTCCTGGAGGGAGGCTGAAGAACCAAGTCATGGCCCTTTCTCCCAGGGTTATCGGGAACAATGAGCATATAAGATCATCGTTCGATGTTCGTCCCATACAGGCCTGGACGTGCCTCTGCACATGGCGAACTGGGTCCCCCTCACCATCGTACTCCTTGATGGTCGGAATACCTAGCCCAGGCGGGGCTACGGTATCGATCAGCCGCGGCACGAAAGGATGGCTGGACCGATCCCTCAGTTCCGATGTCATCTGCTTCTGATCACCCATGCAGATGCTCACGATCTTCACCACTTGATCGGGGGTGATGGGGCCATTCAGGGGAATGGTCCTGTTCTGCACTGGTTCTGGGCCGTCGACCACGAACTTCTCCAGGTGTGCTGGTTCCTTGCCCTTATTCCTGAGCGGAACCTCTTGTTCCTCCGGGTCCACCCTCGGCGGGGGTGGTGGTAATTCTTCTCGCGGAGGCAACTCCTCCGCCCTCCTGGCGGCCTCTCTTTTGTCCAGCAAGGCCTCCATGGCGGCCAAGAACATGGGCATAGCCTCCGCTACTGCCTTGGCCAACTCCGAATTCGAAGACGACCCTTCCTCCCTTCGCGGGACTCCTTCTCTTCCATGGCCCACCGCGTTTGGGGGAGCCTCATCTTCCTCCCTACGCGGATCATCCTGCTTGTTCGTCTCAGCGTCTCGGACTGAGACCTCATAGCCATCACCTTACCCCCCTGTCTGGGAGAGAGCAGGATTCTCACCTTGTTCAGCAACGCGTTCCGGCAACGGGGAATTCACAGTTCCTGCGGGACGAGAACTGCCAGCCTGAACTTGCTTCTTCTTGCCACCACCGGCCATTGATCTGGTAGAAGCTATCTTGACTTTTCGTAAGCTTCCCACAGACGGCGCCAATGTTGGATCACGGGCGAAGCTCCGTTACGTTCTTGACGGAAAGCTTGGACTCCTGGGCTCCGCGTAATCCTGCAAAAGGGGATGACCTGGGTGGTGACCCAGAATCCCTCTCCGATGCTTAAATGAGTACGGTGATCAATGGGTGGTAAGCAAAGTCTAAGTTCGTATTAGCATAGTCGTTTTTCTGAGGTAACCTCCTCCTTTATATAGGAGGAAGGGTTACTCAGTTACCTGTTACTGCGCTTGGCAGTTTTACCCACGATTCCGTGTATCTCGCCACGATTCCGTATATCTCGGCTAGGATTCCGTATATCTCGCCCCACGCTCCGCGTATCTTACCCATACCTCCGCGTATCTCGGGCACGCCCTGCGTATCTCGGGGGAGATTATCTATATCTTAACCGTCTTCCCACTACTTTCATCTAGTAGGTGGGTTTCTCGGTCTTATCCTCTGATCACAAGTCTCGACTCCTGTCGGGGACTCCAGAGTTGTCTCATTCTAGATCACCACCCAGGACCTTCAGTCTCTACGGGACAGGTCCAGCCTCTGCGGGGCTTTATTATCGGGGCCTTTACTAAGGCATATCGGGGCCTACTCAGAGGCTTCTTATCGGGAGCATTCAGCTCATTCATCGGGACCGCTAAAGTCGGGACCCTTCGTGCTGGGCCTCTGGGCCTTCTAGGCTTTTCACGAGGCCCACTGGACCTACTCGCCATCCATTGGCTGTTAACGGGGCTAACGATTACATCGGAACCCATCATCGTGCATGACAACCCTTGGCAAATATCCCCCTAGGACAGGGGAGCAGTCGAAAAGACAAGGATTTGAACAAGGGACTCATGGAGTACCACACCATGTTAGTACATAGCTACTACAATGGGAAGTCTCATGGAGAGACGTAGTGGAGTAAGATCACACATAGCATACATGAAGGATACACCTCCACCTAGTCCGCATTGCAAGGACGCAGCCTTATATTCCTCAAGTGGAAGGAATACACACTGACTAATGGAGGAAGACAATTACATTACCAAGGAAGCAGGGGGTATCAACACCCCCCACACCCATATCCTTCCCATATCCTCTTATTTAATTTAACTGCATAACAAGTCAACTCCCTAAAAGGGGTAGATTTTGATACTTGATATCAACATGTTTTCCAAGAAAGACCATACCGGACGCCTTCGGGCTCCGTGGTATATATATACACAGGTGGACTACTAGAAGAGTCCATAAAACGCCGCCGCCAACCAAGAGATGCACAAGGAACAGATTTCTCAATCTCAAAGGGCACCTATAAGGTCAAGATTCTGGGAGAGATCACAAGATGGAAGGCTCACTTAAAAAAATAAGTTGAGCACTCTCAACATCCTATAGAAGAATTACCATGAGGATCACAAAGGGCTACCTTCACTATAACCTTCCACTAAGTACCTTAGGGCCTTGTCCGTCGAAGGATGCCATCTGGCATCGATATGCAAGGGGGGCACCAGTCACAATGCGTCCTCCCCGAAAACAAATAGATTATCTATTAGCATAAGAAGGGGTACCCACGAACACATCCCTTCAAAAACGAAAGAAACCATATCACATGGGCAACGCCCACCATCAGAGGCAAACACCTCCAGCGGATCATTATGATTTCACAAAATAGCCAGGAGATACAACTACACCTAGTAAGATCATCTCAGGTAATGGAATAAACTTCCATCAAAAAACTCTCAAGGACACAAAGCCTAGCAAAGGAAGAAGGGCGACATCATCATCAAGCTTTCAAAAAGGGATATGGAAAACATAGTATTTCCACACAATGATATATTAGTCATAAGAGAGGGAATCACCAACTTTGACATGAAGAGAACCATAGTGCATGAAGGAAGTTCGTCAGACATCCCCCATATCTAGCTATTGATGATACTAAGAAGGAGTCTGGCCTATATAAAACCAATGGACCCCCTACTAGTAAGGGTGGTCAGAACATCAACATACCCATTAGGGACACGACACTGCAAATGAACTAGGAACAAGGATGGAACACATATCCTTACAAGTATCCTTGCATTTATCCTTGCAAAAATAAACTCCCTAGATAAAGAGGTTATCTAATAGATGACTATGTCTCTGTTCTCAAAATATGATCCTAACCCGGAGATCCTTGGACTCCGTATTATATATGCAATGAATAACATGTTCATCAAAGATAGGTACACGAAGATTCAAGACTGCGCCCTAAAGATTAGGCGCATACCTCTACCAAGTACGACACATTTGAGTGTTCATAAACACTCCCTCGCCATCTCACAAGAAAGGAAGACAACCAAGGATACAAGTCCTAACAAAACAAACATCGGTAGAAAATCCTGTCATTAAAGTCATGCACCAAGAGAGAAACTCCAAAGATGCAAGATTAGCAAAAGAGATAGTGCAACAACTAGAATATGAAAAAGGAGATACATCTCCTATCAAGAGCCTTAGGGCATGATAATAGTTCTACAAGATCAACCAAAGAAGAGCTCAAAAGCTTGGGGAGTAAGATTTCAAGATCGACCCTCACACTAGACGCACATCCTGATCAAACACCTTGTCTGCGAATGATAAGACATTTGACTCTGGCATCCCATCAAGAGGAGAACCTCGATAAAGGGGGCTCTAGAAAAATATCCCGCCTTTAAGGCCATATGCCGAACACATGATGAATGAAGGTTATGACAAAATGAAAAAGGAGGGACTTGTCAGCTCAACACACCTCAAACACGTATACGTACGCAATAAAAATGCACCCTCTAATGAAGCTATCCAACAAGGAATAGCCAATACGGGGGCAAACCCGTGGAAAATCATGGAGCATCACCTGTAAACCTTAAGGAAAACATCCTTTTTAGGTTCAAGTCCTAATTCAAAGGAAGTCTATAATCAAGATTCAAGGTGGGAGGAGCATGACCAATGTGACACTCCCTAAAGGCATCGAAGAATACTCCAATGTAAAGGAAAATGCAAAGCACACTATGTACCACAACACTTCAAGAAGATTATCACAGCCCGATCAGACCCCCCCATGCCCGAGCAAGGAGCATGGATCAGATTGACTAGTCTGAAACACACCCTCGAGATTAACAACTCAAGACACCATTCTATGAGAAAACTTTTCAACCTAAATACAATCCCTTCCAAGATACGTTACTCCTACTCTATCATCACCGCAAAAGTGTTTTTTCTAAAAAACACAATGAAGGGGGGAAAGAATTTACAAGCACCCCTAGGATACAAACACTGCCACATCCTAGTTATCAAGAGAATGAAAATCACCCCCACCCACTCAAAGCAAAAGCTCTCCACCCAACATCAAGAGATACATCCGACAAAGGCATTATCCAAACCATGCTTACAAGGGACACACATCACATCCAAACAAGCAGACAAGGGAGCCCCAAGCATAAGGGGTACCCAATCAAGAAAATGAACAAGGGGCCTTCAACGGCCAAACATGAAAGGCGGTATGACCACCAAGCAACTATGGGGGCACCAAACGAATAAGTGCTTGGTAGTCCACCTAAGTGTAAAAGAAGAGATTAGAGGCAGAAGATCACAAGAACATGCAATACCACTTCTCCTAGAAGAGGTCACATAAGAGGAAAACATCCTCAACTCCCTGTATGAACTCGTCCTAAGTTGGCAACACACAAACATCGCCCTCGAAGGGTGATCTCCCACATTGAAGAAAAAGCGTGGTAACAGGCAATATCATGGAAAGAAAACTCAAGTAAAGATCTAAAAGGAGTATCAAAGACACACCCTACATGGGGAGTGACACAAGGTAAAGTAATATTCTGAGCCCTCCGGGAGCCTATCCCGTGAACAGATTCGACGCCCCCAAGAGCGTATCATGAGAGTAGTTTTCATACTACCACCCTCGACGCCCCCAAGAGCGTATCTTGAGAGTAGTTTTCATACTACGACCTTCGACGCCCCCAAGAGCGTATCTTGAGAGTGGTTTCTAAAAACTACGACCTTCGACGCCCCCAAGAGCGTATCTTGAGAGTGGTTTCTAAAAACTACGAACTTCGACGCCCCCAAGAGCGTATCTTGAGAGTGGTTTCTAAAAACTATGACCTTTGACGCCCCCAAGAGCGTATCTTGAGGTAGATTTCAAACTACCAGATTCGACGCCCACCAGGAGCGTATCTTTGGTCTAACTTGTGCCCTCCGGGAGCCTATCCTTTGAAACGTTAAGTGCCCTCCGAGAGACAGTCTCGTGAACAGTTTTCGACGCCCACCAGGAGCGTATCTTTGGTCTAACTTGTGCCCTCCGGGAGCCTATCCTGTGAAACGTTAAGTGCCCTCCGAGAGCCAGTCTCGTGAACAGTTTTTCGACGCCCACCAAGAGCGTATCTTTGGTCTAACAGTACCATATATACAATTTAAAGGGTATCAGAAGAGATCATTGCACCATACTGAGAAGGATTCCAAGAGAAAATAATTGCAAAGCAAAGTTCTATGAAGAACACATAATGTTTGTTCTTGATGAGATAGCAGGTATGATGTGAAGGAAAACACAAAAGAAAGATAAGGAAAGGAAAGCATATACAAAGGAGAAGTCCATGACCAAAGGATCATATACAGAAGCACAAGAGGTTATCATGAAAAGTAACGAGTTATCCTACCATCCATATCACAAGTCAAGAGAAGTATCTCAAAGGAACCCAACACCACCAAGAAGGATAGCAAAGACATGAAATCCAAAGTTCAAGGCTCTCAAAATAAACTCGACCCATCAAGAAGAGGAATTGCCTTACAAGTCGCACATAGCAACCTCTGACAAACGTTATTGTCTTGCATGTCGCCCTCGCGTGACCTATGCTCGTATCAGACTTGAACATCGTCAAGCACAACTCATGAAGGAGACATCTAAAAAGCATGAAGGATACAACATCTGGCAAGACGAGACATCGAGACCTAACCCAACAAACATAGCCTAAACAAAAGGCAACTATAGCAATGAAGGCTCTCCAATGAGAAGGGAATACTAAAGCACAACTCCATACATCGTGATGTGGCTATCATGTCCACATAACGTGAGGTGGCTATCATGTCCACATACCCTGAAGTGGCTATCATGTCCACATACCTTGAAGTGGCTATCATGTCCACACACTACGAAGTGGCTATCAGGTGCACACACCAAGAGGTGGTTATCATATCCACACAAAACAAAAAGATCATCAAGTCCATCACAAACCTAAAGAGCCAATACCTAACCTCAAAAGGAGATTCAAGAAAAAAGGAAAAACAACACCCTTCATACGCTCATCAAAGGCATGCACTTATATTTCAACCCCCTGGATGATACTAGGTAGGAGACATCCTCATTATGAAGACAACCTCCATATCTCATGAAATCAACCATAAAGCAAAGAATCACGACAAGCACTATTGGGGGCATATAACAAAACGATCCCCACAACGATCACAACTACGATACTAGTAGAGGCTAACTCAAGAGCAGTCTCCACCAAACTCCCATGCAAGAATTTGCTATCTTAATCACAGCCATGGCAAGAGAAAGGAACCTCAACGAAAGGCGATGATCACACCCATCACCAAAAGAAAAATCTTCAACGCAATGGTTAACAACATAACCCATAAGAAAGCCAAAGACACCTTCAAAAGTCGTCAAATCTACATGAAGATGAAATAAACCTGAGACTCGGCCCCTCGGCTGGGGGGCAGAGGATAGAGAAGAGACATCAAGACCTATGATCACCCCATCGCCATCCACAGGTTGTTTCCCTTTGTCAAGCAAAGAGGGCGCCTCTTCAACCACTACCTCCTTATCATGAGAGGGAGTCAGCAAGGGGACACTTGAAGGAGAGCCTCTCGCGGTTTCCTTCTCCTTGGCAGCCGAGGGCCCGACCTCAGAGTCAGATTTCCGCGCCTTGGATTTAGATTGACTTGAACTCTCGCCCACAGCAAGAACCCATTCGGTAACCAGGGGCGAACACTCTAACAACAAGAAGGAAGCAACATGAGAACAATCATAAGTATATCACAAAGAAAAGAGAATGGAAAAAGAACATGCCGGAAACCTCTGCAGCTTTCCCTAACTTAGAATATTTCTTGGCCTGATGAGCAGAACTAGAGGGTTCTTCCCTCTCATTCGATTCAACGGTACGTTCGGAACGCTCCGCCTACACCTTATACGTTTCTCCATGAAACCAACCTACAAGGGGTCATACGAGTCCCCGCCTCATACGAGTCCACCTCGGACATCCAAGACATAGGAGAGTCAGATTTGGTCTGACTGAATTGGAAAACGATCTTCAAGGTCTCCATGTCCGAAGAAGAAAGCTTCCCAAAAGTGAGTCATCTATACGAACGACCGACGCAAAGATCGACCCTTACTCATGGAGGGACGAGATACGCCTACTACGGGGGCAACCTTAACATCAATCAAGTTACGGAAGCAAAACAACAACCTAGGAGATCTAACCAAAGGGACAAACACCAGAACATCACGAAGAGGGCGAACATTTAGCTTCCCTAAAAAAGGAGCAACGCTCCGACACATCCGAAAGGAGGGTCAACCCGTAAGACATGCCGATAAGCCCCTTCGCACGCGATAGGGAGAGGGTCAAGAGCTATACACACGCTCCAACGAATGAAGGAAAAAAGTTACACATGTCGAGGGACAAGGTTAAAGGACAATGCTCGCGCTAGTACGAGGGAGACAGAACGTTGTGTCCCATCGAGTGGCAGAGCTCCCACCCTCGGGTAAAGGAGAGGTCTATACTCTCACCCTTGCACTTGTGCTCATGTTTATGATTTACATCTACAGGTACATCAATGTCATCACTCATGCTTATACTCACAACCCGTCCATACACACATACATGTTCATGCTTGCACTCATATGCATGCCCACGTACACACTTCCGTGTGTTCAAACATTTAGACGTCCATGCACATGGCCGCCGTATATTCATGCATACATTCATGACTACAATCGCAGCATGTCTATACCCACTCCCATCCTTATGTTCCTACTTCAATGTATGCTAGTACACATCCTTATGATCATGATATGTCCATGTTCACTCCTAACATCCTATAGGCATATTTTCTAGTATCCTATACTTAGAAAAAAATTTGGACCAAAATCGAAATTTTTCCCCGCATAGGCTTACCCCGTCATGAAATTGAAGCATGGACTCACTTAACCATATTCATGTTGCATCCCCCCGCATGCGTATATTTTCCGAGTATAAGCTCGTGACGGTATTGGATTTATTATTTCCATCTCAGACGGACATGTGCTTGGACACGTGTTCGTGCTATTCTGACATTTGAAATTCCTCTATCTTATAAGACAGGGGGCAGAGTCAGAGACACACACCCATGGGTAAGTAAAGATTCCGACTAAAGGTAAAATCTAGGCTTCAAATTGCGCGTGTCATACCATCCTAAAATAGAGTCAATCAAGGGTCAGGCCATTGGTTGACTCGGGGGCATGTGATGGATATACGCCCAATTTGAACCCGTTGACTTCCGAATCTTTTTATTTTGATCACCCCGTTAATGATTATAAATCGAAACTTCGACCCAAACACCCCGCCGAAACGCCAACGGTCCGGACGAGGCGAAAATACTCGTCCGGACCGCGACGAACTCACCTAGGTGAGGTCGGGTGGCCAAACCCGACCTCCCCTAGAAGAAATCGGGTCAGCCAACCCGATCTCCCCTAGGGGGGATCGGGTCAGCCTACCCGATCTCCCCTAGGGAGGGGTTGGGTGACCACACCCAACCCCTACCCTTGGGGGTTGGATTTTCTCCCCGCCCCCAAGGGCCCCGGCACCGTTTCCCGACTCCCGCACTTAGATTATTTCCGCCACCTTCTCCATGCTTTAAGGTTTTAATTATGTGATCAAGGACTAATTAATTGTGTTTAAAGGTTAACGATGTCATTAAGCCACTTTAATGACATCGTTGCCTATAAATAGAACTTTTCCACCATTCATTTGATAATCTTGGCCACTTATGCAATTTAGTTCTGGCTTCTCTCTAGATTTATCTCTCTAAAAGTGACGTTCTGACTTAAGCATCGGAGAGGGTTCATCAAGCACCACCCCCCCCCCCCCCCCTCCGTGCTTGATATTGCCCCTCTTGCAGGGTGGCAAGGAGAAGAGAGCCAAGGAAGCATAAGAGCATAGAGTAGAAGGACAAGCCCCAGGGGGTCAGAAGTACAAGCCCCAGGGGGTCAGAAGGAGAGAAGGAAAGGAGGTCAGAAGGAGAGAAGAGAAGGACATATATCAGAACGACTACCCCCAGGGAGCAAAAGGGCATGGATCAGAACGACTAGCCCCAGGAGCACTGAACCCGACATTTCATTAGTGGGAGATAAGTTCTAGATTGACGACCCGTTGACCGAAGGCTTATAACCTAACAAAGTCAATTAAATGAAATAGGGTGGTCAAGTTTTAAAATCCAAAGGTTTTTGAACCTCTAAATGGACTACACAGTGCTCATAGGGTTGCTAACCTTTATGCCTTGTTTCGATTATGGGGATGGATCTCGGAGATACATGTTTTTGGGACTGGATTAATAAGAGGGCTGAATTGCAATTGTTTATTATTCAATAGATATATTAATGCATGATTATAAATGTTGTCTTGACTTAGTCAAGCTAGCTGGATATTGCATGTTGTGGGTGGAGCCCTGGTTAAATATATGGAATGTGCACTAGGATAGACATGCTGTGATGGTTGGAAATGCCTAGGATTCATGTCAAGAATGTTGCGTAATTGAATATAAGCATGAATTGCAAATCAGCCCCTAATGTTTAAAATCATTTTAAAATTCAAAACCAGTCACCAAATATGTATGATGGATATGAATGATTCATGTTTGCCAAGTATGCTAGAATGTTAAGGATGTAGCCGCATTTGATAATTTACTAGGAAGTAGAATTATGTATGCAAGCATGAGTTCCTCGAAACATTAGACGCATGACGCGTAAGCATGAGTGTGGTTTGTTTGATGAATGTTACATGTGTATGATAATTTACATGGTTTTAGAATTATATATGCATGAGTGAATTCATCGGAATATTTTCCAAAATAAAAAGGGCATTGGGAAAGCCTACATCATGTATGGTTGTTTTAAAATTGTCATTCTGGTAATTTGCGATTAAAACCGTTTTAAAAGACTGATCTATTGGATTGAAAATGGCGGTAATGTGAACTCTTTCACAGCCATTTTCCATTAGTTTACTGGTGGGTTGGTTTAGATGACTGAGGAATCGTTATTTGTCGGATTCAATCTTAATAGATATCTGATGTATGCAATTCTTTCTCAAAATGTTATTGTCTACCTAATTTTTGCATGATTATCAAAGTGTTAGCAATGGCTATGATCAGCAATGTAATCTCCCAAATTAACAAGGGAGTGAGATTGAACAGCAACAATTATAAGATCTGGAATAAGCGAGCGAGGATGGTAATTATTGAAATGAGAGGTTTGGAGCATCTGACTACGAAGAAAGTCAGGCCAGAGGGAGACCTCACGGCGAACTGGAGAAAACCCATGTTGAATGGGATGCAAAAGGACCAGGAGATCCGTTCCTCCTTGCTGTCACTGCTTGAGGATGACATACTCTATGGGATGGGCTTAAGGCGGGGTTTGGTGTTTACACCACTGCCCAGAAGCGATCGTTAAACATCGCTTTATACTCATAAAAAATGAATCTATAGCATACAATATAGGAGCATATCATATATATGTCTAACATGCTTGCTGAACTCAAGGAAGCAGGAGAAATCCTGACGAAGGAACAGAAAGTCCAATGTGTGATCCGATCCTTACCTGACTCTTGGAGTAGCATGAAAATGCACCTTACCCATGCCATTCAACTCGATAACCTCGAGAAAGTACGAGTTCATCTCGAGCTGGAAGAGGATTGTCTCAAGGCTGAAAAGCCTAGGGTGGAAATGCATATTGCATCCTCAGTTCCAGCTGAGCAAAAAGGTAAGCGCAAGAGGAAGGGAAAGAATCTCCAGGTCAAGGCTGACAAGCCTCTAGCTCCAAATCCTCAGAAGAAGTTCAAGCGAAAGCAATTCGGTGGTAAGAAAGGCAAAGCAAAACAGACAAGTAAAGAGGAAACTCCAACGTGTTTTAGGTGTGGCGTGAAAGGACACCTTGCTGTTGCATGTACCAATCCTCCCAAGGTACGTGCTGAAGAATAATGATAAACTCATAATTTCTTCTAGGGCTCCTCTTACTCGAGAGTAATTCAGTTCATCCTTTTGGATTACAGAACCAAGAAGGAGAACAAGCAAAACCTGATGAGCTTGCCACGAAGATATAAAGATTGAATGAAAGACTTTATCTTTATTTGCTTTTCTTAATAAACCTCTTCTAAATTCTTCAGTTTGAAGGATACTTAATAATGTTCCTTGAAATACAGGAAACATTTTATTTTGAGCATGTAACTATGCTCAGAGATAGTATTAATTACCGTTTCTCAAGCTTTTTCGATCCTTTTAATTAGTTGTTTAATGCATTGATTATAAGTATATTACTTATATCTTTCTTTATTATTATTACTCAATTGTATGAAATAAACTATAATGATAATCATGTGCGAGACCGATTGGATTAAATTGTATTAAATTCAGAAATGAAACGATTTAACAGAAGGTTAAACTGGGGTGAATTGCGCCTCGCGCAAGTGGACCTCGAAAGAGGAACACATCGTTTCAAATTATGAGTTTAATAATGAAGTGTTTAAAATGATGATGTGCTGAATTTTCGTTTGCATTCCTTCAGAAATAACTTATTGATAACATTTACATTGGTAGGAAGTAGGTTTCGAAAGCTACTACGACCTTGTAAAAGTATCGACTGACGCATAAGGTGAAAACATGAAATGATCAGTTCGGAGATGGGATAAAATATCTGAAATAAGTTAGCAAACGAAGAAGGATGAAGTCGGTTAAATGATTTTCCTTCCGTACGCCTTGAACGATAAGTCAGGCTAAGCATTCAAATCAATTGACACACTTCTATAAGCATAGTTTGTAAACATAAATGTTGTAGTCATTTCATCACATGATCCCTATGGGTTGATGAGAAAATGATTCACATAAATGTAAAACTATGTTCCATTGTAATCGGTATGATACGCCGCCATAAAAGCTGAAGAATGATAATGAGATACTCATATCAACGCGCGGCATTAATTTGCGCATTAAACACGTATTTGGAACAAGAGTATGTTAACTACTCTTTGAAAATACATGTTTGCAGCTTAAAAGACATGGTACTGTGGTCGAACATGTGACATTACATACTTGAGGACGAATTTTCCGATGCATTGACGTTTTCAGTAAAATGAGTCTTGATCAGACAGAAGAAGATATTACTGACATCAGGTCCCACTTAATTCGAGTGGGAGAGATTTGAACCAGCAACACAAGTGAATGACATGGTAAATAATAATGGGAACATTTTAATAATAAATCCAGTGGGAGGTCTAAACAACTACCACAAGTAATCACTGTTGTTGTTTGGACGAATAAGTTGAACCTGATTATCGTAATGCTAAACCGGGGATGTCACAACTACCTAACTACCCATTTTTCCCAGTGGGAGTGATCCGACAAACTTGGTTCCAGATCCTAGTGATCAAGGAATTCATCTTGGAAATAAAATTCTGAGACCGAGAAGTCGTATAAGGAAATTTGTCGATTATGGTTAAAGCACTCCTCTTGTACCCAATAGAAGTGATGCTCCGATGAGAAGCATCATCTCGACTGGGAGAATTGATCCCAATTGGAAGAAATGCTCCTATAAGAGGCATTATTCCGTGTGGGAGAGAAGTTAAGACTCAAAGACGGGATAATCAAGCCTAGAAGAAAGTCAAAGGCGTCAAACTTCTCCAAAGAAGTATCCCATCTGGGAGAGTGATAACCTCACTCTATCGACTTTCGACATGCATTGGAAAGACCTCAAGTGGAGAAATGGAGAGAATTATTAAATGACAGAAATCGTCTTCAATGAAATCCATTAAAGTCAACATTTGATTTACTTTCTAACCACAGGGGCATAAGGATAGGGTGAGTCCTGAAAGAAGGCTCACCACTGATGGAAAAGGTCGAGCGATACACAGCTCAACTCGTTGCAAATGGCTAGACATAACTTCACGGAGTGGACTTTCAAAACATACTCAACACCAGTTCGAAAGGTACTATTTTCCGTAAAAAAACTTTCGGCGTAAGGATAATTTGTTGGAATAACATGACGGGTGCGATCATACCAGCACTAATGCACCGGATCCCATCAGAACTCCGAAGTTAAGTGTGCTTGGGCGAGAGTAGTACTAGGATGGGTGACCTCCTGGGAAGTCCTCGTGTTGCACCCCTCTTTTTGCATGTTTTTATGAAATTTCGTTTTACGTATATAGAATCGGTATCTCTTAGTTTACTTGAAATAATTATGAATAAATCACATTTTTGCGCTAGATTACTGAACACGGGAAGCATAGCAATCTTACGGCGATTGAATCGGATAACCGGATCAAAAGATATGGGCGATCCAGTTCGAAATGTACTATTTTCCGTAAAAAAAACTTTCGGCGTAAGGATAATTTGTTGGAATAACATGACGGGTGCGATCATACCAGCACTAATGCACCGGATCCCATCAGAACTCCGAATTTAAGCGTGCTTGGGCGAGAGTAGTACTAGGATGGGTGACCTCCTAGGAAGTCCTCGTGTTGCACCCCTCTTTTGCATGTTTTTATGAAATTTCGTTTTACGTATATAGAATCAGTATCTCTTAGTTTGCTTGACGTAATTAAGAATAAATCAAATTTTTGCGCTAGATTACTGAACTCGGGAAGCATAGCCTCTTACGGCGCATGAAACGGATAACCGGATCAAAAGATATGGGCGATCCAGTTCGAAATGTACTATTTTCCAGAAAAAAAGCTTTCGGCGTAAGGATAATTTGTTGGAATAACATGACGGGTGCGATCATACCAGCACTAATGCACCGGATCCCATCAGAACTCCGAAGTTAAGCGTGCTTGGGCTAGAGTAGTACTAGGATGGGTAACCTCTTGGGAAGTCCTCGTGTTGCACCCCTCTTTTTGCATGTTTTAATGAAATTTCGTTTTACGTATATAGAATCGGTATCTCTTAGTTTTCTTGACGTAATTAAGAATAAATCACATTTTTGCGCTAGATTACTGAACTCGGGAAGCATAGCCTCTTACGGCGCATGAATCGGATAACCGGATCAAAAGATATGGGCGATCCAGTTCGAAATGTACTATTTTCCGTAAAAAAAACTTTCGGCGTAAGGATAATTTGTTGGAATAACATGACGGGTGCGATCATACCAGCACTAATGCACCGGATCCCATCAGAACTCCGAATTTAAGCGTGCTTGGGCGAGAGTAGTACTAGGATGGGTGACCTCCTAGGAAGTCCTCGTGTTGCACCCCTCTTTTGCATGTTTTTATGAAATTTCGTTTTACGTATATCGAATCGGTATCTCTTAGTTTGCTTGACGTAATTAAGAATAAATCAAATTTTTGCGCTAGATTACTGAACTCGGGAAGCATAGCCTCTTACGGCGCATGAATCGGATAACCGGATCAAAAGATATGGGCGATCCAGTTCGAAATGTACTATTATCCGTAAAAAACTTTCGGCGTAAGGATAATTTGTTGGAATAACATGACGGGTGCGATCATACCAGCACTAATGCACCGGATCCCCCAGAACTCCGAAGTTTAGCGTGCTTGGGCAAGAGTAGTACTAGGATGGGTGACCTCCTGGGAAGTCCTCGTGTTGCACCCCTCTTTTTGCATGTTTTTATTAAATTTCGTTTTACGTATATAGAATCAGTATCTCTTAGTTTGCTTGACTTAATTATGAATAAATCACATTTTTGCGCTAGATTACTGAACACGGGAAGCATAGCAATCTTACGGCGATTGAATCGGATAACCGGATCAAAAGATATGGGCGATCCAGTTCGAAATGTACTATTTTCCGTAAAAAAACTTTCGGCGTAAGGATAATTTGTTGGAATAACATGACGGGTGCGATCATACCAGCACTAATGCACCGGATCCCATCAGAACTCCGAAGTTAAGCGTGCTTGGGCTAGAGTAGTACTAGGATGGGTGACCTCCTGGGAAGTCCTCGTGTTGCACCCCTCTTTTTGCATGTTTTTATTAAATTTCGTTTTACGTATATAGAATCGGTATCTCTTAGTTTGCTTGACTTAATTATGAATAAATCACATTTTTGCGCTAGATTACTGAACACGGGAAGCATAGCCTCTTACGGCGCATGAATCGGATAACCGGATCAAAAGATATGGACGATCCAGTTCGAAATGTACTATTTTCCGTAAAAAAAACTTTCGGCGTAAGGATAATTTGTTGGAATAACATGACGGGTGCGATCATACCAGCACTAATGCACCGGATCCCATCAGAACTCCGAATTTAAGCGTGCTTGGGCGAGAGTAGTACTAGGATGGGTGACCTCCTAGGAAGTCCTCGTGTTGCACCCCTCTTTTGCATGTTTTTATGAAATTTCGTTTTACGTATATCGAATCGGTATCTCTTAGTTTGCTTGACGTAATTAAGAATAAATCACATTTTTGCGCTAGATTACTGAACTCGGGAAGCATAGCCTCTTACGGCGCATGAATCGGATAACCGGATCAAAAGATATGGCGGTCCAGTTCGAAATGTACTATTATCCGTAAAAAACTTTCGGCGTAAGGATAATTTGTTGGAATAACATGACGGGTGCGATCATACCAGCACTAATGCACCGGATCCCATCAGAACTCCGAAGTTAAGCGTGCTTGGGCTAGAGTAGTACTAGGATGGGTAACCTCTTGGGAAGTCCTCGTGTTGCACCCCTCTTTTTGCATGTTTTTATGAAATTTCGTTTTACGTATATAGAATCAGTATCTCTTAGTTTGCTTGACTTAATTATGAATAAATCACATTTTTGCGCTAGATTACTGAACACGGGAAGCATAGCCTCTTACGGCGCATGAATCGGATAACCGGATCAAAAGATATGGACGATCCAGTTCGAAATGTACTATTTTCCGTAAAAAAAACTTTCGGCGTAAGGATAATTTGTTGGAATAACATGACGGGTGCGATCATACCAGCACTAATGCACCGGATCCCATCAGAACTCCGAAGTTAAGCGTGCTTGGGCGAGAGTAGTACTAGGATGGGTGACCTCCTAGGAAGTCCTCGTGTTGCACCCCTCTTTTGCATGTTTTTATGAAATTTCGTTTTACGTATATCGAATCGGTATCTCTTAGTTTGCTTGACGTAATTAAGAATAAATCAAATTTTTGCGCTAGATTACTGAACTCGGGAAGCATAGCCTCTTACGGCGCATGAATCGGATAACCGGATCAAAAGATATGGGCGATCCAGTTCGAAATGTACTATTATCCGTAAAAAACTTTCGGCGTAAGGATAATTTGTTGGAATAACATGACGGGTGCGATCATACCAGCACTAATGCACCGGATCCCCCAGAACTCCGAAGTTTAGCGTGCTTGGGCAAGAGTAGTACTAGGATGGGTGACCTCCTGGGAAGTCCTCGTGTTGCACCCCTCTTTTTGCATGTTTTTATTAAATTTCGTTTTACGTATATAGAATCAGTATCTCTTAGTTTTCTTGACGTAATTAAGAATAAATCACATTTTTGCGCTAGATTACTGAACTCGGGAAGCATAGCCTCTTACGGCGCATGAATCGGATAACCGGATCAAAAGATATGGGCGATCCAGTTCGAAATGTACTATTATCCGTAAAAAACTTTCGGCGTAAGGATAATTTGTTGGAATAACATGACGGGTGCGATCATACCAGCACTAATGCACCGGATCCCCCAGAACTCCGAAGTTTAGCGTGCTTGGGCAAGAGTAGTACTAGGATGGGTGACCTCCTGGGAAGTCCTCGTGTTGCACCCTCTTTTTGCATGTTTTTATTAAATTTCGTTTTACGTATATAGAATCAGTATCTCTTAGTTTGCTTGACTTATTTATGAATAAATCACATTTTTGCGCTAGATTACTGAACACGGGAAGCATAGCAATCTTACGGCGATTGAATCGGATAACCGGATCAAAAGATATGGGCGATCCAGTTCGAAATGTACTATTTTCCGTAAAAAAACTTTCGGCGTAAGGATAATTTGTTGGAATAACATGACGGGTGCGATCATACCAGCACTAATGCACCGGATCCCATCAGAACTCCGAAGTTAAGCGTGCTTGGGCTAGAATAGTACTAGGATGGGTGACCTCCTGGGAAGTCCTCGTGTTGCACCCCTCTTTTTGCATGTTTTTATTAAATTTCGTTTTACGTATATAGAATCGGTATCTCTTAGTTTGCTTGACTTAATTATGAATAAATCACATTTTTGCGCTAGATTACTGAACACGGGAAGCATAGCCTCTTACGGCGCATGAATCGGATAACCGGATCAAAAGATATGGACGATCCAGTTCGAAATGTACTATTTTCCGTAAAAAAAACTTTCGGCGTAAGGATAATTTGTTGGAATAACATGACGGGTGCGATCATACCAGCACTAATGCACCGGATCCCATCAGAACTCCGAATTTAAGCGTGCTTGGGCGAGAGTAGTACTAGGATGGGTGACCTCCTAGGAAGTCCTCGTGTTGCACCCCTCTTTTGCATGTTTTTATGAAATTTCGTTTTACGTATATCGAATCGGTATCTCTTAGTTTGCTTGACGTAATTAAGAATAAATCACATTTTTGCGCTAGATTACTGAACTCGGGAAGCATAGCCTCTTACGGCGCATGAATCGGATAACCGGATCAAAAGATATGGGCGGTCCAGTTCGAAATGTACTATTATCCGTAAAAAACTTTCGGCGTAAGGATAATTTGTTGGAATAACATGACGGGTGCGATCATACCAGCACTAATGCACCGGATCCCATCAGAACTCCGAAGTTAAGCGTGCTTGGGCTAGAGTAGTACTAGGATGGGTAACCTCTTGGGAAGTCCTCGTGTTGCCCCCCTCTTTTTGCATGTTTTTATGAAATTTCGTTTTACGTATATAGAATCAGTATCTCTTAGTTTGCTTGACTTAATTATGAATAAATCACATTTTTGCGCTAGATTACTGAACACGGGAAGCATAGCCTCTTACGGCGCATGAATCGGATAACCGGATCAAAAGATATGGACGATCCAGTTCGAAATGTACTATTTTCCGTAAAAAAAACTTTCGGCGTAAGGATAATTTGTTGGAATAACATGACGGGTGCGATCATACCAGCACTAATGCACCGGATCCCCCAGAACTCCGAAGTTTAGCGTGCTTGGGCAAGAGTAGTACTAGGATGGGTGACCTCCTGGGAAGTCCTCGTGTTGCACCCCTCTTTTTGCATGTTTTTATTAAATTTCGTTTTACGTATATAGAATCAGTATCTCTTAGTTTTCTTGACGTAATTAAGAATAAATCACATTTTTGCGCTAGATTACTGAACTCGGGAAGCATAGCCTCTTACGGCGCATGAATCGGATAACCGGATCAAAAGATATGGGCGATCCAGTTCGAAATGTACTATTATCCGTAAAAAACTTTCGGCGTAAGGATAATTTGTTGGAATAACATGACGGGTGCGATCATACCAGCACTAATGCACCGGATCCCCCAGAACTCCGAAGTTTAGCGTGCTTGGGCAAGAGTAGTACTAGGATGGGTGACCTCCTGGGAAGTCCTCGTGTTGCACCCCTCTTTTTGCATGTTTTTATAAATTTCGTTTTACGTATATAGAATCAGTATCTCTTAGTTTGCTTGACTTATTATGAATAAATCACATTTTTGCGCTAGATTACTGAACACGGGAAGCATAGCAATCTTACGGCGATTGAATCGGATAACCGGATCAAAAGATATGGGCGATCCAGTTCGAAATGTACTATTTTCCGTAAAAAAACTTTCGGCGTAAGGATAATTTGTTGGAATAACATGACGGGTGCGATCATACCAGCACTAATGCACCGGATCCCATCAGAACTCCGAAGTTAAGCGTGCTTGGGCTAGAATAGTACTAGGATGGGTGACCTCCTGGGAAGTCCTCGTGTTGCACCCCTCTTTTTGCATGTTTTTATTAAATTTCGTTTTACGTATATAGAATCGGTATCTCTTAGTTTGCTTGACTTAATTATGAATAAATCACATTTTTGCGCTAGATTACTGAACACGGGAAGCATAGCCTCTTACGGCGCATGAATCGGATAACCGGATCAAAAGATATGGACGATCCAGTTCGAAATGTACTATTTTCCGTAAAAAAAACTTTCGGCGTAAGGATAATTTGTTGGAATAACATGACGGGTGCGATCATACCAGCACTAATGCACCGGATCCCATCAGAACTCCGAATTTAAGCGTGCTTGGGCGAGAGTAGTACTAGGATGGGTGACCTCCTAGGAAGTCCTCGTGTTGCACCCCTCTTTTGCATGTTTTTATGAAATTTCGTTTTACGTATATCGAATCGGTATCTCTTAGTTTGCTTGACGTAATTAAGAATAAATCACATTTTTGCGCTAGATTACTGAACTCGGGAAGCATAGCCTCTTACGGCGCATGAATCGGATAACCGGATCAAAAGATATGGGCGGTCCAGTTCGAAATGTACTATTATCCGTAAAAAAACTTTCGGCGTAAGGATAATTTGTTGGAATAACATGACGGGTGCGATCATACCAGCACTAATGCACCGGATCCCATCAGAACTCCGAAGTTAAGCGTGCTTGGGCTAGAGTAGTACTAGGATGGGTAACCTCCTGGGAAGTCCTCGTGTTGCCCCCCTCTTTTTGCATGTTTTTATGAAATTTCGTTTTACGTATATAGAATCAGTATCTCTTAGTTTGCTTGACTTAATTATGAATAAATCACATTTTTGCGCTAGATTACTGAACACGGGAAGCATAGCCTCTTACGGCGCATGAATCGGATAACCGGATCAAAAGATATGGACGATCCAGTTCGAAATGTACTATTTTCCGTAAAAAAAACTTTCGGCGTAAGGATAATTTGTTGGAATAACATGACGGGTGCGATCATACCAGCACTAATGCACCGGATCCCCAGAACTCCGAAGTTTAGCGTGCTTGGGTAAGAGTAGTACTAGGATGGGTGACCTCCTGGGAAGTCCTCGTGTTGCACCCCTCTTTTTGCATGTTTTTATGAAATTTCGTTTTACGTATATAGAATCAGTATCTCTTAGTTTGCTTGACTTAATTATGAATAAATCACATTTTTGCGCTAGATTACTGAACACGGGAAGCATAGCAATCTTACGGCGATTGAATCGGATAACCGGATCAAAAGATATGGGCGATCCAGTTCGAAATGTACTATTTTCCGTAAAAAAACTTTCGGCGTAAGGATAATTTGTTGGAATAACATGACGGGTGCGATCATACCAGCACTAATGCACCGGATCCCATCAGAACTCCGAAGTTAAGCGTGCTTGGGCTAGAGTAGTACTAGGATGGGTAACCTCTTGGGAAGTCCTCGTGTTGCACCCCTCTTTTTGCATGTTTTTATGAAATTTCGTTTTACGTATATAGAATCGGTATCTCTTAGTTTTCTTGACGTAATTAAGAATAAATCACATTTTTGCGCTAGATTACTGAACTCGGGAAGCATAGCCTCTTACGGCGCATGAATCGGATAACCGGATCAAAGATATGGGCGATCCAGTTCGAAATGTACTATTTTCCGTAAAAAAAACTTTCGGCGTAAGGATAATTTGTTGGAATAACATGACGGGTGCGATCATACCAGCACTAATGCACCGGATCCCATCAGAACTCCGAAGTTAAGCGTGCTTGGGCGAGAGTAGTACTAGGATGGGTGACCTCCTAGGAAGTCCTCGTGTTGCACCCCTCTTTTGCATGTTTTTATGAAATTTCGTTTTACGTATATCGAATCGGTATCTCTTAGTTTGCTTGACGTAATTAAGAATAAATCAAATTTTTGCGCTAGATTACTGAACTCGGGAAGCATAGCCTCTTACGGCGCATGAATCGGATAACCGGATCAAAAGATATGGGCGATCCAGTTCGAAATGTACTATTATCCGTAAAAAACTTTCGGCGTAAGGATAATTTGTTGGAATAACATGACGGGTGCGATCATACCAGCACTAATGCACCGGATCCCATCAGAACTCCGAAGTTAAGCGTGCTTGGGCTAGAGTAGTACTAGGATGGGTAACCTCTTGGGAAGTCCTCGTGTTGCACCCCTCTTTTTGCATGTTTTTATGAAATTTCGTTTTACGTATATAGAATCGGTATCTCTTAGTTTTCTTGACGTAATTAAGAATAAATCACATTTTTGCGCTAGATTACTGAACTCGGGAAGCATAGCCTCTTACGGCGCATGAATCGGATAACCGGATCAAAAGATATGGGCGATCCAGTTCGAAATGTACTATTTTCCGTAAAAAAAACTTTCGGCGTAAGGATAATTTGTTGGAATAACATGACGGGTGCGATCATACCAGCACTAATGCACCGGATCCCATCAGAACTCCGAAGTTAAGCGTGCTTGGGCGAGAGTAGTACTAGGATGGGTGACCTCCTAGGAAGTCCTCGTGTTGCACCCCTCTTTTGCATGTTTTTATGAAATTTCGTTTTACGTATATAGAATCGGTATCTCTTAGTTTGCTTGACGTAATTAAGAATAAATCAAATTTTTGCGCTAGATTACTGAACTCGGGAAGCATAGCCTCTTACGGCGCATGAATCGGATAACCGGATCAAAAGATATGGGCGATCCAGTTCGAAATGTACTATTATCCGTAAAAAAACTTTCGGCGTAAGGATAATTTGTTGGAATAACATGACGGGTGCGATCATACCAGCACTAATGCACCGGATCCCATCAGAACTCCGAAGTTAAGCGTGCTTGGGCTAGAGTAGTACTAGGATGGGTAACCTCTTGGGAAGTCCTCGTGTTGCACCCCTCTTTTTGCATGTTTTTATGAAATTTCGTTTTACGTATATAGAATCGGTATCTCTTAGTTTTCTTGACGTAATTAAGAATAAATCACATTTTTGCGCTAGATTACTGAACTCGGGAGCATAGCCTCTTACGGCGCATGAATCGGATAACCGGATCAAAAGATATGGGCGATCCAGTTCGAAATGTACTATTTTCCGTAAAAAAAACTTTCGGCGTAAGGATAATTTGTTGGAATAACATGACGGGTGCGATCATACCAGCACTAATGCACCGGATCCCATCAGAACTCCGAAGTTAAGCGTGCTTGGGCGAGAGTAGTACTAGGATGGGTGACCTCCTAGGAAGTCCTCGTGTTGCACCCCTCTTTTGCATGTTTTTATGAAATTTCGTTTTACGTATATCGAATCGGTATCTCTTAGTTTGCTTGACGTAATTAAGAATAAATCAAATTTTTGCGCTAGATTACTGAACTCGGGAAGCATAGCCTCTTACGGCGCATGAATCGGATAACCGGATCAAAAGATATGGGCGATCCAGTTCGAAATGTACTATTATCCGTAAAAAACTTTCGGCGTAAGGATAATTTGTTGGAATAACATGACGGGTGCGATCATACCAGCACTAATGCACCGGATCCCCCAGAACTCCGAAGTTTAGCGTGCTTGGGCAAGAGTAGTACTAGGATGGGTGACCTCCTGGGAAGTCCTCGTGTTGCACCCCTCTTTTTGCATGTTTTTATTAAATTTCGTTTTACGTATATAGAATCAGTATCTCTTAGTTTGCTTGACTTAATTATGAATAAATCACATTTTTGCGCTAGATTACTGAACACGGGAAGCATAGCAATCTTACGGCGATGAATCGGATAACCGGATCAAAAGATATGGGCGATCCAGTTCGAAATGTACTATTTTCCGTAAAAAAACTTTCGGCGTAAGGATAATTTGTTGGAATAACATGACGGGTGCGATCATACCAGCACTAATGCACCGGATCCCATCAGAACTCCGAAGTTAAGCGTGCTTGGGCTAGAGTAGTACTAGGATGGGTAACCTCTTGGGAAGTCCTCGTGTTGCACCCCTCTTTTTGCATGTTTTTATGAAATTTCGTTTTACGTATATAGAATCGGTATCTCTTAGTTTTCTTGACGTAATTAAGAATAAATCACATTTTTGCGCTAGATTACTGAACTCGGGAAGCATAGCCTCTTACGGCGCATGAATCGGATAACCGGATCAAAAGATATGGGCGATCCAGTTCGAAATGTACTATTTTCCGTAAAAAAAACTTTCGGCGTAAGGATAATTTGTTGGAATAACATGACGGGTGCGATCATACCAGCACTAATGCACCGGATCCCATCAGAACTCCGAAGTTAAGCGTGCTTGGGCGAGAGTAGTACTAGGATGGGTGACCTCCTAGGAAGTCCTCGTGTTGCACCCCTCTTTTGCATGTTTTTATGAAATTTCGTTTTACGTATATAGAATCGGTATCTCTTAGTTTGCTTGACGTAATTAAGAATAAATCAAATTTTTGCGCTAGATTACTGAACTCGGGAAGCATAGCCTCTTACGGCGCATGAATCGGATAACCGGATCAAAAGATATGGGCGATCCAGTTCGAAATGTACTATTATCCGTAAAAAACTTTCGGCGTAAGGATAATTTGTTGGAATAACATGACGGGTGCGATCATACCAGCACTAATGCACCGGATCCCCCAGAACTCCGAAGTTTAGCGTGCTTGGGCAAGAGTAGTACTAGGATGGGTGACCTCCTGGGAAGTCCTCGTGTTGCACCCCTCTTTTTGCATGTTTTTATTAAATTTCGTTTTACGTATATAGAATCAGTATCTCTTAGTTTGCTTGACTTAATTATGAATAAATCACATTTTTGCGCTAGATTACTGAACACGGGAAGCATAGCCTCTTACGGCGCATGAATCGGATAACCGGATCAAAAGATATGGGCGATCCAGTTCGAAATGTACTATTTTCCGTAAAAAAACTTTCGGCGTAAGGATAATTTGTTGGAATAACATGACGGGTGCGATCATACCAGCACTAATGCACCGGATCCCATCAGAACTCCGAAGTTAAGCGTGCTTGGGCTAGAGTAGTACTAGGATGGGTAACCTCCTGGGAAGTCCTCGTGTTGCACCCCTCTTTTTGCATGTTTTTATGAAATTTCGTTTTACGTATATAGAATCGGTATCTCTTAGTTTTCTTGACGTAATTAAGAATAAATCACATTTTTGCGCTAGATTACTGAACTCGGGAAGCATAGCCTCTTACGGCGCATGAATCGGATAACCGGATCAAAAGATATGGGCGATCCAGTTCGAAATGTACTATTTTCCGTAAAAAAAACTTTCGGCGTAAGGATAATTTGTTGGAATAACATGACGGGTGCGATCATACCAGCACTAATGCACCGGATCCCATCAGAACTCCGAAGTTAAGCGTGCTTGGGCGAGAGTAGTACTAGGATGGGTGACCTCCTAGGAAGTCCTCGTGTTGCACCCCTCTTTTGCATGTTTTTATGAAATTTCGTTTTACGTATATAGAATCGGTATCTCTTAGTTTGCTTGACGTAATTAAGAATAAATCAAATTTTTGCGCTAGATTACTGAACTCGGGAAGCATAGCCTCTTACGGCGCATGAATCGGATAACCGGATCAAAAGATATGGGCGATCCAGTTCGAAATGTACTATTATCCGTAAAAAACTTTCGGCGTAAGGATAATTTGTTGGAATAACATGACGGGTGCGATCATACCAGCACTAATGCACCGGATCCCATCAGAACTCCGAAGTTAAGCGTGCTTGGGCTAGAGTAGTACTAGGATGGGTAACCTCTTGGGAAGTCCTCGTGTTGCACCCCTCTTTTTGCATGTTTTTATGAAATTTCGTTTTACGTATATAGAATCGGTATCTCTTAGTTTGCTTGACGTAATTAAGAATAAATCACATTTTTGCGCTAGATTACTGAACTCGGGAAGCATAGCCTCTTACGGCGCATGAATCGGATAACCGGATCAAAAGATATGGGCGATCCAGTTCGAAATGTACTATTTTCCGTAAAAAAACTTTCGGCGTAAGGATAATTTGTTGGAATAACATGACGGGTGCGATCATACCAGCACTAATGCACCGGATCCCATCAGAACTCCGAAGTTAAGCGTGCTTGGGCGAGAGTAGTACTAGGATGGGTGACCTCCTAGGAAGTCCTCGTGTTGCACCCCTCTTTTGCATGTTTTTATGAAATTTCGTTTTACGTATATAGAATCGGTATCTCTTAGTTTGCTTGACGTAATTAAGAATAAATCAAATTTTTGCGCTAGATTACTGAACTCGGGAAGCATAGCCTCTTACGGCGCATGAATCGGATAACCGGATCAAAAGATATGGGCGATCCAGTTCGAAATGTACTATTATCCGTAAAAAACTTTCGGCGTAAGGATAATTTGTTGGAATAACATGACGGGTGCGATCATACCAGCACTAATGCACCGGATCCCCCAGAACTCCGAAGTTTAGCGTGCTTGGGTAAGAGTAGTACTAGGATGGGTGACCTCCTGGGAAGTCCTCGTGTTGCACCCCTCTTTTTGCATGTTTTTATTAAATTTCGTTTTACGTATATAGAATCAGTATCTCTTAGTTTGCTTGACTTAATTATGAATAAATCACATTTTTGCGCTAGATTACTGAACACGGGAAGCATAGCCTCTTACGGCGATGAATCGGATAACCGGATCAAAAGATATGGGCGATCCAGTTCGAAATGTACTATTTTCCGTAAAAAAACTTTCGGCGTAAGGATAATTTGTTGGAATAACATGACGGGTGCGATCATACCAGCACTAATGCACCGGATCCCATCAGAACTCCGAAGTTAAGCGTGCTTGGGCTAGAGTAGTACTAGGATGGGTAACCTCTTGGGAAGTCCTCGTGTTGCACCCCTCTTTTTGCATGTTTTTATGAAATTTCGTTTTACGTATATAGAATCGGTATCTCTTAGTTTTCTTGACGTAATTAAGAATAAATCACATTTTTGCGCTAGATTACTGAACTCGGGAAGCATAGCCTCTTACGGCGCATGAATCGGATAACCGGATCAAAAGATATGGGCGATCCAGTTCGAAATGTACTATTTTCCGTAAAAAAAACTTTCGGCGTAAGGATAATTTGTTGGAATAACATGACGGGTGCGATCATACCAGCACTAATGCACCGGATCCCATCAGAACTCCGAAGTTAAGCGTGCTTGGGCGAGAGTAGTACTAGGATGGGTGACCTCCTAGGAAGTCCTCGTGTTGCACCCCTCTTTTGCATGTTTTTATGAAATTTCGTTTTACGTATATAGAATCGGTATCTCTTAGTTTGCTTGACGTAATTAAGAATAAATCACATTTTTGCGCTAGATTACTGAACTCGGGAAGCATAGCCTCTTACGGCGCATGAATCGGATAACCGGATCAAAAGATATGGGCGATCCAGTTCGAAATGTACTATTTCCGTAAAAAACTTTCGGCGTAAGGATAATTTGTTGGAATAACATGACGGGTGCGATCATACCAGCACTAATGCACCGGATCCCATCAGAACTCCGAAGTTAAGCGTGCTTGGGCTAGAGTAGTACTAGGATGGGTAACCTCTTGGGAAGTCCTCGTGTTGCACCCCTCTTTTTGCATGTTTTTATGAAATTTCGTTTTACGTATATAGAATCGGTATCTCTTAGTTTGCTTGACGTAATTAAGAATAAATCACATTTTTGCGCTAGATTACTGAACTCGGGAAGCATAGCCTCTTACGGCGCATGAATCGGATAACCGGATCAAAAGATATGGGCGATCCAGTTCGAAATGTACTATTTTCCGTAAAAAAAACTTTCGGCGTAAGGATAATTTGTTGGAATAACATGACGGGTGCGATCATACCAGCACTAATGCACCGGATCCCATCAGAACTCCGAAGTTAAGCGTGCTTGGGCGAGAGTAGTACTAGGATGGGTGACCTCCTAGGAAGTCCTCGTGTTGCACCCCTCTTTTGCATGTTTTTATGAAATTTCGTTTTACGTATATAGAATCGGTATCTCTTAGTTTGCTTGACGTAATTAAGAATAAATCAAATTTTTGCGCTAGATTACTGAACTCGGGAAGCATAGCCTCTTACGGCGCATGAATCGGATAACCGGATCAAAAGATATGGGCGATCCAGTTCGAAATGTACTATTATCCGTAAAAAACTTTCGGCGTAAGGATAATTTGTTGGAATAACATGACGGGTGCGATCATACCAGCACTAATGCACCGGATCCCCCAGAACTCCGAAGTTTAGCGTGCTTGGGTAGAGTAGTACTAGGATGGGTGACCTCCTGGGAAGTCCTCGTGTTGCACCCCTCTTTTTGCATGTTTTTATTAAATTTCGTTTTACGTATATAGAATCAGTATCTCTTAGTTTGCTTGACTTAATTATGAATAAATCACATTTTTGCGCTAGATTACTGAACACGGGAAGCATAGCCTCTTACGGCGCATGAATCGGATAACCGGATCAAAAGATATGGGCGATCCAGTTCGAAATGTACTATTTTCCGTAAAAAAACTTTCGGCGTAAGGATAATTTGTTGGAATAACATGACGGTGCGATCATACCAGCACTAATGCACCGGATCCCATCAGAACTCCGAAGTTAAGCGTGCTTGGGCTAGAGTAGTACTAGGATGGGTGACCTCTTGGGAAGTCCTCGTGTTGCACCCCTCTTTTTGCATGTTTTTATGAAATTTCGTTTTACGTATATAGAATCGGTATCTCTTAGTTTTCTTGACGTAATTAAGAATAAATCACATTTTTGCGCTAGATTACTGAACTCGGGAAGCATAGCCTCTTACGGCGCATGAATCGGATAACCGGATCAAAAGATATGGGCGATCCAGTTCGAAATGTACTATTTTCCGTAAAAAAAACTTTCGGCGTAAGGATAATTTGTTGGAATAACATGACGGGTGCGATCATACCAGCACTAATGCACCGGATCCCATCAGAACTCCGAAGTTAAGCGTGCTTGGGCGAGAGTAGTACTAGGATGGGTGACCTCCTAGGAAGTCCTCGTGTTGCACCCCTCTTTTGCATGTTTTTATGAAATTTCGTTTTACGTATATAGAATCGGTATCTCTTAGTTTGCTTGACGTAATTAAGAATAAATCAAATTTTTGCGCTAGATTACTGAACTCGGGAAGCATAGCCTCTTACGGCGCATGAATCGGATAACCGGATCAAAAGATATGGGCGATCCAGTTCGAAATGTACTATTTTCCGTAAAAAACTTTCGGCGTAAGGATAATTTGTTGGAATAACATGACGGGTGCGATCATACCAGCACTAATGCACCGGATCCCATCAGAACTCCGAAGTTAAGCGTGCTTGGGCTAGAGTAGTACTAGGATGGGTAACCTCTTGGGAAGTCCTCGTGTTGCACCCCTCTTTTTGCATGTTTTTATGAAATTTCGTTTTACGTATATAGAATCGGTATCTCTTAGTTTTCTTGACGTAATTAAGAATAAATCACATTTTTGCGCTAGATTACTGAACTCGGGAAGCATAGCCTCTTACGGCGCATGAATCGGATAACCGGATCAAAAGATATGGGCGATCCAGTTCGAAATGTACTATTTTCCGTAAAAAAAACTTTCGGCGTAAGGATAATTTGTTGGAATAACATGACGGGTGCGATCATACCAGCACTAATGCACCGGATCCCATCAGAACTCCGAAGTTAAGCGTGCTTGGGCGAGAGTAGTACTAGGATGGGTGACCTCCTAGGAAGTCCTCGTGTTGCACCCCTCTTTTGCATGTTTTTATGAAATTTCGTTTTACGTATATAGAATCGGTATCTCTTAGTTTGCTTGACGTAATTAAGAATAAATCAATTTTTTGCGCTAGATTACTGAACTCGGGAAGCATAGCCTCTTACGGCGCATGAATCGGATAACCGGATCAAAAGATATGGGCGATCCAGTTCGAAATGTACTATTTTCCGTAAAAAAACTTTCGGCGTAAGGATAATTTGTTGGAATAACATGACGGGTGCGATCATACCAGCACTAATGCACCGGATCCCCCAGAACTCCGAAGTTTAGCGTGCTTGGGTAAGAGTAGTACTAGGATGGGTGACCTCCTGGGAAGTCCTCGTGTTGCACCCCTCTTTTTGCATGTTTTTATTAAATTTCGTTTTACGTATATAGAATCAGTATCTCTTAGTTTGCTTGACTAATTAATGAATAAATCACATTTTTGCGCTAGATTACTGAACACGGGAAGCATAGCCTCTTACGGCGCATGAATCGGATAACCGGATCAAAAGATATGGGCGATCCAGTTCGAAATGTACTATTTTCCGTAAAAAAACTTTCGGCGTAAGGATAATTTGTTGGAATAACATGACGGGTGCGATCATACCAGCACTAATGCACCGGATCCCATCAGAACTCCGAAGTTAAGCGTGCTTGGGCTAGAGTAGTACTAGGATGGGTAACCTCTTGGGAAGTCCTCGTGTTGCACCCCTCTTTTTGCATGTTTTTATGAAATTTCGTTTTACGTATATAGAATCGGTATCTCTTAGTTTTCTTGACGTAATTAAGAATAAATCACATTTTTGCGCTAGATTACTGAACTCGGGAAGCATAGCCTCTTACGGCGCATGAATCGGATAACCGGATCAAAAGATATGGGCGATCCAGTTCGAAATGTACTATTTTCCGTAAAAAAACTTTCGGCGTAAGGATAATTTGTTGGAATAACATGACGGGTGCGATCATACCAGCACTAATGCACCGGATCCCATCAGAACTCCGAAGTTAAGCGTGCTTGGGCGAGAGTAGTACTAGGATGGGTGACCTCCTAGGAAGTCCTCGTGTTGCACCCCTCTTTTGCATGTTTTTATGAAATTTCGTTTTACGTATATAGAATCGGTATCTCTTAGTTTGCTTGACGTAATTAAGAATAAATCAAATTTTTGCGCTAGATTACTGAACTCGGGAAGCATAGCCTCTTACGGCGCATGAATCGGATAACCGGATCAAAAGATATGGGCGATCCAGTTCGAAATGTACTATTTTCCGTAAAAAACTTTCGGCGTAAGGATAATTTGTTGGAATAACATGACGGGTGCGATCATACCAGCACTAATGCACCGGATCCCCCAGAACTCCGAAGTTAGCGTGCTTGGGCAAGAGTAGTACTAGGATGGGTGACCTCCTGGGAAGTCCTCGTGTTGCACCCCTCTTTTTGCATGTTTTTATTAAATTTCGTTTTACGTATATAGAATCAGTATCTCTTAGTTTGCTTGACTTAATTAAGAATAAATCACATTTTTGCGCTAGATTACTGAACACGGGAAGCATAGCCTCTTACGGCGCATGAATCGGATAACCGGATCAAAAGATATGGGCGATCCAGTTCGAAATGTACTATTTTCCGTAAAAAAAACTTTCGGCGTAAGGATAATTTGTTGGAATAACATGACGGGTGCGATCATACCAGCACTAATGCACCGGATCCCATCAGAACTCCGAAGTTAAGCGTGCTTGGCTAGAGTAGTACTAGGATGGGTAACCTCTTGGGAAGTCCTCGTGTTGCACCCCTCTTTTTGCATGTTTTTATGAAATTTCGTTTTACGTATATAGAATCGGTATCTCTTAGTTTCTTGACGTAATTAAGAATAAATCACATTTTTGCGCTAGATTACTGAACTCGGGAAGCATAGCCTCTTACGGCGCATGAATCGGATAACCGGATCAAAAGATATGGGCGATCCAGTTCGAAATGTACTATTTTCCGTAAAAAAAACTTTCGGCGTAAGGATAATTTGTTGGAATAACATGACGGGTGCGATCATACCAGCACTAATGCACCGGATCCCATCAGAACTCCGAAGTTAAGCGTGCTTGGGCGAGAGTAGTACTAGGATGGGTGACCTCCTAGGAAGTCCTCGTGTTGCACCCCTCTTTTGCATGTTTTTATGAAATTTCGTTTTACGTATATAGAATCGGTATCTCTTAGTTTGCTTGACGTAATTAAGAATAAATCAAATTTTTGCGCTAGATTACTGAACTCGGGAAGCATAGCCTCTTACGGCGCATGAATCGGATAACCGGATCAAAAGATATGGGCGATCCAGTTCGAAATGTACTATTATCCGTAAAAAACTTTCGGCGTAAGGATAATTTGTTGGAATAACATGACGGGTGCGATCATACCAGCACTAATGCACCGGATCCCCCAGAACTCCGAAGTTTAGCGTGCTTGGGTAAGAGTAGTACTAGGATGGGTGACCTCCTGGGAAGTCCTCGTGTTGCACCCCTCTTTTTGCATGTTTTTATTAAATTTCGTTTTACGTATATAGAATCAGTATCTCTTAGTTTGCTTGACTTAATTATGAATAAATCACATTTTTGCGCTAGATTACTGAACACGGGAAGCATAGCCTCTTACGGCGATGAATCGGATAACCGGATCAAAAGATATGGGCGATCCAGTTCGAAATGTACTATTTTCCGTAAAAAAACTTTCGGCGTAAGGATAATTTGTTGGAATAACATGACGGGTGCGATCATACCAGCACTAATGCACCGGATCCCATCAGAACTCCGAAGTTAAGCGTGCTTGGGCTAGAGTAGTACTAGGATGGGTAACCTCTGGGAAGTCCTCGTGTTGCACCCCTCTTTTGCATGTTTTTATGAAATTTCGTTTTACGTATATAGAATCGGTATCTCTTAGTTTTCTTGACGTAATTAAGAATAAATCAAATTTTTGCGCTAGATTACTGAACTCGGGAAGCATAGCCTCTTACGGCGCATGAATCGGATAACCGGATCAAAAGATATGGGCGATCCAGTTCGAAATGTACTATTTTCCGTAAAAAAAACTTTCGGCGTAAGGATAATTTGTTGGAATAACATGACGGGTGCGATCATACCAGCACTAATGCACCGGATCCCATCAGAACTCCGAAGTTAAGCGTGCTTGGGCGAGAGTAGTACTAGGATGGGTGACCTCCTAGGAAGTCCTCGTGTTGCACCCCTCTTTTGCATGTTTTTATGAAAT
This sequence comes from Clarkia xantiana subsp. parviflora, assembly GCA_036873135.1. NCBI lineage: Eukaryota > Viridiplantae > Streptophyta > Magnoliopsida > Myrtales > Onagraceae > Clarkia > Clarkia xantiana. The sequence goes on from JAPTYO010000022.1 coordinate 9,008,392, forward strand.
TTCGTTTTACGTATATAGAATCGGTATCTCTTAGTTTGCTTGACGTAATTAAGAATAAATCAAATTTTTGCGCTAGATTACTGAACTCGGGAAGCATAGCCTCTTACGGCGCATGAATCGGATAACCGGATCAAAAGATATGGGCGATCCAGTTCGAAATGTACTATTATCCGTAAAAAACTTTCGGCGTAAGGATAATTTGTTGGAATAACATGACGGGTGCGATCATACCAGCACTAATGCACGGATCCCCCAGAACTCCGAAGTTAGCGTGCTTGGGCAAGAGTAGTACTAGGATGGGTGACCTCCTGGGAAGTCCTCGTGTTGCACCCCTCTTTTTGCATGTTTTTATTAAATTTCGTTTTACGTATATAGAATCAGTATCTCTTAGTTTGCTTGACTTAATTAAGAATAAATCACATTTTTGCGCTAGATTACTGAACTCGGGAAGCATAGCCTCTTACGGCGCATGAATCGGATAACCGGATCAAAAGATATGGGCGATCCAGTTCGAAATGTACTATTTTCCGTAAAAAAAACTTTCGGCGTAAGGATAATTTGTTGGAATAACATGACGGGTGCGATCATACCAGCACTAATGCACCGGATCCCATCAGAACTCCGAAGTTAAGCGTGCTTGGGCTAGAGTAGTACTAGGATGGGTAACCTCTTGGGAAGTCCTCGTGTTGCACCCCTCTTTTTGCATGTTTTTATGAAATTTCGTTTTACGTATATAGAATCGGTATCTCTTAGTTTTCTTGACGTAATTAAGAATAAATCACATTTTTGCGCTAGATTACTGAACTCGGGAAGCATAGCCTCTTACGGCGCATGAATCGGATAACCGGATCAAAAGATATGGGCGATCCAGTTCGAAATGTACTATTTTCCGTAAAAAAAACTTTCGGCGTAAGGATAATTTGTTGGAATAACATGACGGGTGCGATCATACCAGCACTAATGCACCGGATCCCATCAGAACTCCGAAGTTAAGCGTGCTTGGGCGAGAGTAGTACTAGGATGGGTGACCTCCTAGGAAGTCCTCGTGTTGCACCCCTCTTTTGCATGTTTTTATGAAATTTCGTTTTACGTATATAGAATCGGTATCTCTTAGTTTGCTTGACGTAATTAAGAATAAATCAATTTTTGCGCTAGATTACTGAACTCGGGAAGCATAGCCTCTTACGGCGCATGAATCGGATAACCGGATCAAAAGATATGGGCGATCCAGTTCGAAATGTACTATTTTCCGTAAAAAAAACTTTCGGCGTAAGGATAATTTGTTGGAATAACATGACGGGTGCGATCATACCAGCACTAATGCACCGGATCCCATCAGAACTCCGAAGTTAAGCGTGCTTGGGCTAGAGTAGTACTAGGATGGGTAACCTCTTGGGAAGTCCTCGTGTTGCACCCCTCTTTTTGCATGTTTTATGAAATTTCGTTTTACGTATATAGAATCGGTATCTCTTAGTTTTCTTGACGTAATTAAGAATAAATCACATTTTTGCGCTAGATTACTGAACTCGGGAAGCATAGCCTCTTACGGCGCATGAATCGGATAACCGGATCAAAAGATATGGGCGATCCAGTTCGAAATGTACTATTTTCCGTAAAAAAAACTTTCGGCGTAAGGATAATTTGTTGGAATAACATGACGGGTGCGATCATACCAGCACTAATGCACCGGATCCCATCAGAACTCCGAAGTTAAGCGTGCTTGGGCGAGAGTAGTACTAGGATGGGTGACCTCCTAGGAAGTCCTCGTGTTGCACCCCTCTTTTGCATGTTTTTATGAAATTTCGTTTTACGTATATAGAATCGGTATCTCTTAGTTTGCTTGACGTAATTAAGAATAAATCAAATTTTTGCGCTAGATTACTGAACTCGGGAAGCATAGCCTCTTACGGCGCATGAATCGGATAACCGGATCAAAAGATATGGGCGATCCAGTTCGAAATGTACTATTATCCGTAAAAAACTTTCGGCGTAAGGATAATTTGTTGGAATAACATGACGGGTGCGATCATACCAGCACTAATGCACCGGATCCCCAGAACTCCGAAGTTTAGCGTGCTTGGGAAGAGTAGTACTAGGATGGGTGACCTCCTGGGAAGTCCTCGTGTTTGCACCCCTCTTTTTGCATGTTTTTATTAAATTTCGTTTTACGTATATAGAATCGGTATCTCTTAGTTTGCTTGACTTAATTATGAATAAATCACATTTTTGCGCTAGATTACTGAACACGGGAAGCATAGCCTCTTACGGCGCATGAATCGGATAACCGGATCAAAAGATATGGACGATCCAGTTCGAAATGTACTATTTCCGTAAAAAAAACTTTCGGCGTAAGGATAATTTGTTGGAATAACATGACGGGTGCGATCATACCAGCACTAATGCACCGGATCCCATCAGAACTCCGAAGTTAAGCGTGCTTGGGCTAGAGTAGTACTAGGATGGGTAACCTCTTGGGAAGTCCTCGTGTTGCACCCCTCTTTTTGCATGTTTTTTGAAATTTCGTTTTACGTATATAGAATCGGTATCTCTTAGTTTTCTTGACGTAATTAAGAATAAATCACATTTTTGCGCTAGATTACTGAACTCGGGAAGCATAGCCTCTTACGGCGCATGAATCGGATAACCGGATCAAAAGATATGGGCGATCCAGTTCGAAATGTACTATTTTCCGTAAAAAAACTTTCGGCGTAAGGATAATTTGTTGGAATAACATGACGGGTGCGATCATACCAGCACTAATGCACCGGATCCCATCAGAACTCCGAAGTTAAGCGTGCTTGGGCGAGAGTAGTACTAGGATGGGTGACCTCCTAGGAAGTCCTCGTGTTGCACCCCTCTTTTGCATGTTTTTATGAAATTTCGTTTTACGTATATAGAATCGGTATCTCTTAGTTTGCTTGACGTAATTAAGAATAAATCAAATTTTTGCGCTAGATTACTGAACTCGGGAAGCATAGCCTCTTACGGCGCATGAATCGGATAACCGGATCAAAAGATATGGGCGATCCAGTTCGAAATGTACTATTTTCCGTAAAAAACTTTCGGCGTAAGGATAATTTGTTGGAATAACATGACGGGTGCGATCATACCAGCACTAATGCACCGGATCCCATCAGAACTCCGAAGTTAAGCGTGCTTGGGCTAGAGTAGTACTAGGATGGGTAACCTCTTGGGAAGTCCTCGTGTTGCACCCCTCTTTTTGCATGTTTTTATGAAATTTCGTTTTACGTATATAGAATCGGTATCTCTTAGTTTTCTTGACGTAATTAAGAATAAATCACATTTTTGCGCTAGATTACTGAACTCGGGAAGCATAGCCTCTTACGGCGCATGAATCGGATAACCGGATCAAAAGATATGGGCGATCCAGTTCGAAATGTACTATTTTCCGTAAAAAACTTTCGGCGTAAGGATAATTTGTTGGAATAACATGACGGGTGCGATCATACCAGCACTAATGCACCGGATCCCATCAGAACTCCGAAGTTAAGCGTGCTTGGGCGAGAGTAGTACTAGGATGGGTGACCTCCTAGGAAGTCCTCGTGTTGCACCCCTCTTTTGCATGTTTTTATGAAATTTCGTTTTACGTATATAGAATCGGTATCTCTTAGTTTGCTTGACGTAATTAAGAATAAATCAAATTTTTGCGCTAGATTACTGAACTCGGGAAGCATAGCCTTACGGCGCATGAATCGGATAACCGGATCAAAAGATATGGGCGATCCAGTTCGAAATGTACTATTTTCCGTAAAAAACTTTCGGCGTAAGGATAATTTGTTGGAATAACATGACGGGTGCGATCATACCAGCACTAATGCACCGGATCCCATCAGAACTCCGAAGTTAAGCGTGCTTGGGCTAGAGTAGTACTAGGATGGGTGACCTCCTGGGAAGTCCTCGTGTTGCACCCCCTCTTTTTGCATGTTTTTTATGAAATTTCGTTTTACGTATATAGAATCGGTATCTCTTAGTTTGCTTGACGTAATTAAGAATAAATCACATTTTTGCGCTAGATTACTGAACTCGGGAAGCATAGCCTCTTACGGCGCATGAATCGGATAACCGGATCAAAAGATATGGGCGATCCAGTTCGAAATGTACTATTTTCCGTAAAAAACTTTCGGCGTAAGGATAATTTGTTGGAATAACATGACGGGTGCGATCATACCAGCACTAATGCACCGGTCCCATCAGAACTCCGAAGTTAAGCGTGCTTGGGCTAGAGTAGTACTAGGATGGGTACCTCTTGGGAAGTCCTCGTGTTGCACCCCTCTTTTTGCATGTTTTTATGAAATTTCGTTTTACGTATATAGAATCGGTATCTCTTAGTTTTCTTGACGTAATTAAGAATAAATCAAATTTTTGCGCTAGATTACTGAACTCGGGAAGCATAGCCTCTTACGGCGCATGAATCGGATAACCGGATCAAAAGATATGGGCGATCCAGTTCGAAATGTACTATTTTCCGTAAAAAAACTTTCGGCGTAAGGATAATTTGTTGGAATAACATGACGGGTGCGATCATACCAGCACTAATGCACCGGATCCATCAGAACTCCGAAGTTAAGGCGTGCTTGGGCTAGAGTAGTACTAGGATGGGTGACCTCCTAGGAAGTCCTCGTGTTGCACCCCTCTTTTTGCATGTTTTTATGAAATTTCGTTTTACGTATATAGAATCGGTATCTCTTAGTTTTCTTGACGTAATTAAGAATAAATCACATTTTTGCGCTAGATTACTGAACTCGGGAAGCATAGCCTCTTACGGCGCATGAATCGGATAACCGGATCAAAGATATGGGCGATCCAGTTCGAAATGTACTATTTTCCGTAAAAAACTTTCGGCGTAAGGATAATTTTGTTGGAATAACATGACGGGTGCGATCATACCAGCACTAATGCACCGGATCCCATCTCCGAAGTTAAGCGTGCTTGGGCTAGAGTAGTACTAGGATGGGTAACCTCCTTGGGAAGTCCTCGTGTTGCACCCTCTTTTTTGCATGTTTTTTTGTTTTTATGAAATTTCGTTTACGTATATAGAATCGGTATCTCTTAGTTTTTCTTGACGTAATTAAGAATAAATCACATTTTTGCGCTAGATTACTGAACTCGGGAAGCATAGCCTCTTACGGCGCATGAATCGGATAACCGGATCAAAAGATATGGGCGATCCAGTTCGAAATGTACTATTTTCCGTAAAAAAAACTTTCGGCGTAAGGATAATTTGTTGGAATAACATGACGGGTGCGATCATACCAGCACTAATGCACCGGATCCCATCAGAACTCCGAAGTTAAGCGTGCTTGGGCGAGAGTAGTACTAGGATGGGTGACCTCCTAGGAAGTCCTCGTTTTGCCACCCCTCTTTTTGCATGTTTTTTTGAATTTCGTTTTACGTATATCGAATCGGTATCTCTTAGTTTGCTTGACGTAATTAAGAATAAATCAAATTTTTGCGCTAGATTACTGAACTCGGGAAGCATAGCCTCTTACGGCGCATGAATCGGATAACCGGATCAAAAGATATGGGCGATCCAGTTCGAAATGTACTATTATCCGTAAAAAACTTTCGGCGTAAGGATAATTTGTTGGAATAACATGACGGGTGCGATCATACCAGCACTAATGCACCGGATCCCATCAGAACTCCGAAGTTAAGCGTGCTTGGGTAAGAGTAGTACTAGGATGGGTACCTCCTGGGAAGTCCTCGTGTTGCACCCCTCTTTTTGCATGTTTTTATGAATTTCGTTTTACGTATATAGAATCAGTATCTCTTAGTTTGCTTGACGTAATTAAGAATAAATCACATTTTTGCGCTAGATTACTGAACTCGGGAAGCATAGCCTCTTACGGCGCATGAATCGGATAACCGGATCAAAAGATATGGGCGATCCAGTTCGAAATGTACTATTTTCCGTAAAAAAACTTTCGGCGTAAGGATAATTTGTTTGAATAACATGACGGGTGCGATCATACCAGCACTAATGCACCGGATCCCATCAGAACTCCGAAGTTAAGCGTGCTTGGGCGAGAGTAGTACTAGGATGGGTGACCTCCTGGGAAGTCCTCGTGTTGCACCCCTCTTTTTGCATGTTTTTATGAAATTTCGTTTTACGTATATAGAATCGGTATCTCTTAGTTTTCTTGACGTAATTAAGAATAAATCACATTTTTGCGCTAGATACTGAACTCGGGAAGCATAGCCTCTTACGCGCATGAATCGGATAACCGGATCAAAAGATATGGGCGATCCAGTTCGAAATGTACTATTTTCCGTAAAAAAACTTTCGGCGTAAGGATAATTTGTTGGAATAACATGACGGTGCGATCATACCAGCACTAATGCACCGGATCCCATCAGAACTCCGAAGTTAAGCGTGCTTGGCTAGAGTAGTACTAGGATGGGTAACCTCCTAGGAAGTCCTCGTGTTGCACCCCTCTTTTGCATGTTTTTATGAAATTTCGTTTTACGTATATAGAATCGGTATCTCTTAGTTTGCTTGACGTAATTAAGAATAAATCACAATTTTTTGCGCTAGATTACTGAACTCGGGAAGCATAGCCTCTTACGGCGCATGAATCGGATAACCGGAATCAAAAGATATGGGCGATCCAGTTCGAAATGTACTATTTTCCGTAAAAAACTTTCGCGTAAGATAATTTGTTGGAATAACATGACGGGTGCGATCATACCAGCACTAATGCACCGGATCCCATCAGAACTCCGAAGTTAAGCGTGCTTGGGCTAGAGTAGTACTAGGATGGGTACCCTCTTGAAGTCCTCGTGTTGCACCCCTCTTTTTGCATGTTTTTATGAAATTTCGTTTTACTATATAGAATCGGTATCTCTT